>VZRE01006435.1:181874-274906 GCA_013396775.1 Cephalopterus ornatus | reverse complement strand
AAAAAAAAAAAAGTGCTATCATATGATACAAAGTCTAAAAAGGAAGAAATAAGGTAAAATTAATTTGCATATGTAATTTCTGGTGCAGATTTTATCTTCTTCCATTCCACTGGAGAGAAATTATATGGTCTCCAAACAGAATATCTGTACTTCGGTAGGCAGTGTCAAGGACGCTAAAAGCTGTTTAAGGATTTCTAATGAGATTTATGAGTGGTTCAGCCTCTATAGGAATCCTTTTGATGTGTGTGTTCATCTTCACTTCCAGAAGCAACAAAAAGCTAATCTATGATGGACAGAAAGGCATGAGGCTTCAAGATGGCAGTTCCACTCATATCCATGTTATATCTAAGGCAAATGACGAGAAAGGACAGGGCCAGATGAGGAAAAGAGCACAATGTTTTCTAAATGTCATTATCTGAAATGAATAAAGGAGAGCAGAAAAGGAGCTTTTTCCATTGTGGTTGCATTCTGAGGTTCCGTTTTGAGTTGGGCATAGAAACTTAGCAGAGGTTTCCTCTGTGGCTCCTTGCAACAACACGGACTGTCAGAGAGCCGGCGACAGACACTGCATTTGTGAAACCGAGGTAGATGCCGAAACTGGGTGATTTAAATCTTCATCAGGCTGGTCACGGACATCCATAAAGACAGTCAGAGCTCTGATACTACCAGCCAACTTCAAGGCCATCTACAATGCAGTTGGTATGAACCACTACTAAAAACCTCAGTGATTGCTTTACAGTTCACACTGGATGTATATTAGGGTGGTTACTTTGCTACAATTAGCCAGATCAAGGTTACAATAAAATACACTATAACCACAACTTTTATCACAACACAGGTAGCAAAAGGCCTTGGCCTCTTGACTTCACGATTTTGTCAAGAAAGAAGATTAATTCTTATAGTTAATGTTGTGTGGAAAATTTTGAAGGTTGGTCAAATGAGAAAGGAGAAACACAAAGCAAATGAGTAATGAAATCAAACCAAAAGACGGGGGCATGGGGGACGGGGGAAGGCAGATAGATAAGAATTTAGTAAATTGTTCAAAACAGGAGCAAAATCTGTGAGACAAAGAAGTGGATATATGTGATATTACTAGTTACAATCTTCTTGTGGCATCCAAAGTCATTCCACATATGTTCTTTCCTGCTGTTATGTGGGAAAAGTACATTTGAAAAGAATTTAGAGATTGAGAATAATGTATACTACCATTTTAATATAGTTGAAAAGTCTGATGACTACCATATGCCTCTGCAAAACTAGAGTCCAGAACTCAGGTTTTACCCCAAGACGTACAAGGCCGCCATTTGGATGTACAGACAGGCTAATCCTGCACGTGTGTCCCACTACTGCCATATCAAATGCAAGCTACACTAAACACTGCCAAAAATGGGAGCTTAACCCATACATTTTCTCAGAGTATGCCTAACACAAACTGAAAGAATTGGGTTTCCTGCAAAAAGCAATTATGGCTGCCATTTTCTCTTAAAACCAGGGGCTTCCCTTATTATATTATAGCCTAGAAATTAAGTTACGTTCATCCAAGAAGTGAGAAACTGAACTTGAGCTCCTTCTTTTGCCAGAGGCAATGCAAATCTACATTACTGGCTACATAGAAGTTAGACTTAAAAAGCGTTGCTTTGCAAAAGGCATGATCATTTATTAAACCACTCTAACTTGATCAAATTCATCACATACTCAATGTCCATCAATGAAATTGCAACAGCATGCTTACCAGTGTACTTAACAAAATGTGAATGTGTTTTACTGCTTTCTGCACAATATAATTTCTCATTCTGTCCTCACACAGAGCTTTGAGTAAATAGTCAGCATTTTGGAAGACTAGGCTGGAAAATAAGAATCTATGGAAAAACACGTCAGGAAGACTCTATTTGCCCATAAATAATTTCAGCTAATTTTACAGTCATTATGCTGTCCGTAAGTATAGAAACACAAAAATGTGTACTCATCTGTTTTATCAAACTTTGGGCCAGAATCAAAAGCAGAGAAGGAAATAAAGAGATAACATTAAGCAGGAAAACAAGGAGATAAAAATACCAGCAACCTCCAGTATCAATCCAGGCTGGGGGGTTGAACAGATCAAGAGCAACCCTGCTGAGAACAACTTGGGAGTGCTGGTGGGTGAGAGGCCAAACATGAGCCACCGATGTGAGCTCACAGCCCAGAAAGCCAGGTGTGTCCTGGGTTGCGTCAAGAGAAACATGGGCAGCAGTTCAAGAGAGGGGATTCTGTCCCTCTGCTCCACTATGGTGAGGCTCCACCTGCAGTTGCTGCATCCAGCTCTGGGGTCCCCAGCACAGGAAGGACATGGATCTCTTGGAGCAAGTCCAGAGGAGGCCAGCAAGATGATCAGAGGGATGGAGCATCTCTCCTACAAGGAAAGGCTGAGTGAATTGGGATTGTTCAGCCTGGAGAAGGCTTATGGGTGACCTACTTCCTATCTTCCAGTAGCTGAAGAGAGCCTACAAGAAAGATGGACAGAAACTTTTTGCATGGTCATGTAGTGACCAAGACAAGAGGGAATGACTTCAAACTGAAAGAGAGTAGGTTTAGATTAGATATTAGGAAAAAAATCTTTACTGCAAGGGTGGTGAGGCACTGGAACAGTCATGTCCCATCCCTGGAAGTGTTCAAGGCCAGGTTGTATTCAGCTCTGAGCAACCTGGTGTAGTGAAAGGTGTCCCTGCCTGTGGCAGGGGAGTTGGAATCAGAGGATCTCTAAGATCCGTTCCAACCCAAGCCATTCTCTGATTCTATGAAGTGACCTAAAGACTGATTTTTGGCGTTTTGCTAACAAAACTAAGAAACATTACACAATATGATTTTAAACTCCACTAAAAACTGTCACATAAAGGAATGCCTCACTAAGTCACTAAAACATTGATTGCTGGATGAGGAGGAGCTATACCTGGGAAGTAACATTCCATGTTGGGTTAATTTCTATTCCTTACTGGAGACCTACTACTGTTTATACCATCAGAAATTATGAACATGAAAAAAGTTGTGCCTAAAAGTTGTTCTAGTCTTGCCACAACCTGTTATTACCAGGAAGAAATAATCAAATAGTTACTAAATGAAAAATAATTTTAAAAAGCCTACCACATGAAGGTAGACAAAGTGAATGTTGGTATGAAAATGACATATTCTTTGAATAATGAATACAATGCAAAAAATGTCATTATGCAAAATATAAAACTATACTGATAGCTACATGTCTGCGGTGGGTTGACCCTGACTGGATGCTAGGTGCTCACCAAAGTCACTCTATCACTTACCTCCTCAGCTGGGCAAGTGAGAGAAAATATAATGAAGGCTCATGAGTTGAGATAAGGGCGGGGAGAGATCACTCAGCAGTTACTGTCGTGGGTAAAACTGACTCAATTTGAGGAAATTACCTTAATTTACTACCAATCAAAATAGAGTAGGGTAATGAGAAATAAAGCCAAAACTTGAAAAACACCTTCCCCCCACATTTTTCTTCTTCCTGGGCTCAACTTTACTCTGAATTTCTCTAAGTCCTCCCTCCCCAGCAGTGCAGGGGGACAAGTAATGGGGACTGTGATCAGTTTATCACAAGTCTCTGCTGCTCCTTTCTCCTCAGAGGGAGGACTCTCCACACTCTTCCCCTGCTCCACTGTGGGTCCTTCCCGTTGGATGCAGTCTACCAGAATCAGTCTGCTCCAGTGTGGGTCCCTTGTAGGGTCACAAGTCCTGCCAGCAAACCTGCTCCAACATGGGCTCCTCTTTCCATGGGGCCACAGCTCTTTTCAGGAGCCTGCTGCAGTGTGGGCTTCCCATGGGATCACAGCCTCCTTTGAGCATCCACCTGCTCCACCTGCTTCATCATGGACCTTCATACACAGTAGGGGGACAACCTGCCTTGCCATGGCCTTCACCACTGCTTGCATGGGAATCTCTGCACTGATGCCTGGAACACCTTCTCCTTCTTCACTTACCTTGGTGCCAGTATACTTGTTTTTCTCACATATTCTCTCCTCTGTCTATCAGCGGCTATTGCCCAGCATTTTTTCCCCCTCTGCTTCCTAAATATGTTATCCTAGAGGTGCTACCACTGCCCCTGGTGGCCTCAGCCTTGGTCAGTGGCAGGTGCAACTTGGAGCTGCCTGTCTTTGGCTCTGTCAGACATGGGGAGCTTCTGGCAACATCTCAGAGAAGCCACTCCTGTAAGCCCCTGCACTACCAAAACGTTGCCACACAAAGCCAATACAGTATCTTTATTAAAAATGATGCTATTTAACATAAGAATGTTAGGCTAAACCCATGGCACTGTTACTGTGCCTAAACGCTACCTGCGTGGGAGCTGCACTGGGACACTGTCTGACAGGGTGATCTGAATCCATTCCCCAAATCCCACATCCCATTAAAAAGTTGTCTGTGATCCACACCTGGTAATATATTTCCCACCTAACTATTAGCTCCATGGAGGGGAGCATCCTGACACGTAATTATTCCATGTTTGTCCAAACCTTTGAGACAAGGAGAAAGCAGTGGGCTTTGGGATGCTGCTGGAGAGAGGCTGAGCGCTGGACAGCTCCCCTGCTCCGCCCGCACCGGCCCGAGGACGGCGTGGGGGTTTAGTCTCGGGCAACCTGGGAGGCCAGTCACGGTACCCAACCTTTTTGCCATGTCACCTTTTATATTCTGCAGAGGCATAGTTCTGTTCTTTCACTTCTTAAAAAAACCAGAAAAATCACTCGGTCTTTACCCACTTTTATAGGACAAGAAAGAAGCGCTGAACCTCCTCAGCAATTTATAGAGATTGGTAATGTGAATGAAGTGCACTATCTACAGGCAGCATCTCTACCTTGCTTCAAGCCTATCTTTGAAAAAAAAAATTACTATTTTCATGTGCAAGCAAGGTATGACCTCTTCTCTATGTCTATTATTTTAGATTTTCTGACATCATTGCAAGGGAAAAAAAAAAAAAAAAAAAGGCAGCTAAATAATTTCTCGAACAGCAAAGATCTTAATTCTGAGCTTGTAAAAGAGTCTAAAATTACTGACAGTTGTGATTGAAGGAAATATACATTTTACTGCTTTTCAAACTTAAATTGATGTATAGTCCTGAAACAATCCTATATATCTAATGCAGGTTGGAGATGGACTTGTCTGTAAAATCAACATCTCGGTGCACTTTCAGTAAATGCTAACAATATTTTCAGAAAAGTGCACAAACATAATATGTACCTTCACAGAGAAATTATATATAGGCATTTTAAAGATGACACTGCATATTTCAAACACCTATTAAAAATAGCATCTGATTAAAATCACCTTTATATGCTCTGTAATTGGATACAACAACTATATGAATATGTATAGATATCCACATGGAAACAGATAGATATACAAATGTATTTACTAATATTTCTGTTCATATAAAGAATAATAATTATAAAATATTTAAAAGGAGCAATATGCTCTTTTATCAGAGGATAAAACTGCAGTATTCCATCACTATGATATTTAACCAGCCACTATATAGAAAAAGGAAAAAACAGTGCAAGCAGAGTACTATAGACATTCCTCTAACATCCTTTTTCTTAAGTCTAGACTCTAGCTTTCCTAATTTGTTTACTAAAATGTTATGTTTAAGATTTTAAATTATCTTAGCAACTCTTCTGGTTCGTGTCTTCACTTAAGAAAGTTATTCTTACCCTTAGGAATACTTGTTATAATCTATTCAAACATACTTCAAACTAAATAATCTATGACCTAACAGTTTGTTTTCTGAACTTTTATAAGAGGACAAACATCCATCATGAAGAATGCAAAGCACTCCCTCACAAGACCAAAGCAACAGTGCATGAAATTGAACTCAAAAAGAGCCTCCATTCTGTGTGACTTCTTGGCTGACACAATTTAGATATTTATAGCTTTACGAATATGCCACTGGAGAAGAACTTGAAGCTTTTTCTAGCCAGGAAGGATTAATGAACATGTGCACCTGGTAATTACAGCACTCCATCTTTCTCAAAGCCCTCACATTGCCTCAATGGCAGAAACTGTAATGAAAAACCATTGAAAATATCAATCTGCAATTCCACAAGTCATTTAATTATTAAAATGTATAATCTCTGTTCATACTTTCTACGAACTATGCTAACAGTGGTATGGAAAAAATCACACACAGATACTTTCTGCTTCATGTTATTACCTGGAACACTTAATTTAAAATGTAAATTCATTTGATAGGAACTCGGGCATTAACTTACTCTAGACTCAGATTAGAAAATGCATAGTAGTGACTGTTAAATACTTCCATAAGAAACAGCAGAAAGAAAATACCAGCCTGGTATTCTAAGAAGACAAAATTCCACAATACATTTCAGAAGTTTACTAGCAAATAAATGTTTAAAGATCTGGAGGGGAAAAAGTCTGTACTTTTTTCTTTAAAAAGGTTTTCAGAGTTATTGTCGAGTGGAAACTTTTTAAGAAGTATGTATGCTGCCACAAACATTTGTCTAATGTGCATACCACCAGAAATCTCCAGGAGCGGGGGTGCTGTTTGTTTGTTAAAACACTACCTGAATTAACTTGAAAAACACTGTGCACTTTACATTCTATTTTGAGATTACAAAAATACTGAAAAAAACCTTGGAAAATACTGCAAAACATAAACCCTACTTCATCATCAAACTAGTAAAAACCCAACCATTCTATGAGCATCAATATTCGAATTTTCTCATGATATTCTGACATTTGTAACCTGCAGCAGACAGATACATAAAGGGATGAAGCAGACCATTCAAAAGTAAAACCAGCATTACTAATACACGTTATTTTAAGCAAAAAGCCTCAACTGCTTTACAAGTGAAAATAGATTTAAAAATACGTTTTAGTGAAGTCCTTAGCTATTACAGCATTTGAATGAAAGTCAATTATAACCTAAATGAACAGACATCTATATGGCTCTAAAAGTAGTCTTACAAAAGATATTGAAGCACAGTATGAGATTTGAGCATTAAAAATGGCCTTTTATTGTTAAAACATACAGTTTCTTGGTGGATTATAGAAAAAGAAAAGGCTCCAATAGCGATAAGTGTGCATGAAATGCTCTCTCAAGAGTATTCAGGCAAACTGTCTGCAATAAGGGGACTTCAAAAAGCAGCAAGACAAGAGATGTTCAAAGCACCTTGCAGCTTTGGGCTGCTGGCCTCTACTGCTGTTTTTAATACAGTTAGGTTTAACTTGGGAGCGGATAAATAATTGACAGAGGTATTTTCAGAAAACTTTGATCACCGCACCGTTTGTCACAAGCTCTAAAGTAGTCACTGCGATAACACTTAATCTGGGGCTTCTTATTTCAAGTACAAAAGCATCCCCTCCCACCTACTGCTCACAGACTCCTGCATCAGAACAGGAGACTTAAGATGCAGCCTGCACAGCACTAACACGCCACGCTCTCCAACAGCAGATTCCTTCTCCAGCACGCCTATTTTCGCTTCCTTACCTTCAAAAGGCTGTCCAGAACCTGCTAAGTTCCCCTAGAAGGTTTTAGTTCAGAGCATCCAGCAGTGCATCCGCACAAAGCTTTGCCATTGCGAGTGTGAAGAGAAAGAGCTGCTGGGATGCTGAATGGCACATCAGCCAACTTTGTGTGTATCCGCGGCTCCCTGAAAAAGCTGGACTGAAATTCCCCTCGCCTGCGGATTGGATTCAACAGCACGCAGTAACTGTGAGAGACTAAGGATTTAGAAGGAAAAAGAGTGTAGCGTGGGGGGGGGGGAAGACGGGAAGAGCAAGTTATTGCTCCATAGGAGGCCATCAGTCTAACAGCTGATGTTTCAATATAGTATGTGTTAACTGTATGCCGAACTAACATATTAGGGAATAACATGAGTATTTCAGCCTTCATGTTACAATTATACAAAGAAAGTGCAATATGTGAATAAAACTAATTTCAGATCTAGTTAGACTAAAATTTTACTAATTTTCTGAAGATTATTTTTGTACTAATTTAGATTCAACTAACTGTAAAAAAATGTTTTCTTTCTTCCCTGTTACACAGATCTTGAAGTTCCCATGTAACTGTTTCATCTGCATTACTTATCGAGTTCTTGTAGAAAATCTACCTATAACACCAACTCCTTGCTTTACACATTATGTGCTGCAGTCAGTCTAGAATGAATCAGAGAGTTTGTGGAGACACTACCAGGCACATTGCACCTTCTAAAATATTCTTCATCTGAACACTGCTTACACTAAACATTTCTATCTGTTATAGCTAGTGATGTACACACGATATACAATCAAAACTAAACTTTATGTAGCTAGAATGTTCAGCTTCTTCCTGCAAATTTGGCCTTTGCATTTTAAGAATAAAGCTGAAGAATATATGCTTTATCATATAGTCTTTCTCAGATCATGGTAGTGTACAAATTTATTTCCGCTTGGTGACAATGAAAATACCATTTTATAGTGGCTCTGTTTTGGCACTGGCTCAGCAATGTGAGGTTAGAAGCTGAAGTAAAAGTGCCAGGAAGATAAGAGGCCAGATGTACCACAGAGGTGATGACCTCATTTGGAAAAATAAAATAAAAAAAAAAAATATTTTGGGCACATAGTTTAAATAGCGCAGTTTATTTCAAGCAGTACCTATTTTTAGTGAGGTTGGGCAAGGAGGAACGCCTCTATCACCTCCAAGGTGGTTCCATTAAAAGTAAGACATAATAAAGGTCAAGCAGGAAAAAGGACCACCAAGGTAAAAGGCATAGCAATTTTCACAACCATATCTATTCAGGGTATTTTTTTCTTCACAAACATTGTATCTGTCTAAATGTTAAGGAGTTCACATTTCAAATTGCATTACCAATTACGAGGCGTTAAATTGGCCTGTATCGGTTTTTTGGCTCCTATTGACCTCATCAAACAGCTGTGATTTCTAAGCAATCAGTCTCTAATGAGTTTAGAAACAACAAACAGAAGTTAAAATGCCAGATGTATTTCATTTATCTTTAAAGAAAAAATAAACTCTCTTAAGATTTACATCTCGAAAACTCTAATATGTACGAAATGTTCATTGGTTTTGTATTTTTTGCTAATGCATGGAGGAATCATCCTCTAGTGACTGAAAAGGAAAAACAATACTTGTGCTGTGCCTCTGTCTTTTTAATATAGTTAGTGCCTTATCAGCACTCAAACACACTCCTGTGAGCAGCTCTGGAAAACTAACTAGAATGCTCAAATGCCTTAGCTCTCTTTCAGTCTTGTCTGATTTTATTGTTTTATAATGCAAACATCTGTAATGTACCGAAAGTTATATTGCAAATTTTAAAACCAAGTAAAATCTGTGCACCTAATTAAAGGAACATCTCAGAGAAATAGCTGAAATGCACAATGTAGCTATTAATTGCAGGGGGGAAATGCTATACACCCATCACTAGTAAATATCTTTAATGCTTACAGTATTGCGAGATTATTTTTCCTTAAAGAAGTAGATTTTTGTCAGTACTTGTTAAGGTTAGTTAAGATTGCCAAAATAAATAGTAAATACTTTATCAAACATTTAATTACATTAACTGAAGGTTAGAATACAGGCTCACTGAAAGAGCTGCGAACAGAAGATAATTCTCAGCTGCAAGTTCAGGAACTAAAGTATTTAGCATTTAAGGGCAGTCAGTCCATCATCATTTCTGTGCACAAAACTCACTGAATGCAAAAGAGCCCCACACTTCAAATGGTTTGTTTGTTTATGTTTAATGACTGTTTAAGCAAGCAGGAATCCAGATAACCTCCTGGCAAAGAATTCATTATGTAGCTGTTACAGTAGGACAGTACTATTTCAGGAATGGTATTGCATAGGCATTTCATGTGCACTTAGCAGTGCCTTTTGTGTCCTACGCAGAAATATTGCATCCACATAATAAATATTCATTCATAGTTCCTTTTGACTGTAGTACACAAGGACCGAATTTTAAGAAACTTCATTGCAAAAAGATTCAGTCACTAATCCCATATACTAAAGCAGTTTTATTTCCATCCCTGACATCTTGCAGCCTTTCGGCAGAGCTAACACATCCCCATCTCGCCAATCACAGTTCTTTCAGAAAGCCAGAGACACAGACCCTGGAGGGGGTGGGGGGGAAAGACACTAAAATGACCCTGTTGATTGCAGCTATCGGCGAGTTACACAGAGATTAAATGGTTTCTAAGTTATCTAAGATTAAGTGTGTGGAGAACAAATACTTTGACTTAGCAAATGAATAGGAATTCAACAGAGACATGGCTGTGTTTGCCATGAACTCTCCTAAAACAGTTAGGCAGCTGCATATTTAAACAGATGTAGATAATCCACAGCAGATTTCTAGATAACGTAGAAAACATCTCATCTGAATGTGAAGAAAAGCCCATCGGTGCAGAGGGTCCATTTTAGAGTTCTGTGGCCAGACAAACCCTGTAAGAGTTTCCTCTTTGCTCTTGGATCATCATTTAGAATAGTTCTGTTGGGAATGTACAGGTGATCTTGCCCTGATTACTGACACTTAAGTTTGTGACCATACTGGAGATTATGTTTTGCACATTCAACACAAGTCTGTAGTGTGATGGGCAGCCAAAGGCAGCAGAAGTCAGCGATAAAGAGTGGTTTAAGTTAAAAGCAGTGAATGTTACTAAATGAGATTGCCAGATCTATAAGCTTTGAAATTTTTGATTCACTGTCCTGCTGAGCCTGACAGCTTTTGGTCAGACAGGTATCATAATAGGAATGCAGAAGAAAAAATAATTTCAGCAGCATTAAAAGGACTGTACCTCAAAGAGCATGTTCATTTTTTTGCAAAAACAGTACAGAAGTGTAAGGCAGACACTTTATAGGTATTATATTCGTCTAAGTTATTTGCAGGAGGTACTAAGAACTCACAGTTAAAGGAGACATAGATGATCTACAAAAGGTTCCTTTCTATTTCCAATTCTCTATTCTTCCTGCTAAAAATGTGGCCATTTTGGCTTTAAGGCATTCTTGTCATTACTTAACTTGGCCAAAGATTCTTGAAAACAGAAATTGTACATAAGATGCAGTCACACCTGAAGTTGGTATAGTTTATAGGCTACTGTGGCACCTAGGATGGAAGGAATTTTAATATTACCATTGATTCTACAACTCTCATGGCTCATGGTATTCTTTATCCTTTATCCCTTTAGAACTTAAATCCATGTTTCCTACTTTCCATGACCGTGACAGAATTCAGGAGTTAGCATTGTTAGGGGAAAAGGCCCTGCTGCTGCAGTACAAAATCAAGTCCTGCAAGTATTACAAGGACACAAGCAGGAATAAAAAATTATATGAAGAGCAAAAGAATAGAAAGGATAACCTCCAGTTAGCCCTGAAAAAGTGAACACCCCCACACAGCACTGGTCCCTGTTCAGCATTGTATAACACATACTTCTGCAGGAGGTAGTGATTCTCCCTCCCTCCCATGTGTGCCAAGCAAAGGAGGCAAGATCCTTTGTATTTGCTTTTTTTACAGACTGGTTACCTACTGTGAAGTAGATACTTCCAGTTTCCAGCTATTAGGCAAAAAATAGTCTAGTTATAATCCATTATAGGCTTTGCTGACAGTGCGAGTTTTTCTGAACCTTGAGCTGGAGGTTCTGTAGAGGAACAGGATTTATAATGAAGTCCTGATTTACTTACCCCCACTCCTGTTTTCATCTTGTTCATTCTAAGTCACTTTTGTGTGAAAGAAAGTCAACAGACTCTACCACAGGCTCTGTACACCACCCTTTAAAGCTGCACCCATATCTACCAGAGGTACCAGATCATCAGAAGACCTTAGAAACTTACTAGATAACACCCCCCAAAAAAAAAAAAAGTGCTTACATTACAAGGAATTTTGCTTTGTACCATTTGATAAGAACCATTCCATGATTTCACTATGCTGTATGTCCCTAGGTTTGAAATCATTGCATAAAAGATGAGATATTTTGCAGGTGTTTATGAAGTTGAAATAAAGCAAAAGACTCAAAAACTCTTATGGGTGAACTCTCTTGTTAAGTCACTCACTGAAAACTACAATTTGTTTTGTGATTTCACTTTTCATTTTTCTTTCTAAATAGCAAAGGTTTCAAGTAGGCTGAGTTTCCTTACTGTCAGGGAAAATGGCTTATATTACAGATGCATGATTTTCTTAAAAGTTGTATATTAAAGTATATTAGCATAACCTACTCATAATAAGTTATTAGCAAAGTTGTAAAGGGACGGACATGTAAGAAATTCCTTAACACTGACAACATCAAAGTTGAACACAGAAAGGAGTGCAAACTGCTCTTTCACCTATAACAAAAATTACTGCCTGTAACTGCGGCGGCACCCGCTGTGCTATCAGCACTGTGGATCTTTCTGCCAATATACTACCTGTTCCTTCTGATGTGGCTGTCATCCCCCGTCTTCAGCCCTTGGCATGTGCACAGATTACTTCTAGATGTAATAGTGAGTTTATTTATCTCAAAGTTTTGCTTTGACATCTGAAAGATAATACGGCAATATCGCACAGTGTTTTGTCTTCCCAGGCAAATTCTTCAGTTTGCCAGAAGCCTGGGTATGGAGTCCCACGGGTTGCAGAGGGCACAGGAATGCCCTACTCATGGTCTCTGTTCATATCACCAGTACTGATCACCTGCCTTATTGCCTGATGAAGTGACTGTTCACCTGACAGTTATGAGGGAGGAGGAGTTAACACAGAATTCTCATCCTATGGTTCACATCATCACATCTCAGTCAGTTGGATTGGGCCTGTCCATACAAGGACATCAACCATGAGACTTTACAGATGAACAAATTTTTAGCAAAAGATTTATTAAAAGATGGTAATTTGCCGTAACAGTAATTGCTTTATTCTCATCGCCCAACAAACATAAAAAAGGTTCATTCTTATCTTCAAATTATAATTTTCATTATTACAGTTAAGAAAAAATGTGAATAATTGTTTTGCTGCTGAGTATTTTTAGACCAATTGTCATATGTATGAAAATTATGAAGTGCATTCTAGAAAGGTTGGCGGCTACATTAAACACCTTAAATAGTTCCAGTAGCTCTACTATATAAATTTACATGTATCATCTTACCACTGAAAAGCACATTTTAAAACTAATATTTGATTTTGCACTTTCTGCATATCTTGTGGTTCTATTCAAGATGAAATTTAGCATGAGAAATGGTCCTGTGACGAAAAAGAGCATCACTCAAAGTGTGCACACCAGTTAGAAAGATGAAATTATTCTACTTCAAAGAAATGCATGTTCTATTTAGACTTGGATTTTATCACACTGGGTTTGGATCTTAAATATTCATTTTGATTATGTATTATTTCACTGATTTATTCTCTCATTAATTCACTCCTATAGTAATGTGATCAACTTCAATGGATATATTTAAACTGTAACATACATCTTTTTATGCTACACCAAATTCCTCCATCAAAATAGTTAATTAAGGAAGAAAATCAAATTTTTCTTAATCTCACACTAATGCGTAATTTTTTCCTTGGGAAAAAAAAAACGTTATTATGAAAATGAATCCATAAATTATATGAAGACATGGGTAATATTAGAAATGAGCATAGCAAATGAAAAGTCAACACAATATTCATGTTTGATTTAATACATCAAAAGGGAAGCAAGAATGTGTCTAGAGAGCTCACTGGTCATATTATTTGACAGATATATAATACCCTAATGAGTGTTGGTGAGAAGATAAAATGAAATATATCTGTTTTTCTACTTGATGTTTTGTGAAGTCTGTTTATTGTTCATATTCATTTTGATGTCTCAGTTACAAAGGCAGTGTAGTACAAAAGGACTTGAGACCTCCCTATTTTCTCTCCTCAACAAGATTGTTTTTTTCTGAGACTTAAGGCAGAATCAGTTAGTCTATTCCTGATTTTGAAAGAATCTAAAGGAGTCAAGTTCTCTTATCTCAGTGAAATTGATGATCCTTTGGCCCCTTGTTTCTCAGATGACTTTGAAAATCCTATGTCCTTTCCCCGATTACCCATCTATTGAAGAGAACATAAAATTTACTTATCTGAGTATCCAACATGAAAAATGTGCACACACTGCTGCAAGATGATAGTGATGTGAATATGATCATAGGGAATCATGAGCTAAGATTCAGGAATAAGGTAATGCTAATTTAACTGCCTCCTAGCAGAAAGTAAGATTGCTTTAAAAACTTGCTTTTTTATTAGCAAAAAGGGAGAGGAGTACAAGACTTAAAGTAAATACAATGCCATTCAAATTAATTACAGATAGTTCAGTCACTGAAGGCAATTTTTTTTTCCTCTTTTCTTCCTTCTGGTTCTTTTCAGACTCAGTCACCAACAACGGCAACAAGACAGTAAAAGCAGCTACAGGAACTTCACATTTTCAGGCACAGAAAGTACTATCTTGTTCTATTTGTGTCACAGCTGTGGACAGTGTGACAAGCTGGAATATTACAAGGATGGGTCATTACTGAAAAGTGGCATTTCATATCACAAATCAAAAAATTGTTAAACAAAAGACAGCCCATACTTAGTAACTCCAATTTCTGTTCTCAGTTTAATTAAGTTACATATTGATGACAGAGAATTCCAGGTATGGCTGGTGTAAACTATTTTTTAATACTTGAAAGTATCAATCATTGACAATAGTTAAACCTGTCAATTAAAAAAACCCAAGACTTCTGCTAAAGTGTTTATAGTTATTTTATATAGATTTCTTATAGAGTGATGACTACATTTATCAGTTTCTGTATGTGGAATCTTTTCTGCCTCCTTCTAATGAAATAAACATCTGCAACATTTTAATTTTTCAAAAAAAAAATTGAAATAAAATAAACAGGATATTCTAGCAATTCATTAGCAAAGTAATCTAATTGCTTTGTTATTGTATGTTATTTATTTCTTGTCAAAGCTTCGAATTGGGCTTGGGAAGGTATAGGTATAATAACCAAATAAAATCATTGTGTATTGTGTTAGTATTATGAGGGTGAATAAAAAGAGATAGCATCTCAATTGAATAAATTAATTGTTGCAAGCTTGAACAGAAGTCATAATAGGGAGAGAACACTGCCACAGTTTGGCTAGATAATACAGTTGCAGAAAATAGACGGTTTTATCCATCTCGGAAAAGCTGCAGAAGAGTCATTGAGCATCTTCAAGGTCAAACATAAACTTGACATTGTATCACTTATACTGCAATGTCAGAAAATGATACATCACAGTTATAAATTTATTAGTGTGAATAAAACCTTATATGCTATTTGCATTATGAAAGCAATATGGAAGCATTAACTCTTAAATCCTCGAAATGCCCTAGAAAGATTTTTAGGTATCATACAGTAGAACAGATCATAGAATCAAAATAAAAGGAGAAAATTAAATTCACAGTTATAGAAAAGCCTATATAAAAACAAAATTAGATTAAATGTTTTCTGTGTTTTTTACATATATGGAGTCCATAAGGACACACTGAAAATTTTCCATTATATCAAAAGAGCAAAAAAAGAAACTAGATGGCTAGATAAATTACAAATACCTTGGTATCTGCTGTTACTGAAAACAACTTCACAACTTTTACATGAAGAAGTAAAGACATCAATGAAGACCAGAAAATTACATTCAAAATTGACTTATTTTTCTGCTGAAGATTTCTGTTCTTTTAGACTGAAACATTGCTGTTTCCAGATCTATTTTACTCTATCTTTTCCATTGTCCTAGACCTTATATAATCAAAAGTCAGTAGCCATCTAGGAACCATTTTGCTCTATACAATACAGAAAGTTTTTAACAGAGTAAAAAAAAAAAAATGTTGGAAAAGGCAAAACTGGATTCATTTGGGGAAACTCAAAACCTTTCACACCTTCTCCAACGGCACAGAAAAGCTGATGCAGACATCCCTTTCATGCAATGTAATCACAACTTATTAACTCTGCCCCAGTTACATCAGAACTAGCTCCATAATATAAAAACTACCAAGGCAAAAACTACCAAGCAGTCATTTGGACCACATTACTTCTATTCACTACTTATTTGTTTTAATCGCAACATACTTTAAACCTTGTTAAATTAGTATTTTAAAAATTTGTCATCTATTTTTATGATGACTGCACTACACAGTAATTAGCACCTAGGTAAAGGTAAAAAATACCTTTTTTGGAGGGAAATTGTGAGTAATCTAAAATCCACATCAAGTACATCTCACGTACAGCCGAGTTTCTTTTGTGTAAATATAAAAGTGTCATTGCCTTGAGCATAAAGCATAAGCATAAAGCTCTCTGACCTTAGTCCATCTAGTTAGCTGATCTTTTTAACATTTGAAACATACAGAAGGTTTCAAGAAGTAAATATTATGGATCTCCAAGCTGGAGGGAAGTAGCTGTTTTCATTTAATTATGTGTTAAAAAATCCGTGTCTTAAATTGATTATTTTCTCTTTTTTCTTCTTTTTTTCTTCCTCATCAGGTCACCTCACATTAGTTGAATATAAACAGGTTTATAAAACCAGAGTGTTTTTCCCAGAATAACAAAAACAAAAGATAAAGTCTGTTTCTGTCCTCAAGTTCGGTTTGCATGAAACACTCACTAGGACTGATGCAGACCTGGTTAGTGGGAGGCCTTTTCTTCTCAAAATGAAGTATTATAAAAAGGATAAAATATAAGAAATCAAACCATTTTCAGTGTCAGTTGCTGCTACAGACTAGAAGAACAAATACTTTAAAAGATCATTTAGTATTAGAACTTGAAAAATGAAAAAAACATAAATTCTGCCTTGCTTCTTCATACCCCTTTCCTGAGCATGTTAATGTCTTTATAGCATAGTCTTGAATACCGTGCTTTGGTCACCTATTCCACCTGCACAAAATTTATGAATCACTCATTTAAAATGGATAGCCCCCATCAACCCGAAATAATAAAATTTGTTTGCTGACTTACTACCTAGGGTCTGTGAGGAAAAAAAAAAAAAAATCTAGCTTCAGCCATTCAAGCTGAAGCTACGGCTTCAACAGGCATAGATCTATATGAACCAGGGCTACCTGAAGAGCCAAAGTTCAATTAACTGCACCTAATAATTAGGTGGTGTGTACTTTTTCATTTCACAAGATATTTGGCGTTCAGTGTCACAGGAGTAGTATGTAGGAAAACTGTGGAAGGATCTTTTTGACCTTCAGATGGGAAAACTGCAATTTCCAACTGACAGGGTTATAATAAGAAAGAAGAAATCCTTGACTTGTAATGCAATTTCTGCCTTGTCATTCAAGTAGTCATATCCCACCCCGCCTTCTGGAGGCAGTGCTAACTGAAGGATGCAGTTTTGCACATAACAGGAAAATCTTTCCCTCATTAGGAGTAGATTGACCGTGATCTAGGCAATTATTAAAAAAAAAAAAAAAAAAAGAGGAAAACCAAACTAAAACCTTTTATATGGTTACATTACTCTCATAGTGGGGTGATGCTGGAAAAAAAAAAAGCAATCGTTGTCTGTGTAGTATCAATTCCCTGAACAAACTCTTAAAAACAATTTCTTTTTTCATTGGAAAAGCTGAGCAGTGTACAGACATTCGTCATTCTGAGTAAGTTAGGCTGAGAAGTAAAAATAAAATCCAAATTTATCCCTGAGGTTTTATATGTACGTAATTGT
The DNA here is from genome assembly GCA_013396775.1 of Cephalopterus ornatus. Taxonomy (NCBI): domain Eukaryota; kingdom Metazoa; phylum Chordata; class Aves; order Passeriformes; family Cotingidae; genus Cephalopterus; species Cephalopterus ornatus. Next base: position 257,252 of record VZRE01006435.1, on the reverse strand, counting down.
TGAAAGTGTCTTAGACTATGTTGCTTTTCCCAGTCATTAAATTTGTTGGAGAGTCGGAGTTCCACGCTCACATTCATTGTACCATGGTCACAAACATGTTCTGCAAAATTTCTTCAAAATTATCCCTTCTTAGTGGTAGTCATCATTTCTATTACCAACTTTACTGGCAATAGGTACCTGTGTTTCCATTAAATCCAAGATGCTTCAGGAACTGTATTAAACTTGACTTTTTTTTTTTTTTTTGGCTCTCTAAATAAATATCTAACCATGGAAACCTCCATGGAAAAATCCCCTACTTTTGTCTGAAAAAATCTCAGTTCTACATTTTATCTTATGAGCTTTTCTTCACGGACCATATGTTTGTTAAATTGAAAGAGGCTACATTTGCATTACTGACCATGGTAGTAATTTATGGAAGTACATGGATGAGTTGCAGTGAGAGACGACAGTTCATATTTTACTTTTGGTGCCTTGCTTCACACCATTTCAGTACTTTCATGCCCAGTGGTAGAACACAGGATCCAGTCTCTGAAAACTCTGCTCATCCAGTGTAGGACAGATAGTGGAGACTAGATTACTAGACAAACTTGTGTCAGATGAAAATGGTATGTCTTGATATCTCATTTATGAGTGCATATGCAGAAACATTACAAAAGAAGGCCTGGGTAGAAGGAAAATACAAAAAAACAAAATAAGAGTGCTAAGAGCCCGTACATACTGCCTGTCCATGCAATCACATTCACTCAGAGCTCTACTACAACCATCTTCTGGAACAAGGAAGCAGAAGTGGTAGCAGTACACGGCGACCAGCAACCAACTGTGGCAACAGTAAGTAGGCATGCCGACACATCGCAGCCACTGCAAACAACAGCCCAATAGTTTCAGTAGCTTTTGCATTTTCCAGGAGATTCTTCTGCTTGGAATATCTCTGTTGAGCTAACATTCATGTCAACTTCAACTGCTTCGAGTTTTGTTAGGGAATGAATTTGATTTCAAATAAAAAATGTCTTTCCTAGAATTTCCCAGTTATGGGAGATTTTACTTGTCTCTTTCTGGACTAATGTTCCAGGGATGCTGTTACATTGCTACAGGAAAAAAAAGTGCATACTTAGATGCTTCCTCAAAGGTGCATTGTCCTAACTTTTAGAAATCAATTAGACATTCATGTGAATGTTGAAACACACGGAAATTCTAGCAAAAAGTCAAAAATCTGAACATAGCATTTTGTTACACTTTAAGAAACTATTTCCACATCATCATCTTTCTAAACTAACCATTATCTTAACCTTTATTTCTAGTCTCTTCTACCATATTTTCTGCTTGCTTTGGTGCTGCCTGATTTTGAGTCACATCTGAGTATGTATTATACATATATTGTATATTTTGCACAGCTTGTGATTCCAATAGAGCCTTGTAAACTTTCTTCAAAGAATGATTTATGCAAGGTAGAAAAAGTGTTACATTCACACGTGAAAATTATACTACAATATTGTTCTCCCAGGAGCCATAAACAGATCACAGTCCAGTTTGTGCTATGAAAAAAGAACTATGAACCTCACTGGGACTTTTAATCACAATATGCTGGCTCTGAATTGAAGATCCATTTTCTAACATGTCCCACTGGACTAACAAAAATCTGTTTGTTTATGGAAGTTAATTTAAAACTTTTAGGAGAAAAAAGGATACTAAAGGTGTTGCCCAGCTTTAAATCAAACTTGATCTTATTCCAGACAAAAGGCAATATGCATTGTTGTGCAGCGTTTTCAAATCAGTTTTTCAAAACCACATTTACTATTAAATTTTTCCATGTTCCAAGATGGCTAGGAAATACCCTTACAGGACTAGGAATAATTGTATTCTGCACAGTTCTGTGGACATAGGGAAAAGCGTAAATTAAATTGTCGTGTGGTCATCAGTGGCTTCAGCACTGGTAAGTTCACTTAATTGCGGGAGAAAAGCAGTGAAGCCACGAGAAACTTAATTCTTCAGCACTTATTTTATTTAAACAGAATGCCATTCAAAAAACCTGACAAAATACCACTCACAATGTCGCTACATTTATCAAAGGGAGGCCATTGAGACTTTTCCAAAAGAAAAAAAAATAATTGAGATGGCATAAAACACAGTAAAGAATCTCTAAGCTCCCTGTGTGACTTTTTAACTTTTGGGTAAGGCTTGAATAACAACATTCTTGAGTTAGATTACAGTTAAATTAGGACTTTTGTTGACTATAGACAACAGGATAATAAGATAGGAGGCAATATTATAGATTTCTAGATTATCCCCAAATTTTTTTTATTTTTTTTTGATTTTGGTTATGACATTTGGACAATTCTTATATATTTAATAGGGTATGGCAGATGAATTCTGACTCACATTAGGACTGCATACATTGGAGTGCCAACCATAGTGGATTGGAAGTATGGAACAGAGGGGAACAGTTTGACTCTTCTGACAGAAGGGCATTTTGACAGATATTGGTCATTGTTCTGAATGACTTTATTTATATTGATAATGTAACAGGAATAATGTTCTTTTAAATCAACCGTATAGCTGCAGAGGTGCTCTGGAAATCATTCCATGCAGAAGGGAATGTTCCTAAGCTGTGTTATGACCACATATTCATCCAAATACCATATTTTATGCTGAAATATGCATGTTAGTTATTTTTTGCTAAACCATAATTGGTACTTTTCCTGATCTATCATGGTTCAAAAACATATATATTAGATTTATACATTCAGACACACATGTGGAAATCACTGGTCCATGTTCTCATGTCAGACAGCTGAGATCTGAATTTTTCACTGCTACAGTGAAAGCTGTGAAAGACTGAATTTATGTGAATGCCAAAGGGATCACTTGTCTCCGCTTTTCTTTGTTGCCAGAAACTTAAAACCTGTATTATACAAATCAATTGCAAGCAAAGGACTTGAATTTCAATTCCTAATACTGTGATTTTTCTGGTTTGCTAATTTTTACAATCTCTTTAAATTCTTTCTTATATAAAGTACTTAAAAATCATTTTTCTCAACCTTATTATGTGAGAAAACTTACCAGGAGTCAGAGAACAAAAGGAAAGCAAAATCTTAGAGATCTTAAAGAGATCTTAAAAAACATAGATACTTAAAACCAAAGACCTTAAGAACTTCTATAGTATTGTACAAATCAAACCCAGCAATCCATGCAATAATGGCACAGTGACAAATTCAAGAGGAACTGAGTTAACTACAGTAAAGTAAAAATAATCAAAAGTGAGAAGAGTCAAAATTTCAAACTTCATACTTACACTTGAGCTTATATTTAAATGCATGAAAATCAGAGGTTCTTTTTCTTTTTAGAAATTCTTTTTAGCAACTTTGCGTCAGAATTTGGAAAGACTTATTTAATCCACTGTTATATTACTTCATCACTTGCTTAATGTGCCCAATTATTTTGAAGCTATTATGGTATGACAATCCGGTAATATTCTAAATAATTACCTACCCCTGTTTATACAGTTTCTAAATTTGCACTGTCTTCAAGAGATCAAGCATAGCTAACATGATTAATTTCTGCCATCATGATAAACTGTCCCTGAGGTCAAGGGTGTTCAACAGAAGGTTTTAAATCGACGTTATACAATGGCTGCTAATATTAACTTAAAAAATAATCGCATCCCACTTGAAGTACTACTGCTAGCATTATGAAGCAAAAGATAACGCAAGCACCTGAAATGAAATAAAACAGCTTAATTAGGATTCTAAAATTATGAACAAATATGAATAACTCTCTGTCTCTCTACCACAAAAAAATACTGCCAAAACCAAATGGTAGAACAGTTTGCATATTAGCTATTGCGAATAATTCGGTGTATAATAAAAAAGGGAAACGCAAATTCTTGTATCAAACTCATTTGGATTTTAAATGCAACTTTGAAAAACTTCCATACTAAAATGGAAATTTTCTAATGTGTTACATTTTAAATGTTGCTTTATTTTCTGCATCATGTATTACTCATAAGGACCCTTCAAAGACACAGCAATAAATTTTACCATATTCTGAGGTTTGAGAAAGAGAATTTAAGCTTATATTCTGAGCTTCTCTATTATTTTATGCTTGTATGTCATTATTCTGTTTTCAGAGGAGTGTGAACAATTTTAGAACAGATGTAAGAAATATGGAATAATGTATGTATACATGCCTTTTGCAAATATTCTGGTCATAAATGAACTTGAGAGAACGGGGCACACCCCAACATATTAGAACATAGTTCAAAATACTTTTTTTAATGGGATCACATTGAACATAACTTTACTTGCTGTCTTTCCATTAATTGTGAAATTTAACTTCAGTTTATAAATTCACAGTAGCTTCACTAAGCTTATCTCTTCCTTTTCTCCTGCTGCCATGTGCTCAACATAATAATTTCTACTGCCAGAAAATGCAGGCTTTTTTCAGATACCAATATAAGAGTCAAGCAGACTAGAATGCTTTAAAAATCTGCAAATTAGCCAAACAGCCATGAGATAATTACATTTCATTAAACAGATATTTATTCCTCAATGTATTATTCTTTCCTTCAATCACTCTCAGTATTATTGCAAATTATTCAGAAATATAGGCAGGACAAAATATATCAGAAGTCATAATGACTGTCTGTCAAAATACAAGATGTATGTAATTTTTTTTTAGTTGGATTGAATTAAGAACAGAAATTTTGTTCAAAGATTGTGTTCTGAAAATAGGAAGGTTACTCTAATGGTTGTGTTTAAAAACATCATTTTTTTAAAATTGAGACCTGACTAGAAACAAATTAACTGAAAAGAAGCAAACATAAACCTGGTAAAAGCATTAAATAGTTATATGAATGAAATAAAATGAAAATATTTGCTCTTAGAAGTAACTAATCTGGGGAAATGAGGGTGCAGCAATGTTCCTACCTGATCCTTTGCGCTGCAACATGCTTACAATTCCATCTCAGTCCAGACTGATGATTCAATATTAAAATAACTTTGTTAATTTAAAATTCTTAATGTTGTTATTTGTTTCTCAAAGCTTGCATTGACAGAAATCTGTTTTGTTTTGTTTTTAACTAAACATTGCTTTTACATTGATTGATCTCCAAGGATTTCAGGAAATATGTAGGAGCCTAAGTTAAAATCTGTAAACAATCTGATTTTAAATTGTATTTATGGGGGGAAAAAAAGTAAATCAGACTTGAATTCTTAAACGATTTGCAAACTAGGGGGTAGATGATTGATGAGGACCTCATCAGTCTCCAGTAACAGAGAGCTATAGATCTGTTAGTAACCAAAGAGAAAATGAAGCAACACATGCATCAGTACAATAGAAAGTACGTTCTATCTCTTGGAATAAAGAATGAAAACCTTGCTCACAGCCTTGAGAACTCTTACAATGAAAAAAAAAAGCACAAAAATTCTGAAAAAGAGCAGAAAGTAAGAGAATAGCGGACAGAAAAAAAGTGGCAAATAATCAGTTATGCCTGGAGCTTTCACTGTGACACAGACAAAGGAGTTAGCAAAATGCTTTGAAGGCATATAAAGAAATGGGGAGTTTATGATTCCTCTGTGTTTTGGTCAATTATAGCTGTTACTGAAATTCTGCAGAACAAGAGTTTGTAAGAGATGGATAAAGCCAGAATGGCTTGTGTTGGAAGGGACCTGAAGGACCACCTAGTTCCAATCCCTCCTGACATGGGCTAGTGGAAGGTGTCCCTGTAGAGTTCTAAATGCATTATAATCTGCTTTTCCTTTGAATGCTTCATCTATGTAGTAGGTAATAGAGTGAACCTTGCCATTGAACTCTGTTAAAGTTACACTTTCACAAATTCATGTTAAAACCTGCTTTTTGGCAATACCTTTAATGGTGATTCTTCAAGCTGCTGAAACCACTCATTTGCAACAGATACAATAAATGAACTCCTTTTTATACGGTTCATTTTTATACTAAAATGATTATCAGGATGATACATTTATTCCTTTGAGTTTTTTAAAGCTTAGAGTACCATAAAGTTCCTTTTTATTAGTCTCATTCTTAATAAAAGAAACTATAGTAGTAATTTTAAAAATGTCTCAGAGTTTTGACATAAAAAAACCCATAACACAACAAGCTCTTGGCTATACACTAAACACTACCTCTAATTGATATTTGCTGATTAATAATTTTGGGTTTTCAAACAGCTAAATTTGCTCTGTTCCAAAAGCCTGATTTCCTGCAGCAAAAACATGAAGTCACCGGAATTAACTGTTAGATTGCTTTTCTATTATTACTTTTAAAACAACATATGTACTGTTTGGGTCATTAAATTTCTTTCCCTTCTAAACCAACCAAACAAAAAACCACAAAGATAATAGGTTTATCAGCCTTATTTCATTGGTTTGATATTTTGCCTTGCTTATGGCAGGATTGCAGAATCATCAGTCTTGTGTAACGGGAGCCATTGCTAGAGGCATTATAGTTACAAAGGAGGTAATGAAATAGGATGGTGATAGTAAATTTAGCAAATACCGTAGCAGGCTTCCTTTGGGGCAGCTAAGGGTTGTGGCCATACCACAGGGTACCTTCCTTGTGCATAAGTTCCTCTGAGTCTCTAAATCCTGTAACACTCAGAAGCAAAGATTAACAAAAGATTCAAAGAAAAGCTGTCATCAGTCATCATAAATTATATTGGTGTGTCTTCCAAAAATCAAAACAATACATAAATAATCCATAAATAATATGGGTTCAAATATGCGAGAGTACCCACTTTAACTGAAGTATCTAGTTTGGACAATATCTTAAATCCATCAAGATAAATAACAAAATCATTTAAGCTAATCACAGTAAGTATTTTCAGTCTACTCCTAAACTCTGTTTTGTACTGATCACAAATGCAATGCTTGCAACCGGTATGATTCTAGCTCTGAGTTCTTGAGAGAAAGCCCAGCTAACATCAAAGCCCCACCACACCAGACAATGTTCAGTTACAAACAAACTGGGCTGGAAGCCTTTATAATCTAATAGGAAACACCACAGTACTTTTTCTTATTGGAGCAGTTCCTGAGATCTACTCTACTCTTACCAAATGTTCATTCATTCAGAGCAGATGTTAATGTGTGCTAAGAATTCTGTTAGACCACTTGACAAAAACCTCTCAAATGGCTTAGCTGAATTTAGAAAGAATATAGCTCTCTGGAAAGCTAAACTGACTAATTCAGATTGCTCTGTTTTGGGGGTTTTTTTGCCTTTTTTTTTTTTTAAGTTTACACCAAAAATGATTTTGCCTTTGAAGACACCAGCAAAAGTCTTAAATACATTCATAACAAAGTATCTGCAGTTGTGTCTTTTCTTAAAGGAGTCAATTTACTATAATACCAGTACTAAAACCACCACACAAACACTTATTAATAAAACCTCCCACTAAACTCAATGGTTTACAAACAATGTACAGAACAGATCTTTTCCAATTCAGCTATTAAAAACACCTGTTAAAGGAAAAATGTCTTGTGCTCATTGCTTCAGATAGGTGTGTTGCTTATTGCAAAAGCACAGGAAGAAAATTTTTGTAATAAAAATTTTTAGTTTACCTTACTGTCCCAAGAAACAAACCAATCTAATGCCTCCACAAAGACTGGAAAAATGGAACAATATTTACTTTAAATTTCAGATAACTATAGTGACCAAACTTAATAATGTGAGATAAATAGCCAGATATTGTAGCAAAAAACCAGCAGTAGTTGTCATTAGCATGTTTTTGCCACTAAGAGGGAACAGACACCCACCTTGTCTTGCTATGGAAGGAAGTAGAACATAGTTCTCACATAATGGAAAATAAATCAATAAAACTGATCACCTCACTTATATTAAAGGATCAGCATCTATTTCTAGCTTTCAGTATAATAAAACTTGTATGAACTGTCTTACATAACACAGGTGAATAATAGTTCCCATTTCCACCACAGTAATGGAAAATTAACATTCTGCTCACCTCAGGACCCTGAAATTCAGAAGCATTCTTTTTACATAACCAAATTGTTTTCTGAATATTCTAATTTGATTTCTAATACTAACCCACTAGCAGGACCTTGCCCAGTTTCAGTACATCTCCTTTATAAATGTTCTCTTAAATTACATTTCCACAGAAATGACAAATATTTGCCATTCTAATATAGTAATTATATATTGGAAAAGCTGTTCATAATATGTTCTCTTTAGTTTCTTCTTTCCATTCTCCCAGCATTTCTTGACAAGAGTGTCCCTTATGAACTGTAAGCCTTTTCTGTCTTCATTAGAAAACCAAACCAAAGCAAATCAAACTAAAACAAAACTCAAGAAGCCATTTTGAAATCATCAAAATTCTGAGATAGGTACATCTCAAATTTGTTATCGTTAGATGATGAATACAACAGTCTATATATATTATGTTCTTGTTCCAAACAAAGCATAAACTAGAATTTGCCACACTCCACAATACATGACCTATCCTTAAACCATTCCTTGAAAATTGAGGATTGTACACAGTCTGAGTACGTGTGGCAAAAGAACATATTTATTTCTCCTTTTAATCAGAATTAAGGCAGAATTATTTTCTGAATTTAGAAAATATTCAGCAAATGGAAAATACATCTGTAAAATAAAAGATTTTTTTTTCTATTGCGTTCTTCCTTTGTGAAAAGTCAAACAGACTTAAAAAATTGTGTAATTGTTACAGGGTTTTTTCATCCATTGCTACAGCACATTTTTATCGTGTTTATTTTTAGAAGACTAAGAAATATACTTGCTGCCTGTTGAGGTATAATAGAAAAAAAAATAAAAAAGATTGAGATCAAACAGCACCAACCATAAATATCTAATGTTGTCCTGAAATTCTGACATCAGCTTTACTAAAACAATATCACCCTTATCTTTTTTCTTTCTTAGTTTTTAATTTTAGAAAGAAAATTAATTGCATACACTAAGGCAAGCCAGCATGATGTGAGCAACAATGTGAGAAAAAATTTCTTCAGGGAGCTCTAAACTGCACAAAAGAGAGAAATAGCCTCTAGCTAAAATCTTTTCTGACAAGTAAGTGTCGGTCATGAAGTATTTGATAACTCTCTAACACCACAGGTCAAATAGTTTTAAAGAAAATACTTTTTGGAAAACCATTACTTAGAGTTTTCTGGATTTTTTTAAAGTTATATGATTGAACTCTGATTTTTTGTTAGTCTGTCTTCCACTCTGACCTTTCCCCACATATTCTGACTACCTTTAAACAAATTTGACAGAAGATTAGAATTATAAAAAAGGTGACATTTTATAATTTATTTAAAAAAAATGCAACCAGATAAAGACAATAATATAGTATTGGTCAGTAATGGGGGAACAGGTGTAGTGTGTAGACCTCAAAAACAGCTGGGAATTCACACAAAAAAACATCTTGTAAAGCCCCCTATGGTGGAAAACATTTCAACTGGAACTTACAGATAACTACAAAACACAAAACCCTAGGAATTCTAGCTTCAATACCTCTTGTGTTCAAAGAACTTACTGGAAATACAATTAATTTAAATATTTTTTTATATTCTTCTACTACATGCAGTGAATCACTCAGTACTGTGGCCAAATGTCTTGTCCAATTAAGAAAACATATTTATTTCAGCGTGAATACATTGCTTTGTAATACATTCTGGCCACCATCAGTGCTGGTTCACTAGTAGAAGTAACCCCTGAATATTCAAAACCTGAAGAAATAGGCATTCAAGGGAGAAAGTAGCTCACTTGAAATAGATTAATTCTTAAATATTTTTAGGTTCTTATGTTTTCATGACAGCTTATCTTTGCTTTTTTTTTTTTAAAAAAAAGCGCCAAACAACTAAATAAAATTTAACTGTAAAATTTTTGTCTGAAGGTAACACACCCAGTGCTGTGACAGTTCACTTTCAAATATTCTGGGTATTTCAGGCCAGGTGACATTCACCATAGGAGTTCCTATTTTTCTTCTTGGTCTACAAAGGAAGATCAGGAAGATCAGATCAACTACTGATGCCTCCTCTGGACCTGATTTGGTGAGATGACCATCACATCCCAATATTAAGTAGGAAAGAAGTATGTTGAAAGTTTTCTGTAGGATAGAAGTAAATATTTTATTTAAACAACTAAAGCATGTTATCACTATTTCCATGCCTGCTACATTCTCTCTCTCTATAACATAACACGAAAGAAACAAATGAACTGATGTTTATACAAAATGAACAATAAATATTAAAATAGCCCAGCCAAATATCTACCCATCACTGGTCAAACCCATGCCAAATTCCCTTGACACCCCTTTTTATATTAAGAAACAAACTAACACCTGCACAAAGGTGCCTATAAGGTTGCCAGTAAAGAGGAAGTCACTGTAAAACACCTAAGCACAAAAGACAACAACCTGAGAAAAATTGACAAATGAAATTAGGATATGTAAATTTAGCTAAAGTATTTTTTAGACAGTTTAAGGGCAGATGCTGATCCTTCACTGTCTGCTGTGCATAAACAATTGGGATTTCATAATGCAGGTTTTTATAATGCAGAGGTGTTTTTTGTTAAAAACAGTTCACTTTTTGAAGAAAGATAACATTAACCTGCTGACTTGCCCAGCATGCTTACTGTATGACTTTATTTATGGCTTCAGTCTAAAATAAGATGATAATGAAAAGCTGGATGAATTAGCAAAATCTGTTGGGATGAAAGGTTCTAACATTAATAAAGCTATGCATGAAAAGCACCACAGCAAGACCTAGTTGTACTAATTTATATAACTAATATGTATAGAAAGTTATTCCCCAAGAGTCTTACCTTTCCCTGATTGTTTTATGTAAGCATTTTTAATGGCTAGATGTAGAAAGACTCCCAGGCTGACCAGTCATTAAATGACAGTTCAAATCTCATAAGTTATCTTATATTCACATCTATGCATGGACACCCACAGATTAATTTATATGTCATAGTGATCTCTGATGCAATGAAAGATGTACTTTTAAAAGACTTATGGAAGCAAATCAGATAAATGTTTTGTTAGGCAAAAGAAGCAATATCATCCTCTTTCAAAGTAGTCATTCATTTAGTCACTCACTTCTAAGACATAGTTCAGCCAACTACTCTATTTGTACCATAACAAAAGCATTATTAAATTTGCTGAATTTGAAGTGTATTATCTGTACGTGTCACTTATTATAAATGTCCAGATTAGTCCTGACACTAAGAAAAATTTATCAGCATGAAAAAGTTGCATCCTCCATTTCCTTTATTTTTTACACAAGAAAATGCTTGTGAAATGGGTATAAACCTCAGTCTCTTTCCCAGATCCCCGTGTCCTAGTACTTTATAATGAATTGAACTGATGAGGAGAACCTCCCCCAAACAGTGAGACAGTCACAGTCAGGTACCAGGGCACTTGACTGATCCAGTCCAAGAATATTGTTTCTCCAAGACAACACCCCCCACCCTCCATTTATTAATTCTGCTCATGTACAAAAATTAGGTCACTCTGCATTTATGTGTGCTAATAGCTATTTCAAAAATTTTCATAATGAAATGTTTGAAAAATGCATCCTAATTAATTACTTAAAAGACTTAATTCAATTTTCAGAATAAACAATGCCAGGATTTACAATTAAACCTAAATATAAGCAACAAATTTTCATCTAATGGTTCAAGAGGAGGCAGAACTGCATAAGTTACTTTAAAATTATTATTTCCCATAGCCTTCAGACATTTTAATGTCCCACTACCAGCAGCAAAAAATTAATTAGAAACTTTTAATAGGATACAGTAAATTAGAAATTAATTTTGTGCAGTAAAGAAGAATTAAATAACTCATATATTTGTGAAGTAATAGTTCTTACAGATTGAAATAATAAGAAAATATTTTTATTACAAATTCTGGATAAACTATTTTGGTATTTCATCACTTCTATTAGTAGTAGTAACAAAGGTCAGGAGCCTTTGAATAGTAAAAGAAAGGTTTAGGGCTTATGTGTATAGAGAAGTGAACAATTTATAAAGATCACAGTATTATTTAATATTTTGCTTAGCATAAGAAAGAAGCAGTAACTATTTTACTAGGAATTGTGATGTCCTGCACTTATTCACATGAAGTCTTTTCACTGCTGATAGCACTTCAGTGAAGAAAGGCCCACGAATTTGTTTTTAAGATGAGCTTAAACCAGAAAAAGAAGAGTTTTGCTCAGCTGGGGTCCAGGTGTCTGATGCAGAGCTCATGTAAATTATTTGAAACATTTCTACTGAGACCTTAGAGACTGGACAAAAGACTGAAATCCATGGGATATCTCTAAGTCCAGGTTTTCTTTCTTAGGGGCAGTCACATGATGCACTCAGAGGTGTTTGAGAGGAGGGCAATACTCGGTAAAAAGAAAACCAGTAATCTCTGAATAAATGATGCAGTCAATAGGTAAGTAAGAACTGATGGCATTCATATAGGCCATGTTTGTAACACTTCAGTGCCTAGTGTAGAACACTTAGTCGAAGTACTAAGGATGTGTACAATTGAAAGGTGGATATCAAAAAATAAAATAAATAAAACAAAACAATATAAAATAAAATAAAATAAATCAACAAAATAAAATAATAAAATAAAATAAAATAAAACAATGACAGTAGAATCTGTTTTCAGTATAAGAGTAAGGGATAGTGTGCTTTTGGTTTTCATAAAATATTAGCCAATAATACATTCCTGCCAGATATATGTCCTTCCAGATATGCCCTTGCAATATGAAGGACACTGTAGTATGTACCTTGATTGGTCTAATGGTTCTTCTAAACCAACGTTAAATTGGCTTTTCATTGATTCCAAGTTCTATATTTTATCTTGCTTATAGAATCACTAAGCAACCATAGAAATCTCTTAGACCAGAAAGAGTATTTTGCTACCTTTTTTACAATTTATCTGAAAACATTTCATATCACCAAGAAACACTAGTCAAAACTGAAGCAGATGGAATCCAAACTAGAACAAGAAGAATTAGAAATCGTCGGCATAACCTTTATCAATCAGTAAAGCAGGAAATAAATCTAAAAATACAAAATCTAAAATGTTAAAGCCAAAATTATTATATATAACTAAGTGTAAAGAAGTTTTACATTTGAGGGGAAGCAGAGAAAACTATCCATCCATTTACCACTGTGCTTTCATGGTAGGAGAATTTGTGGCCTTGAGCACTGAAATACTGTTTTTCTCCCCTATACTCTGATTGCATGTGCTCTATTCCAGAAAGAACTGTTTAAATTCAGTGGTTATTAAACCATCAATACCCGTATAATCCAATTTAGCTATAAAGGAGAGAAATTATTAGCATGACCATGACTTTCAGCACTGAAGCCTGGATTCTTGATATCTTCTTACTTTAAACATCCGCAAGACAAAAATATGATGTTCCTGACATTATGGTGCAGCAGAAAGAAGGTCCAGAGAAGGCATGAGTCATCACAGGCCTTTTGCAGGCTTGGATAAGTACTCTAAAATGTAAATGCTGGACAATTCAATGTATCAACAATCTGAGATCTGTAATTTACAAGCAATTTCTATATCTACAGTATCCTCAGAAATCTGAGTATAATTAATAAGGCTACCACCAAATATTTAAGGTCCTTTGGGACCTTAAAAAATAGACATAATATCATTGATATCTATGTCTGCAAATTAAAGTAAATATTTGAAAAATTAATAATTATATACTAACAACATTTTTTTAAACAATGAAGTTAAGAAAAATAAAGTCCAGATCTTGCCTGTTTGGTAGAAACTACTCATCGCTGACCAGTCATAATAGTTGAATATCATGAACACAAAGAAATGTCTTCAAAATTCTGATCCAGCACCTAATTATCTTGTTATTGAAACTGCACCACCTAAAATAACAAAATAAACTTGCAACCCACAAGCGGATATTAAATCTAAACTATTGAGCAATTTCTAATGCCAACGTAAAGAGCAAATACTCTGAATGTTCTATATTTTAAAATAACTATACTATTTTAAAGTTCTCAGGTAATGATTCAGGATTGTAACCTCACAGTCTAGTTCTGAAACTGTTACAGATTTCCTCTTTTTACATCTGTCTATTTAGTGTTTACCTACAACACATGAACAACTACCCCAATACCAATCGTTGTTTGCTTCTTTGCTGCATACTAACCTGGAATTAATTTCCAGTACAACATTCTTTTGGGGGTTTTTTGTTTGGTTGGGGTTTTTTGTTTGGTTGGTTGTTTTCTCATATGAAAAGGAATGTAGATTGGGCATGCAAGGCAGGCCACAAGAAAAAAATATGAAATAAAAAAGTTTAGATAGATGATTGACAATTCTATTCCAGCATTCAGCCATGGTAAGATCCAACAACAAAAAAAACACCTCAGCCACCTTGTTGGTGATACAGATGGTATTTCAGTTTGGATAATAGTGTGCTATTTTGAGAACTCATGTTCCAGAAAGAGGAGTAGGCACAGGCAATAAGAGTCAAGTTGCGTAGCTACCATTTAAAAGCAAATTAGAAAACTGTGCCTTTAGTGTACCAACTGAGATCCAAAAGGGAAAATGACTGCAGCCTGTGAGAACAGAAGGAGATAAACATCAGGGAGTAGACAGAACTGAACTACAACTCAGTCCTGGCACAAAAATAAATAAACTAAGTTCAAATGCAGGAACTTGAAGAAGTTAGTCTCCAAGCATTAAGGAGTAAAGACATAGAAGAACCTTTCTGTCACAATAATGAGAGAAAAAAAAAATCTTTAAGTACTTTCAAGACATACATCAATATGTTTGAAAGGGATTTTATGCGCTATCTGTAAAATACCCTTTTAAATCCTGTGTCTCCTAATCATAAAAGAAGTCAATTAAAATTTCTTAAAACCTGAAATGTGATATTTCTCCTTAACACCACAAGTTCTGCTCTTGGAAAGTCTTAGTGAAAAATTCATAATAAGAGTATTAAAGTATTCAAGACCTGAAATGAAACAATTCTATTATTATGTTTCATTCACATTATATATAATGCATAAATGTTGTTTAATATCATGCCATAGTGCAGCAAAAAGGAATGCACCTCCCCTCCCCAAACACACCTAAAAGATTGTAATTACCTTTTACCCTACATTAACATAATCACCTAATCATACTGTTGACTGTTTCATTTTATATTAACATTTGACTCTGTGTATTTAATGAAAGTTAATGAACACATTAATCTCTATTTTTCCCAAGTAGTCCTACTTAGAAATAGTATTACACATCTGAATATTCTGTATACTTTTTTTCCTAAAACAGTTCCTCATTGAATACCAGATTATTCACTTGCTTGTGAAAGCATTTTCAAACAAATCCTGTTAATTCTGAATATGGTTCACTAAGCAGCATGATCTCATTAATAAAACAAGTTGCTACTACTCTAGTAAATCAAAATGCTCAGCTGTTTTAACTGTTTACCTAATGGAAATTCTAATTATCTCTTCAGTCAGCCTCACAGAAGCCTAATACTTTTGAAACAAGACCCAGCAAAATAAAGAGCCAACGAAGAGAATGGGAACAGTACAACTTCAGACTAAGCATTCTGTCACAAATAAATGTTAACTAACATTGAGTCTGCATTCTTGAGGTTAATTTGAATATTTCCACACCATGTGAATTTTCATTAGAAAGGTACTTTTGTGTGTTGTACTGAACCAAAAGAAATATTTGGGTGACAAATTCATGAGTTCACGGGATGGGGAGTTCACAAGGGGAAAAGGAAGAAAGAGAAAGCTTGATGGACTGCAAAAAAAAAATTCCATTATGCAAACATATATTCAAAATGTTCTCATATATTGCACATGAAAATAATAAATGGATAACAGGTGAGAAGGAGGCTAGGTCAAAGGGAAATGTAGAACAGAGGCAGCTTGTTCTACACTGAAATATAAGTTCCTGCAAAAAAAGACATTCTCTCAGGGTCTTTCAGTGTGATGTTCAGTTCTATATGACATTCCTTCTTAATGAAGGCAAGAAAACAATGCTTCTAATCTGCTGAGACTCTGAAATGTGCTATGTACCCAGTGAATTTGTAACATCTATCATACACCTTACCTTGACCTGGGCACTCTCAAAAATCAGCCTCTTCTCAGAGAGAAAATATTGTTTTAGAAAGGGGTTAGAAAAAACCTCTTTCATGGATCTAATTTTTTCTGTAAATGTTCATTTGAAGCTGCTCAAGGATACAAGGGTAGTGCCACGAAGGGTGATGGAGCAGAGGCAAAGCACAGAAGAAAGGGGAAGGTTTTGTGACCCAGTATTATTATTCGTCACATAGACACACATGTCTAACTTTACTAATACATATGTTTTCCAAGAAGCACTTAAAACTGTGGGTCAGAGAAAGGGAGTAGAAATTTCTTCTACTTCTTCTTCTGCTACCTTTTACATACACAGTGAAGAGCAACCTTAATTCCTTGACATTCTATTTTGTCAGCCAGATCTTAGACAATTTTCTTCAGTGTTCATTGATAGGAATTTGCAGAAATGTATTTACCTGCTCTTTTAACTACTTCAGCTTGGTGTGTTACTTAACAGTTGCATCTTTTATTTATACTTGTACCACATGATTTTGTTTCCTTTCCAGTTCAGCGGTTTTAGTCAAGAAACAGCAGCCTAATTCTTAAAAAAGTTGTCTTTAAATATTAAAATTCAGAAGACATGATTGATTTTTTTAACTGTAGGCCAAAAAAGTAGGTTAGTGTTGCATTCAAAACAAAACTCTACCTTTAATATTAGACAGACCTAACTTCTTTCAACCTGAAATCCAGTAATTCATCAATTCAAATGTACAAATGCCAATAGTTTCTTACACACAAGTAGTAATTTATAACTTGAATCCAGAGTTTAGTCAAGTCACGTTATTCAGCTGAAACTATCTACTTCGAAAACATCAGTTTAGAATTAATTCTTCATACCCATTACTGTTTCAATCACATAAGAGGGAAATGTAAGAAACCAAGAAACCAAGAAACCAGAGTTATTTTCCTTATGATGGTCAAAGCGCTTGCAAGATGAAAAGCATACAAATTAGAATTGGACAAATAGGAATTAAGTGGCTATTCTGTCACACTGCATTTCAGAAAAAAAAAAAAAAGAAGCAAGCATCTTCGAGGTTCTTTGATTAAAACATGAAACAGGCAAAATAAGCAATACTTGCAAGACATAGTTCATGGAATATCCCTTGTACAGCTCAATGGTTAATCACATTTCTTCTGCAAGATTTTAAAATCAAGTCTGATACTTCTGCTGGTCATAAATATCAAATGGAAATTAATGAGCATTTAAATAAAGACCAAACAAGTATGTAACTACGGAAGTACCACAGTAGACCATGTCATCCCATGTCTTATTTCTTGTAAAAATGTATCTTACAACAAATTATTGAAAATTCTTAGTTAACCAGATAAACAGAAATATGTGACCAAAATTGTCACTGGTCACTCAACACTAGAAATCATCCTTAAATGAACTGCAAAACTATACAGATCACCCAGACCTGCCAGTTTTTCAAAGACAGCAGAAAAACAGGAAATGGATTAATCAAATCATACCTGGATAAATTGCTTGGTTTTCACATGCCCCACGTCTCCAGCCTCTATCTGTGCTCTTGACAGCTTCTCTTCAGTTTCAGTTAGCCAGTGATTAAAGCTCTTCATGTCACTATGAAAATGTTGCCACTTTTCCAATGATTTGTCAAACCGTCTGCAAGCATAAACAGAAATTAAATAATCTATTGACACTTTATTTGCTGACTACAGAAAAAAAAAAAGAAGAGAGCAATGTTGGATATCTCAGATTAAAAGTGGTGTGATACTGATGGCATCATGTATTGGCATTTATAACAGTTATATCAAATAGAAACGTAGTAGTACTTCTGAACAGTGAAATTATTGTTAAGAAAATGTATCACAAATCAGTGTTTTATAAATTTTTAAATCCTTGTCAAGAAAATGCAACTTTCTTCAAAGGAATTTCTACTGGTTTTGTGTAAAGCGACCCTTTATTAAACCCTTTTTTCTAAATATGTTTCACTTTGAGCATTTTTAAAAAAACCCCACACAAACCAAAAAGCCCTGAAATACAAGGATGACTGAAACAAAATTAACATATTAAAATATAGGCGTCTGTACCATAAAAAAATAGAGAAATACTACTATCATGTCTGCAAGTCAACAGTGCACTACATAAAAGCCCAGGTAAGTACTTCCAGCACTTTGGGAAGATCTGACCTACTTTTGTCTAGAGTGACTGATGTACCTTCTGCTTCAAGATCTGTTTGCCTTGGCCACTGGCAAGTACTAAAGAAACGAAATGAAGAAAAAATTCTAAGGGTTTTTTTTGCAGATGGCCTATGTCTTAAGAACTTCAGTTATCCTATGTTTTGGATTAGTGCCAAAATGTAATCATTAATCAGAGATTAGCCAGAATGTTTTGTTCGCAGATCATCATTAAACGTGATACTGTTGTTTGGTTTAATAATCCTCCTTTACAGGATTATAATAGGTTTTAGGGTGTACTTAAAGGATAAAAACAAAGATGCTCAATTATTTTTCTAGGAGGTAATCTGGTTCTGTATGGAAAAACTATATGAGTGTTTGAACGTTAAGGCATTTAATTCACAAAATAAAATCACATTACTGTCAGGGAATACATATCATCTTTTCCATTGTACTGATGATTTTTCATTTTTAAGAAGAAAATATAATAATCAAACAGACTATTGACCTGGTTAAAAATTGTAGTCCCTCATCCAACTTATTTATTAAAATGGCTGTGATCATTTATCATGCTTCTCTTAATTTGTTGTTCAAAATGAGTCAAACCATAACTGAAAGTCACATTATAAGAGTTTCTTCAGTGTTTTATTCTGGATTACAAGGGGAAAAAAATTTACATTTAAAAAAAACCCAACACCTTGAAAATAAAATTTAAATTCCATTTCTTTTGGTCCAGTATGGTCTCTCATTTTAGACACTACATTAAAACAGCTTTCTTCCTGTTCCTCAGAAAACGAAATTATTCTTCTCAGCATGATGAAGTTTATCAGCAGCTTGAATGCAAAAATTCAAGTAGGGGGTGATATTAGTATGACTGAATTTGCATTTCAGTACTTGCAAATTGAATCTCACGTCACTCTCCATTCTTTGCTTTGGATAATAAGTGTTGCAAGAAGAAGAAAAGAGAAAAGTTGCAACAAGAAGATACATCTATTTAAAGCTTAAAAACTAGTGCTTATTGCTTATTATTCTGTTTCTCTCAGAATAATAGGTAAAAACCAGTACTAAACATCAGTAACAAACACAGGCGATTTATGGAGAGGCAAAGACACTAAAATTAAATGCTCTTTCAGAGATTAAATACTTAAATACTGTCACAATGATAAGAGAAAATGCAGTTGTTGCTGCAGTGGCAGATGCTGGTCCACTTGAAATAGGGTGTGAAAGTGGGCATCATTGTGCAGCTTTCTGCTCACACTTAGGAGATACTGCCCGTGAGTACACCTAAGTGAGAGCTTCCCTTGCTAAATCTGTGTTTTACATCTGCTTACACACAGTAGTACTTCAAACAGCTTTTTAAACTTTAAAAGCAAAGAGGCTTTTGTTTGTTTTTTTGTGTGCTTGTTTTACCATTTGCAATCCTGTTAGCAGGTGGTGAGTTCGAAACACACAAAAGGAAAAGGCTAATAAACCACCAACGCTGAGCAGCTAATCTGCTGAAGCCTTGGAACAGCAGAATGCAGAAGAATCTCATAAAAGAGCAATACTCTGTGGACTATGAAAACTCAGAAAGAATATGCCTGCCTCAGGAGTCCCCAAGCTCAAAATTAGAAAGATAGGAAGGTGACATTACAGCCTTCTATACTCCTACCTAGGGATCCACCCTTGTTTGCCACCAGGGACAAGTCATTCAGCTAAAATAACACAGCGTCTCCATTCAAATTTGTCTTCACCTACCCAAACTCTTTCCCTTTGACAGGCATAAGCCAAAACGCTGTGGATAACAGGTGATTGTCTGATATTTGGGCAGTGTTTCCTTTTTGATATGTCCTCCTCTCCGTTTTTCTTAGCACACGCTCAGTAACAAGATGCCAAGAATTAGGTTCTGGACTAGAATGCGTGACTTGTATACGTTGCAAAGCACATAAGCCTTGTACTGACACATTGCTCTGACACTGTAAAGTAGCCTTATTCCTCTAACTTGAGTATGTTAGATTTGACAAGTGAAAAACAACTGGTTCACCAGCCTAATTTTTTCACGTGTACCGACACCCCAGCAGGGGCCCTGTTAAGCAATGGCTTGTGGGAGCAATTTCGTTTTATCATAGTATCATATAATGGATTTATTTTGCCTCTGGAGAGCAAGAAAGGAAAACAAAAGTATACAAAGACAACTGTCGAGGCAATATGTAGCACAATTTACATTAAGTCATAAAAATATTGGTGTTTTCCTTCCCTCTAAGATTATCACTCCTCTAAATCTTTGGACCTGACTCTCTGTAAGCAAAATTTAATATTCTTTGGCAGTATTGTACATGATGTTGCACAAAGATTTACAGATGCCAGTTTGGATATACTGTCAGTGGAACTCTAAACTCTCTATACAGTGGGATTGAACTTGATGTTCCATGTCCCAGGACTGCTGTTTTGAAGAAGCCATGTAAAGGTGGAAGAAAAGGCCTTTGAAAACAGGAAAGTCACAAGCATAAGACGGGTTACAAAAGGTTATTGGTTTGTTATTGTAAACCAAATCTGAATTTTGCATGTGTTTCAAATAAATCCTTGATATTTTGATAACATTCCTTGATAAACTAGAAAACCCACTTTTATGATACATTCTGCTCTAGCAAAACTTCACAATCAATTGACCCACATGAAAAAGAATGCTATTTATGCACTTTTCTAAAAGTCATGATTTCCGTAATGAAAATTATTATTATGCAAGACATGTGCTTTATTCATCATATTGGAAAAACATTCCACAAACTTCATTTCTATACTGTTGCTAAACAATGTAATGAAGGATTATGCTAATATTAACCTACAAATTATGCAGTTTTGTCAACTTGATTCAGCACAATTAGCACCTTGTAAAAATACACAAAACATCAAAGTACTATAAATAATTATGTATTAGCATGTGAGAGCATTAACTTTAATACTTAAGGCCATTCTTACAGATAATAAAACAAGAAAACTTGTTTTAGTCAAGCAACTTCTACAATTAAATTGCTTAAAGAAACAGCTAACCCATTTTCAGAGGTTTTGATGTTTTCATTTTATTTCTCAGAATTCATGTCTTTTGAGTGCTTAACGTATATTTAATCTGCATATCTTCTCTGCATTTGGACTCAAAGTGATTATCTCATTGTAGACGCTGCTACAGCAAGATCTTCATCAGAGTTAATGCTGTGGGTCCATTCTGGGACAACCCTTGGCTCTTCATATTCCATTCACACGCCTGCACCCTGACTTTCACCCACAAAATAGCAAATGATCAGAAATAAAAAATAAAGTGCAACCAAAATAATCCTAGAAGTGCCATCCATCAGTACATAATGTAACTTCTTTCCTCTTCCCATAAAGTAGGTTCTGCAGCATTACATAAATTAAAAACATTCTACATTACAATTACATTATAAACATTTTTATATCTTGAATTGTATTGATTGTATTTTTCTTCTTGCCCTGGTTACTGATGTCAATCCCTATTTCAAAGACAATGACAAACTGGTTATGAAAAAGCAGAATCCTGTCAGTTATTGTTGGTTTTTAGGCATCAAAATTCATTTTTATGAAGCATGAGACAGCAATAAACTTAACCATTTACAAGAAATAGTTATGTGGAAAATCCATTGGATTCTAATGGATGCTGTGTATCAACAGTGTAAATAGAAACACTCCATATAATTTATAAAACACATTCTTCTTCTATACTAAATAGGACTATTTACCACACATATG
Source organism: Cephalopterus ornatus (assembly GCA_013396775.1). Taxonomy (NCBI): domain Eukaryota; kingdom Metazoa; phylum Chordata; class Aves; order Passeriformes; family Cotingidae; genus Cephalopterus; species Cephalopterus ornatus. The sequence goes on along the minus strand of VZRE01006435.1, from coordinate 235,262 downwards.
AATTTGAACATCAGAATTCCAATTCTTTTTTTCCTAAGAAGTTTTCCTTCATCTGAACAGAGATGCAATGGTATATTTTAGAGAACTTTGCCTAGGCACCTGGATTAAAAGCAGGTAACAACTTTCCTAGAGAAAATAAAGAAATACTTAATTCATTGTGACCCAGGTGAAAGAGTAGCATATTTTGTGGATTTGTTATACATAAAAATTATTAATGCAGTTGTTAATAAAACTAAAAATGTCATAGCTTTCCAAAGTGTAACTCAAAAGCTGCCATGATAAGAAATGCCCCAATTAAACATTTTACATGGAATGAACAGTGGCTCGATTTTATGGAAATCCAAACCAGTATTTTTGCCTTCAAATAAAGAGTGTGCACAGATTTCATCCCCAGGATGGGAGACTGTGTACACTGCACTTCTAGACAGAATTCTCCTGTATGCTGTCATTATCCACCCTATGGTAGCATCCATCTAATAAAATGAAGTGAAAAATCACATTCACTTCTGACTGACTGTCAGGGTGATGTTCTTCTCCTTCTCACACCCCAGGGGGTCTGACCTGCTCAAGGCCAACTCTGAAGTGGCACAGTAGCATCAGGCTTTGGTGATCTGTCATCAGGCTTTGGTGAGCCCCACTACATGGGCAGAAACTACTGTGAGAAACCTCATCTGCGGTTTCTGCCCAGGGCTTCAGGGCCATATTTAAACTCAGACCTTGACCTGGGCTTGTCTGCAGCTCTATCCATGGCACACCCTGCTCACTGTAGGCATAGTGGGACATCTGGGAGAGGTCTCTGCCTGCAGCTGCTTACCCCAGCCTCGCTGAACCCTGACGCTCCCAAACAGCCTTTCTGCACAGCTCCAGTGCCCTCAGGAGTTCAGCAGAGCCTGAAGCCTCAAACAGCCTGTCTGCTGCTGTTTAAACAACACACCAAGCAATATTTCCACTGTCCTTCAACATCCCAGCACCTACAGGATGGCCACTGGGAAGTGGGGTAGCCTGTACGGAGGACACAGACAGGTCCTAGCAAGAGGTGTCCGACTGCCTGTGCTGCCCAGCTGCACCCACACCCCAACAACCAAGCGCTCATTAACCACTGGAGTGCACTGGATAGGCTCCTGGAGAGAGCCTCTTCCAGGTGGGTTTCATCTGAACTGAATCCACTGCACTTTTTGGTGTGAGAGCACAGCAGGTGATCCCGACCCAAATGACATATTCTAAGTCAGCATCACATTTGGGCTCACAGGTTCTGCTGCAGTTCAGATACAGTCTGGGACAAGACTCAACAACAGTTTTCACAACCTGGTCACGGAAACAGGTGCAAGACCCACAATTATAGAGAGCTGGAAAGTTATATCTAGTTGGGGTAAACCAGTTCTCAGAAAGTCCCCACACTAGCACTACAATGCAAAAACAAAAAATTCATTTTGTTGAATTTGTGGCACAGAGTATAACTATGTGTAATGCAATATTGAAAGTATATATTACAGGATGTCCCCTCAGTATTCCCCTGTAATTACTATGAAGTGCTTAAATCCTGTGATTTCCAACGACAGAGTTCTTAGTTCAACCCGTAATAATATGTTTTATCCTCCAAAATTGCCCTGTTCAAGTCTCTGTTTCCACCGCCTATCTCAAAATCCCCCTACAATGGTGGCTTTAGAGCAGGAGGAATAACAGAAAACTGATGACACCAGTTAATGCTGGCTGTTGACTCCCCGAGCCTGAAAGATGTTATTTATCCTGTTTAAGGAGTGGTAGATGTGTACAGAATATACTTATATATTACTATTATATTACAATACACACTAGAAAATTAGACTTCCTCATTTCACTGAAAATCATAATAATAACACAGCACCACATTATCTTCTTAAAATACTGATGTCTATATTTCAGTAGGTATTTTTTATCTTTTACAGCTTTTCAGTCAGTTAAAAGCCTTTTCAATAGGTGTTTGGGGTTTTTTTTCAGATTTTTTTTTAAAGTTTACAATAAAATTTAATTTAAAATACCTTTTCCCTTTAATTTTGAAAATTCATTTGAGATGAGAAACCTAGGTCCAGGTAATAGTTAGTAGGTCTTAGTGTAGCATATAGGAAACAGCCCTGTTTCTCTGGAACTAAAATGTTGACGAAACTTAAAGAAATTGTAGGAATGGAAAAGCAGGGAAAACTGTATTAGTAGAGGACAGCATGCAACATATTGATAAAAGAAGAAAATATTTCTGAGTCATAAAGAGCCTGTTTAGATAAAATACTTTACAGTATCTTTCCTGTCTTTAACAAAAAATATCTTAAATAATTCTGATACCCATTAGTACAACAGAAAAACAAACAAAAATCTGTACTAAATTCAGAAAGGATATTTTCCAGTACCACTAAAATTTAATAAGCATTTTCAGAGTGTTGGCATTTGAAAATTTGCTTTTTACCTTTGACTATCTGGTCCTTTTAATGTTCCTTTACAGTCAATGTAGAGAACAGATAATATCAATATCTAAATTCAGATATAGATTTTATAGATATAGTGCTATATGCAGGTATACTGACACCACAGCGGCTTGCATATTCACTGATTCCCTTGATAGTAAAAACATTTCAGTGTTAGCAATACCCAAAACAAACAATCACATTTCTGCCCGTTCTATGAATGTGGTATAGACAGGACAAAGTGAATTCTGTGCATCCAGTATTTTTGTTTAGCCCAACAGTTTTTTGTTCAAAAGGAGTCCAAAGACACATGAAAGCAGGTAGTTGAGAACTTTAACATGCAAAGCAGATACAACAGGAACTTAATAGATACCGACAAGTAACTTGTTTCTCCTTCAAATGCTTATCCATGTGTGTAGAGTCACCACTGTCAAAACTGACATCCCTAGAGTGCTTTGGGTCATATAGTTTTCAACTCCCACTTATGACAACATCATTCAGATCCTCTAGCATCCTAAACACTGTTGATTAATAGAGTCCCAATAAGTGACTCTGACACCGAACGTACTAATTTCAGAAATGGGCTGTCTTTCAGGGCAGATGCAGTGACTCCTGTCACCATACTTGCTTGAAGAGCACAAATTAGGAGCATTGTTACATGTTGTCTTGGGAAGTTAGAGAGGAATGAGTCACATGATCTGCAAATGTAATATACTGATGCAAAATCTGGAGACCAAAGACCATCTGCCCACAGACTAGCTGAGCACATTTCCATTAAAGAAAAGAGGTATCTGGATCTAGTTGCTTACTGAAGACAAATGAACGACAAGAAGGTTCAACTCTTTGCTATGGTATAGAAATTATGACAGATAGTGTAACTGGTTCTTAAACACTTAGACAATATTTGGGCACCATATCAGCATGCAGCAAAGGGCAGTCAGTGATGCAAGTTCTTGCTACCACTTGATTCAACTCAGTTAGGAAAGTTCATAATGATCAGATGGAATAGCTTCTAGAAAACCACTATGAGTTCTGGAGGCAACTCTCAGAAGCATAAACTGTGGCTGTCCAGTACTGGGGAGGTTTAGATTAGATATTAGGATAAGGTTCTTCACCCAGATGGTAGCTGAGCTTTGGAGCAGGCTCCAAGGGAAGTGGTCACAGCACCAAGCCTAACAGAGTTCAAGAAGCATTTGGACAATTCTCTCGGGCACATGGGGTGTCCTGCGAGGGACTAGGAGTTGGACTCGGTGATCCTTTTGGGTCCCTTCCAACTCAGTATATCCTATGATTCTAAGTCTAGTAAAGAATTCGAAACACATCATCTTATCTGTTCCTCACTGATCTCAAAGAATAAAATAGGTGTGAAGCTAGCTCAAATTATGCAAGCAAGTTATTAATTAAAAAAAATTGTTGCTGAGGTGATGATAGAGACCAGCTCTGCACAACGTAACGTGGTCAGATACTGCTGCAAAGGCCTTCATAAATCTTTCTGAGTGGTAGAGTATCTGCATTGCACATCCTATTCTCCAGTAACCAGGAGGAAAAAAGCAGAATATAATTGAAACAGACTCTAAGGTTATGCAGATTAAGACTGTAACAGGTAAGTTTAATGCAGTTTCTGTCTTCAGTTATCTCCTACCTGAAATGACTTTATTTATTTATTTATTTGTTTGTTTTAGAACACAGAAGCTAAACAGAAATCTAGTCTTTGGGGACCACAGCAGTGCAGCAAGAATCAATAGAAGCTGGACAGACATAGCCTGCTTATCAGAGGAAAGAAGCTCACATTTTATGGCACTCTGATCTTTCATATAGTCCCTATGTCAGTCCCACTGGACAGTAAGAGTTATTCACAAAAGATCTGAGACGGACCTTAAAAATAAGATTAATTTAAAATGACTTGTTCAGATTAATAATCTTTATTCACTCACAGCAAAGAAAGTAACTAATGGAATATATGTATATTTAGGTTAGCAGTGTTTAATAATAATAACAATATTATGTTTGTTTACTCATTCATTTAAAGTTTGTATTGAGATATTAGAGCTCTGTTTAATAACATAATTAATATGTTCCATTTTCCTCTGATTTGAGTACAATAACTTTTACTTTCTTGTACAACAATGTGCAATTATGATCCCAAAGAATTATAGCAAGACTCCAGGCATAAGAAATTACGAATAGAAAAAGATGAGATTTCTAAGCAGTTACAATTAACTTCTAGTTTTTAAGTGTCCCAGCTAGAGATATTTTTAGTTAATACCTCTTAATTTAACTGTCAGCTATATTAAAACAGACTTGATTAAAATGTCCATACTTTGCTATTGCTACTGTGACCTAACTATTTCATAAGGCCTATTTTACTTTGTAGATAAACTAACCAAAGAAATGTGATGCATAAAGCTCTACAGAATATTTGTGGTGCACATTTCACTAAGTGGAGTTTTCATAACTCATATTTTGATGTTTTAGACAGACACACTGTGGTATGAAAATTCACAACTATAAATTTTCTCAGTATTATATCAAAGCAGCAAGCTTTGGGGGTTTTATTAGCATAAAGAGTTGGTAAGCACGATAGAGCTGCCCATCTCTTAAATATGGGCACATGGTCACGTTAGTTGGCACATACTGACTCTGTAGGTGTATTCACAGCAATAAGAGTATTAGGGTCTTTATCACCCCATTGTGTCATAGAAAACATGAATCAGGCGCTACGAAACATTAAATCCATGAACATTTTTTTAAATGATGTACATCTGGCCTATTTATTTCTACAGGTGCAGCCTCTGGAGACTATAGATTTTTGTGTCATAAATAAGCTCTGAGAACTCTTTCAAGGAACATTGTCCAGGATACACCGCAAGAATTCTAAATGTTATGGAACACATAGTTTGAATTTATGTTGAATTTAACTTAGATCTTTTAATTTGCTGATAAAATCAAGGCGTTTGGAATTTGGAAATAAATCTTCCAAATGAGTTCGGCACTTTTCCTCAAAGCAAGACAAATAGATAATTTGGACTGTTGGTAACATTTACTGTTCCATTAAATCTTCAGAAAAGAAAATTGAAGCAGGAAAGAATCCTGAGGAAGACTGCGAGCAACACATAGGAGAAGAATGGGTAAGGTTTGTGCTAGAATAATATAAATTTCTTACAGTACTGATCCTCTATTAAAGGGAAGTATGTCTTCTATGATTACTAATATTTAGCACAATGAACAATTCAGTTTTCACAGGAAAATGATGAAATGTTCTTAAGAGCAATAAGGTACAACTAAGAAGTCTGGTTTTACAACAGGGACTGAGGAGGCTTTAATTTCCCTGACCTTATTAATCATATTTTCCGACTTTACCTTGTGGCTTGTATCTCAGGGATTTCCAGCCTAGCAACACATTTTTTTCTCCAGCTCTTCAGATCTGCTTACCAGATTCATGAGTTAGAGAGAAATGGCAGTTTAGGCAGGAACCGAAAGGAAATAGCAATGTCTCCCTGAAAGACAACCTGACATTCCAATCCCATTCATGCTACATGACCTACCGCGCCTGGAAGAAAATCATTACAGTTCCTAACACTGCTTGGACAAATAGCCAATAGTTTCAAAATACCATCACATTTTTCTTAGAGCTTGAAGAACTGCAGTTCTATGGTACAAACTTACTTATTAGTAGAAAATAGCACAGAATCAAATTTTCACAAAAAGATTCTGAGATCCCCCCTGCTTTGCCTCCAGCACTAAAGTAAGTTGTGAAAATCCCTTCTTGCTTACCAGACTAACCAGCTAACTGCAATAGAAGCTCCTGCAATTGGTTCTCCACAGATACTTTATCCCCTTCCTTCTGTAACTAGGAAACACAAAGTGATAGTCCCCAGAGGACAAAAGCAGTGACAGCAAAGAAGCTCTTCAAGTTTAAGCAACTTTCCCTTTCCAAGAGGAAAGTTCCATTTATATGCTGACACTGAGCTTAATTTTTCCAAAAAGAAAACCCCTAAAGTAGTTTTAAAAAGGCTTCCAGTCTTCTGCCAGTTCCTGAGGATAAATACATCTTTCTCCCATTCAACCAATCTCTCCCAGATTGCTGTGGGAAAAGACATGCTAAGTTGTTTAACCAGGCAAGAACAGTTGTTTTTGACCAAGCTGTGGTAAGCTATTTTTGTAGTTCTCTGGGCCCTGATTACGTCTTGTTAAGTCCCAGGTGAACCTGGTGACTGTCATAAGAACATTCCAGCACCAGCAAAGAACAGTACTGATCCTAATGGGGCTTCTGCAGTATAGCATTTGTACAGAAGGGACTGAAATTCTTATGAAAGTGGTGAACAACTGCAAAGAAAGAAACTGCTGACTATGCACATCACGCTCTGTAAACACAGATAAAAATACTGCAGTCACCCCAACATCTGTCTTTATATTTCATAAAGAAATCTTACTTTCATTGTTCCTTTAACAACAGATGGTCAAATAAGTAGATTGAGATTTTTAAAAAATCATGTTTAAAATTCAAAAGTTATGGCTTTACCTACTTAAAAAAGTCAAGCAGGTGTTTAGGTTGCTTGAAATTAGTCAGGAAGAAAACAAGCTGCTCATTTATAGACACATGCATACAAAAGAAAGGGAAGGAGATGAAGGGTAGAAGGAATCCTACTGCTTTCTCTGCTAGCCAAAAAAAACCTTAATAAAACAAGCTGCTGAAGAATAAACCAGTCTTTCTTATTTTTGGAAATTATCCTAAGGGAAAAGCTTTGACATAGCAGCAAAGTCTACTTACCTATGCTTTGCTTCCCTTACAAGGCATACATCTCAAGGTTCCACTTCAGGGGGTTTTACTAGATGGAATTACATCCTTGTATTACAAGGCTCTGTAATTAATTTATTCTACTTACTATAAATATGTCTCAGTAGAAAACTGGATGACAGAAGGAGCTGCATATTAGTAGAAATCACACACAACGCACCATTTGTACTAGTTACAATATCAGGAGCATTAAAACGAGAATCCCTTAAAATCATATTTAATCCTAATTGTTAGATTCTTCATTGTCACAAGTAAAATCTTCTTAACATCTTTTATGTAACTTCTAAGAAGTTTTTTTCTAATAGCAATTTCAACAGCCACCTCCTTAGCACAGTTTAGCTGTGTATGTACAATATACATATGTACACTTGTCCGAATATATACATAAAGGCTTTATTTCAATTTTTCAGTCTTTGCCTAGTATATACTGATGACTTCAGTGTATAATTTACATTTCAAAACATATTTCAGAAAATGCTGACTAGAGAAAATGTTTAAATTCAAGGATTATCACATCACTGTAGCCAAGATTTTTTGTGCTTTCTATCAATAAATGGCAAAAAACAGTGATGCAGTAAGAGTCTAATATTAAAATTCAGCCTTCCTACTCAGAATATGTGTGTTACTCTGCAGTAGTAACATAACTTCTTAAAACTCAAACAGTACTAATGTCAAGCCTAACTGCAAAAGATTTGTGCAGATGGAGAGCAAGATTAAATCTATTTGCCACTGTCAGGGTTGAGCTGGCTGGGTGCTGGGTTATGTCCAGGGTGCACATACACTTCACAGAGATCTTTGCTCACAGAGAAACAGCCCATCTGCAGTAGCTCCACCACTGTCCAGGCAGTCGGCTGGATCAGGGGTTATGTAACTGGGTAACAGATGAAGATTTGGGAAAGCTGTAAAAATTAAACCAAACCTAGCAAAGCTTTTCCAAATCCACTCGTCTAGTCATAGTTTTCATGGCTTTAATGCTTGAGGCTGCAGTCAGGCTCCATCAGGAGGGGATGAAGAGGCTGTCAGTATCAAGGGGAAGCTGACATAGGTCACTCTGCTTCATATCTTGGTTGCTGATTTCAGGAATCTGAAAACTGTCACTAGATCTTCATTGTCATCTACCTGTTCAGCGAATACGAAGTAGAACTTTGTCCTTCTCTCCTTTAGCAAAGATAGGAGTAGGGTGAGCAGTCATTAACCTTCAGCTCACATTTAGCTCATTAGATTGGATGAATTTGTATACGTAGTCTCCTTTACAAACATTGCTGACAGCAGCAGAATGAATACTGTTCGGCAATTTTAGAAATACCAAAAGTCTAAAATAACTATGCATTAATGACAGTGGTGCATTATTTACTCATCCTTCTCATTTCTTAGGACCAAGGCAGAGTATAACAAAGCTGTCCTCCTAGCTATTGCAGTTCCTTCTCTGTAAACAGATAAGGAATCTGGAGCACCTTATCGGCTTGACATCCTTCAAAAGTGCAAAGCAAAGAACCTGCTGTCATTTAGCCTAACTGGCAAGAAACCCTGATTGCATCCCAGGATCTACATAGGTGATAGTAATGAAAAAGTATCAAAAAAAAAAAGAAAATTAAAATGGAGGAACAGAACGAGCCTAGCTGTCTGGCCATCTTGTGTGAGACAGTATTGTTGTTTTGAAGTTACAAAGAGGAGAGAGAAAATTTTAGAGCGTTAAAACTGTGGGGCTTTGTTGAAACTTCTGCTATATAATCCAGACAATTCAAAGTTAAGGTAGAGAAAAATCATTGTATGCACTTTAATCAAAGTTGCAAGTTAATATGATATAAAAATCTTAGATAATGGTAAGTCCTAGAAAGCTACAAGTTGTTCATAGGCAACTTCCCACTACAACCTTCTCCTGCTCTATTCATGGGCATAACAGATGTGTAGAAGCACACACACCTCAGAACTCAACTGTGTAGTAATCTTCACAAAAAATGTGCACCTCCTCTGTCTCTGCCAGAATCTTAAAGAACAGAGAGGCCGCACGTAGCGTGCTTCCAGAGCCACCAGTTATGCTGGTACAGCACAAAGGGCAAGCTGAATCCAGAATCCTGTTCTCAGCTTCAGTCTCACCTTCTTCCATCCAAGCACAGGGAGAGATCTAAGACAGTTCACTGAGGTGTCCCCAAAATGTTGATATATCATTTCTGCTCTATCTTAATATGTTCTACAATGCCCAAATGATGAATGTTCTGCATTACTGTTTCAACATTTCTAGCAGCTACTGTCATTGCTATATATTCCACCTTTCTATGTTATGACGCCACTAGCTTCCTTGTTTTTAGCTACTTTGGAGGGCCACGACTAGACTATTAACAGTAACGAGTTACTGAAGTAATGTGAGTTGGTGAAGAAAAAGGATGTGGCAACTGTGATTAGTTCGTACTTGTCTTTCACTAGACAAGATGCTATATCTTTGTCAAATTCTTGTCTGCAGTGAGTATCATGGACTTAATTTCAAAAACTAAGCATCCGTAACTTCTGCTGACTTCTGCTATAACAGTAGATGACAACTCTGAAAAAGACGTTTAATAAAAATGGTGAATCCAGCTGGGAATTGACTTGGAGACACAAGTTGACTGAGAAGTATCTTTCTATAAATGTTTTCATAAATGATTGTACACTATTGCCCTACAGACCATAAGCTGAAATAAAAGCTTTTTGCAAAATGATGTCTATCTCTTTCAGGAGGCATGAGTTCCAGTGCTCTTTTCCTATTTTTTGTCCTTTCCTTTAGTACTGCAAATCAGTGGAGCTGTTTCTGACTTACAGTGCCATAAGAAAGAGAAGAACCAGCATTAGAATACAGGAGGCACATGGTTACAGAGCCCTTGTGTTTACTTGCCATGGAACTATAGATCTCTTTGTCTGGTATGGACAATTGCCCTCCCATTTTTACAGAGGAAACAAAGTATACAGGTATTGTTTACAAATCTAACTGCATTTTCAGAATTGATTGGAGAAATGATGCCAAAACAGCAATCATGAACAGCTCAGCATTTGCTCGGATCACCACACTTCATGGGTACTTTCATGCAGGCACCTTGGAAATAAGCTTTTCCCTGCTATAGGATGTAGAAGATGATTTGGGTTTATAGGATGCATAGAGACTTGGGGAACTGACCAAATGATTGGGCACCCAAAGTGGAAAGGAGAAATGCACTAGAACTGGCACTGCTATTGTGCCAGAGGATTTAAAGATACTGAAGAGAATTGTTGGTCTGCTTAGTGCACTGCAGGGACAAAGACACTCTCATGGTTATTAGAGGAATTTATTTCTAGGCTTTCAGACTCCCACAGTGTCTACTAAAGACTATCAATTCAGAAATGCATCCACATTTGCTCCTTTTCCTTTACTGGCAAACTACAGTGCTTGTCATTAATCACTCTGACAATATGAAAATGCAACATTATTCTGCTAAGTATTTCCATGCTTTCTGATTTTTCACTCATCTACCACGTTGTCAACTGCTAGACACACAGACAAGGTACACAGTTTCTGTGCAGTGAAAAGGGAAAAAAAGAAAAATGTTTAAAGCAATCATAACTGAAATGTGTTTGAGCCTGGGATATCTGTATTGGAGGATTCAGCTTTTTAACTTCATTTCCTTGCTTGATTATATTACTGATTTGATTTGATTAGATTAGATTAGAATAATGACTCTTAAGAATAATATTCACTGTAAGTTGCTAGCTGTTATTTCATCTGTTAGGAAAACCAGGAATACTTTGTTCCACAATATAAAATCCTTAGTGATAAATTCTTAATCTCACCAGTTCTACACTGAAATCAGGGGGTGAAATAGAAATAAACCAAGAAGGATGGAAGAGCCTCAAAAAGCCCGGAGCAAACAACTCCTGGAACAGTAGGTGTCTGTGCTACATTTTTGCAGTACACAAGGACCTGTGACTCTGAGAGCAAGAGAGCACCTCCGTGATTCCGCAGAGTTACACTTCATCTCAGTTTCCAGCTAGTCAGAGGGCATTTTGTACGCTGACAGAAACTACAAAATACGGTGGAAAGATGGAAAAAAAGGAATTTTCGCTTCCGTCGGTGCCGCGGGGCAGCGGGAGCACTTCCACTGCAAAGCCGCCCCCTCGCGGGGGCTCCGGCCCCGGCACCGGGAAAACAACGGGGAAAAAACACATCCCCCCAAACCCGTAAGTGGAGACTTCGGTCTTTTCTGAAGCAGGACATAATCCACATCACACAGGGTAACAGGTCGATACTTTCCCTCTTCGTTAGAATGCAAATAATTTCCAAGCACTCCGGTATTTTTAGCATCTGTCACACTTTCTCACTCAGCCCCTCTGTGTGTTCGGAGAGATGGCACTTCAGGGAAGTGGTGCTCTTGTGGGTACAAGGTTAGGTTGGAATTTAAGGTTCTCTTCTTGGAAAATCAGAATATTTGTATCTGACCTTAAAAAAAAGCATCTGAATATCACAGCTCTTCCTGTCTTAGTTATAAACCGACAATAATATATTTTTGTAGGATGTTGTGAGTTGATTGAGCCAGATTTGTGAGGGAAACTATATAAGAGGCTAATAGGACTAGGTATGGAATTAGGAACTATTTAATACATAAGACAGCTTCTATTACTGCTTTGGATTTCTTTGCATGTCATCATTAACAACATGACATCTGAGTAGAAATGTCTTGTGCTACACAGCCAGAAAACACTTCTGAAGGCTTTGTTGGAGAGTAGTCAGGAGGGAATCTCATGGATCATGGGAGAGCAATGTGTCTTTACTGGCTCTATAATACCACAACTTAAAATCTGAATTGCAGAATGTCTACCATTTAAGAAGACATAATATGTGTAACCTTAGGGAAGGGTAGAGTTTGGCCTTGAAAAACCAAAATATTCAACACCTGTTAATAACTTTTAGAAGAATCTGTTATGTGGCGAAACCTGCAAATTAATTCAGTTTTGATTATTTCTTAGTTCTACACAGAAAGCAAGCATTATTACTGTGTTTTACATCCTATAATAATATATGAAGCCTATATTAAAGACTGAAACACATTAATAGATATTTCAGTGAAGATTTAATAATTAAACAATTAAACATTTTTTTCAGCCCTAAACTGTTAATCTCTCAAGTTAATTTGTTCAGCCTTCTTACCACTTCAAAATGCAACGATGATTCTGGAAATTGAGATTTACTATTTCTGTCAACAACATCCTATTTTCAGATATCTTTTTTTAAAATCAAGATGACAAATTTATCATATCGAAAACTTTAAAAGCACCTAGATTTTGGCATATAATTCTGAGATAATAGATGAAGTCTGTGACAACTACTGAATAAATACTTAACACACAAATCCTAGTCATCTGAATTCTTTAAAATGTGCTTACTTCTGAACAGCTATTGAAACTGTAAGCTTACATTTTTGGGCTTTTTTTCTTCTTTTGTCTGAGAACAGAAACATAGGCATTTATTTCTACTTTGGGGACTATATGCCTGAAATTGTTGATTTTACGGCTGTTCAAAGAATATTTAAAATATTCTTCAGTTACATTTTCCTTATACTTTGGTCTTCATTAACTATGCTAGCAGACAAAACATAAAACTATTCTGTTCTTCACTATATTTGCTCCTATTGTTCACAGAAAATTCAGTTTATCATTTACAAATCACTTCTTAGTCCACATGAATTCATTCTCAAAGGATATAAGATTATCATGAGATACGTACTGACGACCTCATAGGACCTGACACCTCTCAATGTGTATTTCTGGGTGTCTATGTGTATCTCACTCAAAATAATATTACTGAAACACAAGGCAAAAATTCAGTTCCAGTAGTTACGATCACTGCAGAAAACAAAAGGGAATAGATAAAAAGAAAACTCTCCCCCTGTTGGCCAGGAAGTAACAAAAGTCACTCCTTTCTTAGGCTGACATTAAGCAACTGCTTAAACATATGCTTAATTTTAAGCCAATGAGGTTATGTCTGGAGGTTTCACTTCAAGCCCTCTAGTGTAAGCCAGTAGACTGAATGCTGCATTGCAGCTGAAGCACATTAGGTGCATTCCTGGAGCATATCTTCTGAATTTGTTTAATCCAGCATGAATCCAGCTCAGATGCTCCTCCCTTCTCAGTAGGGATCAAATCACGCTGGAGACAGTCAGAAGATCAGTGCAGAAAGTTCTCTTCTGATCTGAACGAAAGGAGTAATGTGTCTGATGCACCAGTCAGAGGCCTCCTTTTGCCCAGGAAAGACCTCATTTTGCCTCCAGGAAAGACTTTGGAGCAGTGAGTGGTCTAAAGTACTACACCTAGAGACTAAGCTCACGAAACCACTTATAGAGCTAAGATTTATGGCACCCAAGGGCTATGCACATATATGTTTTAACCTGAAACTGCTAAACTTCCAGTTCTGCAGAATAAAGTGTTACATCTGTCAATAAAATGTGGACCACAAGCTTTATAAAGATGAAGTTCCTTTACTCTTCTCAAAATGGTTCCAAATACAAGGCAAATGTCTCTCAATCTGAGAGCAAAATTAAAATGCAGTGACTAAAAGCAGTTTCATACATGCATACAACCACACACACAAAGATATGTGTACAAAGATTCAGTTTATAACAATACATATTATACTTAGGAAGGCAAACTTATGGCTAAGAAAAGCTGTTTTGCAGCTGGACGTAGCACCTTACAATAATAGCTAATGAAAATGGTAGAAGGAGGTCCTTTGTTTAACAGATATAAATGAAAATCAAACAGTATCACTTGTAGAATTTCACTAACTAGAACTGACAATAAAGTTTGCATGTTTGAAAGAAACACTGTGAGTAAAATAATGAAGGATTAGACTTAGAAGATATTTCTGAAAATCTGCATGGTTAGAAATGACATTCACAGGTTTTGAGCTGTTGAGAAGCAGGTGCTTGCTTTTCTGAAACTTTTTAAATCTTTAAAAGTTCAAGAAATCCAAGCCCTTTGCTAAATAAGATGGACAGACACTTAAGGACCACAGAACAATAACTTCTGATTATTAACATATTCCAGGGGTCTATATCAAGCAGATTCTAGACAGAGACTGCAGGAAATCTTACAGATGAATATATGAGACTTCAGAAGCCTTAAAAGAAGAATACTTACATCAGAAGGTCCTGATTTCTTTGCAGAATTTTCCACAAGATGCAGTACCTCCTACCACGTCAAATGTCTTTTCTTCATGAGTATGACATCAGAGTTCAATAAAAATAGAACTGCATAAGGACTGAAAGAGATAATGAGCCTCCAACAAAGGGAGAAGTACCAGCAGGGTGCTCCTGCCCTTTGGGCTTATAGGCATGATTGAAGAAGGAGAAGTCCTAGAAGTAGATGATGGGCAAGCTGAGAATTATGTCACAGAACTCAACTCGTTCAAATCTCTGCCATCAGCCAGGCTGCATCTCAGAACTCTGAGCAAAGGTGTCACAGCCCAGAATTACTTTCTAGGCTGCAAGTTCACACTGTCAGCTCATATCTAATTTTTCATCTACCAATATCCCAAAGTCCTCCATAGGGTTGCTCTCCAGTCATTCACCACCCATCAGGGTAGAATCAGTGAAAAAGCCAATATAGTTATAGAGCTGCCATTCAGAGGGAGCTAGATAGACTGGAGGGTTGAGCCAACAGAAGTCCCATTAAATTCATCAAGAACAAATGTAAAGTCCAGCACTTGGGAAGGAAGAAACCCTTGCAACCATGCAGTTTGGAAACTGGTTGTCTGGGAAGCAGCTCTGAAAGAAGGTTTTAGGGTCCTCTAGGCAGCAAGCGGGACGTTAGCCAGCAGTGTGCCTTGTTAGCAAAGAAGAGCAAGTATATCCTGGGCTGTATTGGCAGCAGCACAGCGAGCAGACAGAGAAAATATTAGCCCTCCACACTCAGGTCTCATTAGGCCACATCTAGAACACTGTGTCCAGTTTTGGGCCTGTAAATACTGTAAGGAGCTGGAGTGAGCTCAGCAGGGCTCACTCCAAGTCATGGGCCTGGGAAACTTGTTCTGTGAGGAAGGGCTTAGGGAACAGGGTGAAGAGATGGCTTAGATGAACCCAAGAGCAGCCCTCCAACACCATTGAGAAGATGTACTCAGGCTCTTCCCAGGGGTACACGGTGTAAGGATGAAAGACAAAAGGCATAAAGGGAAATAAGAGGTTTAGACTAGATATAAAGAAAAAAAAAATCACCATGAGGACAGCCAAGCTTTGGAAGAGGTTCACAAGAGGTTGTGCAGGCTCTAGTTTCGGTGGTCTTTAAGACTTAAGGCTAAAGCCTTGAGTAACCTGGTCAACTAGTGTTGACCCTGCTTTGTTCAGGATATTAGACTGGGAGGGTTCCTGAAGTCCTTCCCAACCTGAATTATTCTACTATTCTGAATAATTAAGGAAATGAAAACACAGCTAGTTCTTATATAAGATCAGTAGCTTAGGATCACTGATCACTTTGATCAGCAGCTCAGGATGGAGGGAAAATAAAGGAGCAATGTGTAATCAATCACACAGAGATAAGTTTCTAAAAGGGACTCTAGTGAATTCTTTATGACTAACAGGCTAAGCAAATAAAACCTAAGGAAATGAGACTTCAATGATTATGCTGTCCATCACTCATTTCCAATAATAAATTTTCTAGCTTTTTAGCCAGTTTCAGCCAAATCTGACAAGGAAGTATCAGTCTCAAAGGTAATTGTGTTGTTATAGGATTTTGAAAAATTGGTTGCTGGAGAGAAGAAAGAACATCTTATTTATTTTAACACTCTAAAAAGACAAGCAGAGGGTCACTGTGCTCCATTTTCTTTGGCATCTGTAGTCCAGCCATCCAGCTGATACATGCACAGATGCAAAATACAGGTATGATCTGTATTCTATGAGAATTATATGTGGGTTTTTTTTATTGTTTTCCAACCTTGGCACCCCATCTCTTTTTAATTTTCTTGCTGTCATACAACACTTGTAGACAGAAAGAATAAATCAGATCATCGGACTAGAACTTACAGTGTTATTCTAGTATTGCCCTAATAGATAGAGAATTGCCTCAAGGTCTTAATGAAGTTATTACTGAACCCAATTTTCCTGAGTGATATCAGACATAATGATATGGCAGCAAAATAATTGTCACTCTTGTTTTATTTTAGTGTAATTTTCAAAAGAACATTTGCAACCTCATGCTAAGAATTAATCCCTCTTTTACCGGAAAAGCAACTGGACACTTAAATAATTACCAATCAGATGAAATATCTCAAAATGAAAGTCTAATCTAAAAGAAAATTATATATTCCAGGAAGAAAAAAAGAATATCACAGCAGAAAGAACTACTTGCAGTGGATCAGAGGTACAGTCTCCTGTAGAAGCCAGAGGACTAATGTGTATGTCTCAAACATGGATAGCTGGATGGCTGTGGGGCCAAGCAAGGATTGTTGGTAAAAACAGGCTGTGAGAAAGAACAGAATGTGGCTGAAGAAGGTGGCATACAAAGGTAGGGCAGCACTTTTTTGGGACAAACATCCTTGTCCTGGCTCCTGGAGATAGGCACAGCACAGTACAGGGCAAGCACAGGAATGAGGTCAAGAAGGGATCATGGACTGTCAACCAAAGACCAACCCAGTAGGGTGGGATCAAGACTACGGAAGTCCCCTGAAGCTCTCTGACTCATTTTCAGAAAGGTCTAGAAGAATGAACGGCACGTGATAACTAATTGGCACAGAAAGTGAGAAACTTATCTCCAGGGTGGGAAAACCCTATCTATAAAAAGGTATCACCATAAAGGCTGGGTGGTGCCCCTGGACACTCCATCAGCTGGATCAATGCTGGTTTGTTTGTTTCTTTCTTTCTTCCTTTTTTTCTTTCTCTCTCTCTTTAATATTTCTCTATTTCTGTCTCTCTCTCTTCCCTTTCACCCCACCACTTATTCAAAATCCAGCACTTTGTAGTTAATACTATAAGGGACTGATAACAATTTCTATAATGTGTATAATTTACTAGTAAAACTTTTTAAACCTTTACAGACTATCTGACTTTTGCCATTCTTTTTTGACAATAGATGTCTACGAATTTAGGTACTCCCTTCCCCTTAAGGGTGGGATGTCACAGTCCCCCCAAAATAAAAGTAAATAGAAAAAAGATATTTTGCTTACTTTTACAAAAAATCTCTGCAATACTCTGTTTCAATTTAAGAAGGATTTTTTTTTCTATGTAAATAAATATTTGTAGTTCCCCAGATGAATAAATACAAGGCTAAATTAATCTCAAGACTCTAGATTACAAAAATTTTGGGAGCAGAGACTACTCTATCAATATGCAGTGTACCCAGTGCTGTAAGAATGAGCCAAAGCAAACAGTTATTATCAGGTCAATTGCTATAATATTTTGGATCACACCAGAAATATTGACTAGCTTTTGCTGAAATTGCCTCAGACACTGACTTGCCCATAAAGAAAAGAATATTTGAAAGCTGACCAACTCTACTGAATTACTGAAGGTTATCAAGACAGAAGACTGAACCTTGTAATCTCAAAACTATTTAGTACCAAGGTCTATAACACAAAACTTGCTGCTTTCTACTCCAAAAAAAATGTGTTTCTTTTTTGTGTCTTGGGCACATAGGGTTATATGTAATATATTTAAGAAAAGAAAAAAGTTGTACTCAAACTGCCTTGGAGAAAGAAAGAGAAAATTATATGTATTAGATGATAGCAACAACATGTACCGAACTGAGAAACACCAGTGATGAAAACTGTATAAAACAGAAAACTGTAACTACAGGTCTTAAAAGACTAGGCTCCCTCTGCTGTCAAAAATGCTCATCGGGGATGTCCTTAAAGGTAGGTGTACACTGCACCATGGCAACTAGAGAGCAGCAATTCCTTAAAAAGCATCAAGAGAATTCTGCAAAGGAGCTGACCTTAATGCATCCAGTATGTATTGGACCTAATGGCAGTTCCCGCAACGTCATCCTTTATCCAGTGTGCAGCTGACCCAGCTAAATAATCAAAATATTCACCCAGCTAAAACGTTCTTGTACAGCACAACGTAATGATTCAATACCAACAGTTAAAGCATACCTCAGTTGTCAATGCTTTCGAGAAAGTAATAGAAGTCATCAGAAATGAAATTTCAGACCTTAGGAAATGCTGCAGCTCTCAGCCTATATCTATACAGATGTAGCATGAATGTGCTCTGCCCGTGTTTTGAGATGGATGGCTATAAATCAGGACTATCTGTGCAGTTACAGAGATGCACTGACATAGCTTTCCCTAAAGCAAGTTTACTCTGCATTTTGGCTGTGCCTCATAACTTATGACACTGACCATGATGTCTTCTTGGGTTTGTATCTGACATAAAGGCCCAAAACAGTTCGTATCCAGACAGCTCACAGTCTATTTGCTTCTGCTGTATTTGTCTTCATATATATATTTGCATTCTCATAGTTCTACCGCCCACATATTCATGACTAAGCCACAAGATTTCCCAGACATTTCAGTGAAAATCTTAGTTTGTACAGCAGAAAAAGACACCACGATAATTCCGGGATGAATGTAGTGCATTTTTGTCACTGAGCATTTTACAGCAAAGTTATGCTAAGTTATGCTAATTGTCAGACTTGAGGGTTAGTGGTTTAAAAACACAAAATTCATTTTCAGCTGAAACACTTTCACAGCACAAAGACATCCTAGATTATCTCCTCTACTTATAAAAATACATTCTTAATGATTTATTTTCACCTAATTTTACATATAGACACCTTCAATTCTCATACCAAGAATTTTGTTTTTTAAACTCTATAACTACCACATGACAGTGATTTAATAAACATAGTTCTCTTTCCAAAAACTACAGTGTTATTTCTCATCTTGCTTCAACCTTGCTCTTTAAGTTTAACAAATCATTTTAAATTTCACTTGTAGCTATTCCATTTAGAAGATGATCTTATACGCATTGCTGCATGAAAAGAGACATTTTGACGGCTATATCTAAAGTAAAAATATTTTCCAGATTTTGCTGTAAATCAAATCTTTCTAATTATAAACTAGGCCACAAAAATATTTCCATACATTTTGAGTTTCTTTACATTATAAATATTGGACAGAAAGACCTATCTAGATTGTCCATAATAAAAGATTTATACATTACATTATCCCTGCTGGTAATACATTATCTTAGACTTATTTGTAAGCAATTAAGCAACCAATGAAACTTACCAATACATTAACTTGATGATGTGATATTATGGGGGCAAATTAAGTGGCAAATTTGTTGTAAGATTTTGATTATAAAACAACTGCTACGGAGAGCGTTTCTATACAGTGAGCAGGATATGGAAATAAATTAACAACTAATACTGGCTGTAAGAGTCAAGCATTATAAGCTGCCCTTTTCAAAATCTAAATGAATAATTTGAGTCACTATGAAAGAAAAGCAAGGAAAAAACCTACCCTGCAGGTAACTAAGGCATGGTATCTATTTTGAGATTAACATTGGAAAGGAAATAATTTCCTTCTCTCATTGGGGATGAACTAATCTGTTCTGGTTTTCACTTTCACCTTGAATCCCAAGCCAAGGGTAATTTTAGTAACACAACTTACAATCCGAACAGAAATATGTGGGCAGATACTTCTAGGTAAGAGACCAGCCACTATTTCTGACTTTCTCTCAAAATACCTAGGCCTTCCACTAGTTGCTTTTCTCCCTCTACTGAAATAAAGTCAGTTAATCTTAATTTTTGTCATTCACTTTGTCAGAGTTAAGGCAAGGAACAAAGAAATGCTGACTGGGCTTAGTGAAAGAGATATATAACAACACGTTTAGATATAAATTAAACTGCATTGTTTTGTTATATTTCCTAGGTTAAATTTAATCTCCCCTAACTTTATCTATCTAAAAGTAATGTGTCTAGTCTTATCTTGTCTGATCTCCCTGAGGAGTCAGTGGACCTACTATATAGTTCAACAGCTACTTGTGAAAGAATTGCCTGGGAGTATTTAACTTGAGAAAGAAGATAGACAGGTACTATAAAATAGATAACTAAAAAACTTGGATGGCTAAAGGTAGGTAAGATGACTCATATCTTCAGTGACAGAAGATATATTATGAAAAGATAACTATACTCTTAATACATTACTTGGGTTGAATGCAGATGTCTTAGTATTATATCTATATACTTTGTACTAAGCAAGCAGAGCACAGAGGCTGGATTTGATTCAGACACCAGAGACAGGCACGTCCTCAAGGCTTACCGGTTCTGCAGTAATACAGAACACAGGCAGGTTACTTACAACTGAAAAATTCATGTATTGCATTTCTTTTTCCTAATATCTTGATCCACGAATCGGGTTAGTTCTCAACTGAACAGAATATATCAGTAAGGGATTATGAAATCTGCTACTACGTGGTGGTAGAAATATAACCACAAAATATTATTTCTCTGGCAGTGAATTGATTCCTTATGTCTAATAAATGTTTTTCGTTAGCCCTTACCAAGATAATTTAAGGTTACTCAGAAATAGTTGACAGTTGTACTGTTATTCAAAAATTAAAATAATTCTTCGTATAAGCTTCTTTACTAGTTCTTTATGGTTTGCTCTTGTTACTATAAAAATTACAAGTTGTCTGTGAGTTTTATAAAGCCATTAATCTCTTCTTATTATCATTATTATAGATTTGCGATATTTTCTGATATTAAACTGGCCTATCACTTTTTTCCACTTTTCAGAATTATCAAGAAACACTTTGTAAAGATGTATGATACCAACTTTCCCTCATTTTCCCACAGCATTTAATTTTTAGTGGATTTGACATTAATTAGATGAGAATTAATGTAGTCTGTAATGTATGCCCTGGAAGATAATTCTTAAAGAAGACATAAAAAAAGGGGAAAATCAGTTGTCTAACACTTATAAGAGAGATCCATTAGAATTTTAATTCTTGATCAAGAAATAGATTCAAAAATATTCAAGGTCTACAATACTTGTAAGAACTTTAGTATTTTGCTTTTAAATTATATTATTTTATTTTTTTCTAACTTTTTTCCGTATGGTGCTTAATTTTTTTTTTTTTTTTTTTTACATTCTCTGTGAGTGATTTGCAATTGCTACAGAAACATTTTAAATTAACATCTATTCTGAAAAAATAAAAAAAAAAACACTTTGTTGCACCTTATTGATTCAATGATTTCTGGAAGTGTTAGAAAGGTTACTTTTAGGGAGCACATGTTGTTCACAGAAGCAAGACAGAGGCATAAATATCCTGGGAAGACAATATCCTGAAAAGACAAACAAGATCTTCTACAAGTGGTACGTTGATAAGACAAAAAGTCATAGAAGACAGTAATTTAAAAGTCTATTTTCTACTATCTTCTTTTTTTCTCCACTATATATTATGTGTTCTCATCTAAGATATATTGGGACCTGGTGTTACTGTCCCTTCCTAAATAATCATGATCAATACAAAAAACAAGTAGCTAAGATTGCTGCAGGGAAGGAAGACTATTGTGAAAATGTGGTACAAGGACAGCACAAATTATGGCATCTGAATGGTTATTCTTACTAGGACTGAAACTTTACCTTTCAAACTCAGATTGCATTACCTTAATACATCTGTTGGAAAAGATAACATAGGAATTTAGCATCATGAAGGCAAAGGTTGAAGATATAAATTAAATTGTAAATTACTCCTTAGCTCACAAAAGACAAATCATGCCACTGCTGTTCCCTGGAGTTTGCTTTGCACTCAGAAAACTGAAATGAAGGAAACAAATTCCACTTGGTATAATTCCCATTTATCTGTTGGAAACACAACAAATTACCATGTTTCGAAATTAATTTGTACAGAAAAGAATCTCACTCCTAACAAAGAACCATGCTAGATCTAAGCTTCACTTAAAAAATTAGTAAGCTGAAGATTAGTGTTTATACGAGTTTGTGGAAGAGTAAATGTTTGCATTCATCCTAGGTTTCTAAAACCACTGAAAGAGTAGTCTAGGATGATCACAACATGTTTGCTTATACTCTTTCAGTTAAATATTGGCTGTTATCTTACAGTAAGTACAGTATGAACTCCTATTCAAATGCAGGAAACATGCTAAAATGACAATGTGAAATAAGGTTTTCAAATAATGTAGAAGAACTGGACTCATAAAGCTATTTGAGCGCTTACCATCATAATGTATTCCTGTCAAACTGGGGCATGCTCTGCTATAAAACAAACTAAAAATCTATTTTTATTTCTAATTAAAAGGAACTCACTACAAAGTTAATTACAAAGTATCTAGAAATGAATCAGGACTTCCAGGAAATCTATTTCACATAAAAGAATTCAACATGAGTGTTTCTAATGGTTTCTATGAGATTTAGAGTAAGCTCTCTTCTAGTAACTACAGAGGTAAGGAAAAGTGTTTTGTTCTTCCATCTGTCATCATGACACTTGACTTTTCATTTACTTAAATAATAATTTCCATGTTATTACAAGCCTTTGATTTCCAAAAAGCAATATTCAGAAACAAACATAGTTACAAGAATATTTGTTTCTGTAACCTTTCAAACACCGAATACTCACATTCACTTAGACACGCTCCCTTGAAAGCAAGACAGCTCCAATAATAATCCCCAAAGTGTCCTAAAACATCATCATCAATAGCATATCTCATAAACACAGATTCATCCATGTCCCAAGGGTAGACTTACACTGATATTTTCACCCCTTACGGACACGAACTGCTAGAAGTAAAATGCTAAAGGCCATACTGTCTTCCTTCACCTCCTCCCCAGAATTCGTGTGCAGTCCAAATGCACCTCACAAAACAGCAGAAGCTACAGGGATCATCTAGAGTTCAAACAAACCCTTTGAAACAGTGACACAGTAAGACTGACATCACAAACAACAGATTTCAAAGAAAAAGAAAGGCGTGTGATTCCAGACGGCAGTCAAGCTTATCGTCACCTTGAATTGCTGTCCATCATAGTAACAGAGGATAGCTCCCCCAGGCAAAAGCCAGCTGGACAGTAATCATACTTCACAGTTCTCTAGTGCCTTTATCTGATGACCTCAAAATACTTGACAAACACTAATTCATTTCACCTCACAAGGCTTCTGCTGCTGGCTACATACCACTACAGTCTGAATAAGGATGTAGAGATGCAGAGATGTAGCCCAAACTTTCAGCTAACAGTAAATTGCTCTCCTTGCTACGTACAAGTGGCAGAAAATGCATTAGAGGAGATTCCAAAGGTGTCTCAGAGACTGGTCTACTAAAACAGTTACAGTTTGGGCAAAGCCAGTCTCTAAGAAAAGAAGATTCCAAAGGTTTCTCAGAGCTTGGTCTACCACAGCAATAAGAGTTTGGGCAAAACCAGCCTCTGGGAAAAGCACACCACCAAATATCCCCAGGCTTTATTATCTGTGTGAGAAGCTTTGCTTCAGCCTCTATATCTAACTTATCCCTTGATTTTTTTTGTACATGGCATCATGACTAGCAAGAACTTTTCTTACTACACCAGAACCAGGCTTGTTATTTAAAAAAAAAAAAAGTAATGGGCATAGAAGAATTTGTAACCCTTACCAGATTTTAAATCTCTCTCAGTTTTTTACACTTTAAATGTTGAGACTAAGCAGAGGTGACATGAAGATTACTGAATTAGATTTTTTTCTACTATAATTCTCTCTGATTATTTATTTTTTAAGCTTTACTCTCTTCTCTTTCCAGCAATCTAAAATCAAAGCTAGTGAGTGGCTCGGCAGTGGAAATAATATGTCTGTACAAATCTGCAAACTGACAGCTGTTTAACAATATTTCTAAACAACAAAACCCCATAAAAGTTACCAAGGATTGGATTGTAGGACAAAATCAGTTCAGGCTAAACCCACATGAAGTATTTTTTTTTCTTCTAGTTTTACACATTTAGAATACTCATTTCTGTTTTTACACATTTCTGTGTTTACACATTTCTGTTTACACATTTAGAATACTCTCTCATCCTACTATACAGCACAATAATTATTTGGATGTTCAGCTAATCTTTTGTAGAATAATTATAATGCATATAAGAATATTTTCTCAGATAAGGGATATTTCCAAACATATCTGTAGTGCAAGAAATTATATTCTAGAAAATATCAATCTATTTGATACTTGATATCTATTGTCTTTTGAGGCAGCATATCAAATGAAACTTATAATGTCAAGTTTTCAGCAATGTCTGAATGGCCAGTTTTGTAAAATTTCTATGAACAGACAATTTAAATGAATGGAACTAGTCATATATATAATGATTTTCATTATCAGATTAATGTCGTACATTCTCAGAAGAATTGTCAAGGACTTTTCTGTGGTAATTAAATAAATGCTTGAAACCGTGAGTTTCTATCTAAGGCAAACTTATTTGTTAACTCTTAAATTACTCATACTGGAAACAAGTTTATCCCATAAATGATAGCAATTTCTCTATCACTGCCAGTAATACCTGATATATCGTTTAATAAGAGAAGTCAAGAGGAAGTATAAACCTATGCCTTTTACTGCAAAATGACAAAATTGGCTATGTACTAGAGAGCATAAATAAGTCACTGGGTTGCTACCGCTGTCTGCTGGGTTCCTAAACATGAGCCATGCCTGAAGTATGAAATAGGCTTGGCTATATTTTGTATCATAATACGATTCCCAGATTACAAATATTAGAAATAATATACCAGGAGAAAAAAAAATAAATTATATGATACTGTAGAAGATCACAACTTTATTTATTATAATTTTAATGCCTTTCTATACTTCTCTTGATTGTCCACCCTTGCTATATAAAGTGTAATATATAAATTTATAAAAAGATGACTTCAAATTTAGAGCTGCTAACAATTCTAGCTATGCTCCTGAGACATAAAGTGAGAAAACTACTAAATCCTCTGCAATGCAAAGGGATTTTGCTCTTATGCACCTGTCACATAGTCAAATTTTTAAATCAGCAACAAAGGTACAAAAGACTAAATGCCTAAAACTATCTCAGAGTAAAGGCATGTCATTTATAATGACTTATAAATATGTTTGCAGTATGATGTCAGATTTTGGTCCAAGGCAAGTGTTAGTTGGCCAAAACATTTTCAATTTTACAAAAATTCTCATAAATTAAATTGCAATTCTATATAGACTTTCTATGCTTAGTTACAAGACAATATTGTTTGTGATTTTAAAAGGTATCCCCACAAAAAGAAGACTAGAAAACAATCATCAAAAG
Organism: Cephalopterus ornatus; assembly: GCA_013396775.1. Classification (NCBI taxonomy): domain Eukaryota; kingdom Metazoa; phylum Chordata; class Aves; order Passeriformes; family Cotingidae; genus Cephalopterus; species Cephalopterus ornatus. The sequence continues at coordinate 209,788 of VZRE01006435.1, read as the reverse complement.
TAAGCCAAATATTCATGAATGCCATCAGAAAGAGCAATTTTTAAAAGTTACTTACGCCTGCCGCTCCCTGTACATCTTGTTAACTTTGTCCCATTGGAAATTAAGTTGAGTCAGCTTTTCTTGTATATTTGCTGCTTCCTTTGGTGTAACACTTTGCAAAGCTGGTGTCTTCTTATTGTGAATAATTTCTACACGACCCCGCAGTCTCCCCAGGCTATCTTTAATGCTCTGTAATATGAAGATTTTAAAAAATAAGATGTTGTTTTTATAAATAACAAACAATTGTTCATAAGGAAAAGAAAGTGGTGGAAAATGCTAATGAAGCAATAACAGTGATAATAATAACAGTTTCACAATAACCACGGGTAACAACTTATATAATTCTTTTACTATGCCTTATATTTTACCCATCTGCCACTGTTTTCCTACCATTGCTCCTCGTGGTTTGGCACTGCTGATTTTTTTTTTCGTTGTTCATTCTTTTTCCCAGTTTTAGTAAATCTACATAGCCATTTTCAATTTGTTCTAATTTACTGAACACTCTATCCAAACATTTTGAATCTGCATCTAACAATAATAGCTTTGATACAGATTTTAAAGTGTTACTCTACTAGTAACCTTCAACGTATAAAATCTAGTATACACAAAGTTGCTGCAGAGAGGTGTGTCTTAGAAAGTTATTAAAAACCAGACAGACTTCATGGACAGTTCGAACTAAACTGAAGGGCTTCCCAGTCTGCGAGTAGGGAAGGATAAAGTAATATTTCATAAAGACCCTTATGAGTAGTAATTAGAATGCACAGGTGTTGAGAAACGTGACTTACATTCAGCAGACTAAACAAATACTTCTAAATTATAGATGTCTTCTCTCTGGGATGATTCACAATAAGGAACACGTTTCCTCCTTGTAAGCAATCCATCATGTGGAGTGAAAGCTGGCTGGGTCTGTGTCATTACTCAACAAACCTCATTTGACTTTCCCAGCATAATGCCTCACGCCCAGCATTCCTTACTCAGGTCTACCCAAATCTTTGTGTTAAACACTCAGGCCATGGATGATTCAGGTATTCAATGCTATTAATCTGAATATAAGAAATATCAGAGGATAAAAACATAAAATGACTCCGAATCTTCTTAGATTCTCTTGAATATAAAGGAGGAAGCATCTTCACAAAACCTCACCAAAGACTAAAAATCTGCATATTTAAAGAACAGGAGAAAATGTAATATGTAATAGAAATATTAAAAGCTGCCAGGACTTAAGCACTCGAGAAGCTTCCTTAGTAGGTCTGAACATCACCTCATCTCAGCCATTCAAGAGGGAACTTACTGTGTTTGTACATGTTTTAGAATGAAGAATAATATATGTGCCTATGTATGTTGAAATTGTATGTTTTTTTAACCAAGTAGATCAATTTTATAAATATTTAAAATAGATTAAATACATCTATGCATTTCAGAATTGATAAGTGACATATCCCTTCATGTTCAAAGCTAGTGGCCAGTGAACAAGTATACAATTTCTATATCACATTTTTGCTTTCGTTTAAAGCACAGCTGCTACAGACAAAGCAAGATAATACAGCTGATGTCCTGTAAAGAAGAATGCCCAGGAAGAAAAAAAAAGAGAGATCATGTGTATGCACATACCCATGTATCTCACACACATACCCCATCTTTCATGTTGAAGAGAATTGCTTCAAGCAGTTAGTTATCAACAATGCCTTGGGATATTGTGTAACATGGTTAACAGAAGTGCACAAAGCTTTAATTTTTAAGAAAAAAAGGATAACAGAAAATCATTAGCAGCTGAAGTGACTGTAGCCTTTAGGGAATGATCCATCTCATTGCTCTTAATAGACAAATCTGAGTGCTAGAGACTTAAATACCAGTTAATTTTCACTACCTAGAATTTGTCTTAATCTGCCAGAAAAAGACAACTTTCTGTAAAAATTCAGTTCCTTGGCTATTTGTGTACGTATCTGTCACCAAGCACAGCGTTACTGACAGATCTATTTGCAGAGTGCATTTGAGCACACTCAATTCTAAGTTATGGTTAATTGGGTTTTATTGAGCTGCAGCAGAAAACCGCTCTGAATTTCACATTATGTGATTTTTCTGGATAAGAATCACTTAATATACACCAAATACATATTCCAATGTGCAAAATTAAGGATACATTTTTTAGTTATTCCAAAGATTTGTAGACTAATGCTTTATAATTATATGCATAGCAGATTCATTACAATATTCCATGCTTTTTGCACTAACATGAAAACCAGGAACAGTACAGTTGTTAGTGATCACGGATAACTGGAAAACTTCCACAACTTAATTACAATTTTAAAATCTGTATGAGTTACAATATCTGATATGGGTATTAGTGCTTTAATAAACTGTTTTGAATGGGGATATTGGCTGCCAGAATCATGGATGTGTAATGTGTACAGTAAAACCCCTATATTCTATATTCTGAAACAAGACACAGTAGAAAACTGCAAAAAACCTGCTCTGTCTTCTAAATGAAGAATTACCAAATAAAGGAAAAAAAAAAGAGAAAAAAATAAAACAGAACATTAAAATATCTATATTTAAAAGTCAACTATAGTAAACAACCCAATTTTTAATGAACTAAATAAAGACCCTAAAGGAAATACACAAAAAGATGAACTAGAAAAAGAATTGTTAGATTGATTATGCAAGGACTTACATACATAAGAAATCTCTTTCTCAAAGAGCCAGATGGCTTTCCATATTAAAACTATTACATCATTGAAAAATATTATAGCTAAATGCATAATCATGTTCTACAATAAGATGTTCCTACCAAAATTAAGAATATTAAAAAAAAAGAAACACTAATATGTATGGGCCCTACTGAAGGTTTGCAGCATTTATTATACAAAGCAAGTAGCTTCAGAAAATAAGTTTTGAATTCATAGTTAATAGAATTAAGTAATGAATAGGCACGACTATGCCATGACTATGAAGTGACTCCTACCATGAAATTCTACTAAGAGCTTTCTCACATATGGCTATAAATGCAAATTACACTTCTTAAATTCCAGGTATACTGTTTCATTTTAACACACTTACTTTTGCTATGTGTTAGCAAACAGAAATATGTGTTTGTTTTAATTCTCTGGTTAACCAATGTATTTATTTCAGTGTATACATCTCTCATGAAACAATCTGGAGCTTGAAGAAGTCAAGTAGCTTGCGTGAGATAATCAACACACAGGAAAACTTTCTCTTAGTATGAGTAATATAACCAGATTAGGTTGAATATATGCAAATTTTTACATTCATTTAACATGTGAAACATCCATTGCAAAGGAGGATAGTTAGCTAAATTCTGAAGGCACTTTTCCCTGTATTTGATCGTGTAACGAAATCCATTGTAGTTACAATCAGTTCTATACGGATAACTCAAAGATTGTGAATTCCATCAATATGAACATCAGCAGCAGCAGACAGAAGTACCATAATGTTTGTGCTTATAAAAAACGTTGTCCTATCTTGACAGTATATCAGGCCAAATTTATTCATGTATTATTTAAATTTATTTAATTTATTATTTATGGTTCATCGATCTATGAACCACACTTTTCCATACAATCAACTTGAGCTTCATCTTTGACAGAACAGTAATATTTAAAATGGCTTGTTAAATACTGTAAATACAGTGGTGAAGACAAACTGAGGTACTGTATGTCCTAATATGTAAACAGCTTGTAATAGGATAGTGAAAACACTGCAGTGCTGACTTTATGAGATAAAGTGACAAGACTTGGTTTCTCTGATTTTTCTACTCTCTAAAGCTTAAAGTGAAGAGAACAACATTCCTGAGTTTCAGCAGATTTACTAAATGTGCTCATAAAAGCATTATACTTTACTAAAGGTTAGGAGCTACCAAATTTTTGCTGTAAGATCTCACATTTTAGTATTTCACATGCCTTTGATATAAAAAGTCAGCGCTTGAATTATCTATGACATTTAATATTAGCAATTTTTAATTTGTATTTGATATTTATCCTATTTGATAATGAGCAATCATTTTTACTTTGGAGAAAAATATTCAATGCTGTTACTACTGATTCTTGTAAATAACCTTATTTTTCCTTTTAAGAATTAATTAAAACGGATTCTTTGTGAATGAGAGTGAAAAAATCAAGAGCTCACTTTTAAAACACAGAGCTATTTATGACAGTTCTGTAATTTGATTCATGCAAATCTATCAGGAAAAAAATCAACCACAATTTAATTTCAAACCTTTCCCAACTAGCTGCTGAAACAATTTATGCACTACTTTTCTATTTTTACTGCAGGATAATGACAATGATGGATACTTTTCCTTAGAAATAAATATTCATTAAGCAGGCTTAGATCAAAACTATATCCTTCCAAAAGCCCACGAATGTGCAAGACCCATTTGCTTCTTCTAAGAGATTTATTTGGGAGGAAGATGGAACTGTGCCCACAAATGCATCTCATAACAATTTAATAGTTCAGTTAAATTAAGCCTATGGCAGTAGTTACTTGTAACCTCAATAATCAATATTATTAAAGTTGGTGTCAACCTTAATAATACCAAATATACGTGGGTGAACAACAGATTGGTTATGGATATAAATCAGATAAAGCTAGCCCAAATGTAAAGCACCGAGAAGAACTAACAGGAAGTCAGTTGCCAGTAAACTGCTTGAGTTAGGTCACTGTTTCTCCATCCAATCTATTAGGGAACGTAGGTTCATCAATAAGGACCAAGTAGGGGCTCATTAGCCATGATTTTCATGGTCTATGAGCTTTTTTGTGCAGAAGCTATTGTTTAAAACAAAAAATTATAACAGAACTGGCATGCTGTGTGTTTCAATACTCAGAATTACTTTAATCTACTGGTACTAAATCAGAAGTGGTAAAAGAAATGCCCTACTGTTATTTCACACCACCATATTATCAGTTGTATGCTTCCTTTGATCCAATACTTCACTGTCATGCTTCACTACACATACCATACTGCCCTGCTAGGAAACTGAGAACACCCTAATTTTCAAGAGCTAATAAGAATATTTGCGTGTGTGCGCATGTGTCTCTATACGGATGCCTAAAATGTATAAGATCTGTGAATGTATACGATTTATAAATAGAAGGGATTTTACAGAAGCTAATAGCAGCATATGGATGTGGTTTTATTACATTTCCTCTGATGTGGAAAGAGATAAATGGGCTTCTACAGAGGAAAATCCAGAAAACCTAGCCAGAGCCATTGCCCTGATTCTCCCTCTAAGCTTCTTTCTTATAGCTGACTGCAGGCAAATTCCAGCCTCTTTAGGCTAATATTTACTTTTTATAAAAACTTTTCTTTCCCAAAATAATCACAGAAAAATGGAAATGTAGTCTTCTGTTCACGCTGGATGACAATTTGGAATTGCTGTAATTATATGCAGCACTTGAGCATGACTTTTTACAAGGCTTTCCTCATACAAACATTATTCTGCAAGAGCTGATAACTCATTCATCTACTTAGGCTTACAACTTTAATCTTACTCTCTTCTTATGTCAATTCTGTGTTGGAAAAATTCCACCAATTTCAAGGGATTTCAATGCAAGCATTGAAGAAACCAAACAGTAGTATTTAAAGTCATACTAATGATATTGAATTATCTTTTTCTTAACTACATTATCTACCTATTGGACAATATTATCTTTTTAGCTAATTGAATTATGATAAATACACAGAGTACAGACTCAATAAGACTTCAAGCTTTTTTGGTCTAACATGGAATGCAACAACTAAATCTTACTTGGTTTTATTCCTGTTCCAGTAGAAATAATTGTTAAAATCTTACACTAAAATAAAACAGCCAAGATTGGGTGTGGACAGGGTTACTTACTAATCACTTTAACTTACCAATCATAGAATCATAAAATCATTTATGTTGGCAAAGATCTAAATCGAGTCCAAGCGTTAACCTTGCACTACCAAGTCCATCACTGAGCCAGGTCTCTAAGAGCCACATCTACACATCTTCTAAATAGCCCTAGAGATGGTGACTCAGGTACTTCCCTGGGCAGCCTGTTACAATGTCTAATAACTGTTTTGGTGAAGAAATTTTTTCTATTTATACAAATTTATACAAATCTTTAACTACAAATTCTATTTTTAAATATACAACTGTCCCTCTCCGTCCTTTCTCTCCCATTCAAGGATGTGCTTTGCAGGTACCCTAATGCTTTTGTCCTCTAAATAGAGATGAAACAGATAAAAATAAATAAACACTTCAGTGTTCTTGTATTTTGCACGACTGGACCGTCATATATAAACGTCCATATATGCACACACCACAGAGAGGTGCAAAACAGATGTCTCAGAATGAGTGTAGGCTGCCCAAAAATTATGGAATTCAATCACTCTTAAGGAAATCTTTCTATCTTACCTTGAGACACTCTTCTTGTTTGAAGAGATCCTCACAATCCTTAGCCTGCAGAACAGGAGAATTAAGGCGCTCTTCTACTTCAGACAAGGCTTGCAGGAGGTGAAGGATCTCTGCCAGGTATGCAGAAGGCACATGAGTGGTTTCCACAGTCATAGTTTCAGTCATCACAAAAGTTGTATCTTCACGAACTGTTTGCTAGTATAGATATACAACAGAATGCTTCCTTTAGTTTCTTAACACTAGACAAACTTACAACTTAATGCAACTTCCAGTTCACAACCCTGAAACAATCAAAAGTATCTTCCAACGACAAATGCAGGGAATATTTGAGGTTTCTGACACAGATCACTCACACTCCACTTGTCTGCTTGAAATGGCAGGTACTGAAATTAATCCATGCAAAAGTGTACAAACTTTTCTTCTCCTACTCTCCAAAGAAATGAAGATAGGAAATGCAAGAGTATCCTGAGATTATGGTGTTACCGAGATTTTTAGCCCTTTAATTTTAAATCATCACACCTCTTTAAAAAACTGTCCTCCATTATAGAAATTCCATGCATGCCACATCTAAAATACTAAATCATTTCAAGGTGTCAATTAAATAATGATTTGTGTAATAGACACAATTCCTTAGATTACAACACAAAAACAACTATGTCAACTCTACACGTTCAGCATTATACTAAAAACTTTCTCTTCAAAGTAGCGAGTATAATTTGGAATTCTGTGATTTGAAAGGTATTCAATGCATTAGTATTTCTTAAAAAAAACCTCAATAACAACCAACCAAAACCAAAACCATCAAGATAACTCTTCAGGAAGCTAGGAATTTTTTGTTTTATTTTTAATCTGGAAAAATATGAAATAGACATCCTATTCTGAAAGCACATGCATACACCAAACGTAAAAACATCCCAGAATGTTTTGGGTCTAAGAAAACTTTGTTGTCTATGGCATTTGGAAACATATTGACATAAAAGGTGACCAAAAAGTGGCTGTTTATATAAATTCTCTATATTTCTGATTTGATATGCTAATGGATCCTAGATAAAAAAGTAATACTGAAAGTGTGCTTTGGAGCAGGGAGATTTGTGATAGCTTCTTTTAGCTAAACTCCAAACACTAGATCACCTGCATGTCCACTAGAAAAGGTAAAATTTAGGATATCAATTATTTGTGGTTTTGTAAGCATAAGATAGTTTTGTCACATGACAGAGGATTCCTAGTATGGGACCAAGAACCTTTTTGTTTGATGTCTGTCTTCTCAAAAATGTAAACTTTACTTATTTTTTTTTGAGGACCTCAAAGAACTTTTAAAAGTAATTGCTCGTAGACTTCCAAAAATTATATTATTTAGATGTTTCAGTCCTTACTGATAATCATGGATTTTGGAGCTATATATGTGCAAGACAATGGCTCAACGGTCCTGAAGAAAACAATATCATTAGTTGGCTACACAGTATGCAAAAGAAAACAAATATAAGCACACACTACCTCAATAAGGTGTCTCATTTTAATTCATGACGTATTTCTCTCTTCAGTTACCGAGCTGAGTCATCTGGTTCTTAAATTTTTTTTAGAGTCTTAAAATATGCATATACACACTCTAGAAGATGTATGCATATCAGATATAAAGCCCATAAAGTTATCTGTAGACTTGTGTTATTCTGCTGCATTTCTTATGCAAATTTAATTGCTTTGCTTACACTTTTCTCACTAAACGACTTTTCTCAGTACATCTGCTAACACTGAAACCTCTCTAATTAACATACCACTACCATAACTTTTATTATTTAAAATAAATTGCTTTAACAAATTGTGTTTGCCCCCCATATGTTTTATGAATCACATGCTCTGCAAAAATAACAGTTTATTCCAGTAAACCTAAAGAAAAAGCTGCCCCAGTTGATTAGAAAATGGGAGAATCTTGACAGGCCACTGAGGCCCTTATGCAGCAATATATTTTAATTCCTTGAGACTACACTAAATGTAGTCACTCCTAAATGTAGCAAAGACCTTCAGACCCACATAAGGAACATTTTAACTATAATTTTATTTTTATTTTTGACTGAGAAGACAGATTATTTCTATTCACAGTAATGCAAAGAGCATGCTAGGCGTGCAAGGTTATTCACTCAAAAAGAGGTCACATGAATATGTAAAGTGACACACAAAATATGATTAGTTTCTATAGTTGTATTAGTCTATTTTTTCAACCCAAATTTAGGCTAATAACTATGTATTTACACATTTGTACACATGCATGTGTATGTGTGTGCATACTTCTGCCTTCTTACTCTAAACAATTCCTGAAACTACAAAAAAGTCAAGCTGAAATGTGATGTGTGAGCACTGCACAAATATCATGTTTAATTTTTTATAGTGGAAAAATTGGGTATCTTTTAATCACTGTTACAAAGAAAAATGGGCTGTATGTTACCATATATTCACACTGTCTTCACAGGAAAATTTACATTCATATTTCTCACAGCTGGATTATTACTTGTATAGTTCTACAATTGTTTATATTGTTACATAAACTGGAAAGCACTACAGATAAAATAAATAAGTAAATAAATAAATAAATAAATAGATAAATGGGTTGATATTTAAAAGCAGAGGCCTATCAGAACCTGCCTTCATATTTTGCTACATTATTTATTACCTTATTCTAAAAAAAGTCACAGTCAAAACTGATTAGTTTCTGAATACTACTTGAATGAAAGTGTTGAAAATTTGATGCTACTTGATAAATCAAGGATTAAGTGTCTGATTTTAATGGGGTTTTGAACAGGTCACAGGTGTTTCTTTTCGTCTTTCCTTCATTGACAGTAGCATGATAGAACCCAAGGCAGAAATCGGCATCTTGAGCTAAGGAATAGAGAGTAGGCATATCCAGAACTGACAATTTTAATCAGCAAAGAAAGGGAAACATTTTATCTTGTCCCTATGTTTTCTGGAATTGCCTTATGGTAGAAGATACAACAGGCAGAGTCCTTCCCTGTATGCTTGGCAAGCACCTTTACTAGAAATGTGAAGCTGAAATTGAATCATATCCCAACACTGTAATGAGAAAAAAATTTACAAAAGGAGAACATAGCAGCTGGGAGCCACTACTATTAAAAATAATATTAATTCAGTAAAGATATATGTAATTGCTAATGCCAAAATTGCTCATAAGAACCATGGTAGGTTAAGATTTTATAAGGATTAAAAATAAATAAGAAAATGGAGATTAAAGTTTTATATAACTGTTTAAAAATGGGTTTGAGTAAGTTGAATCTGATAAAGTTGCAGAATGCATTACAGTTACTTAAAAATGCCTAAAACAAAATAATATTTAAAAAATATATAATACAAGTAAAGAGTGACTGGCAAATACTGGGGTAAATGGCCATTTCCTATATTGCTATTTCTTTAAAAAAAAATTTAGCAATATTAACTTATTGTCTATTTTTCCTTGATTGTCAATGATAGACTGCTGCGCAAATTATTTATAGTCTCTGAAAAAAAACCCAACAGATTTTGGATAAGGTGTAACTTTTCAGGCATTGCTTTTTACCAAGCATTATCATCTCTAGAACAGTGAACTATATTTTCTTCCCCATCATTACATATTTCTAATTAAGGGTCAGGATCTTTCCATAAACATGACTCTACCTACACTGATTTTATTGGTAACTATCACGCCCTACCAGGTGCAACAGAAACACAAAAAGTGAATTTATTAACTTGACCCTATAGAGAAGGCCTATAAACAAAAGCAAAACAAACCAACCAAACAAAACAGCAACAAAAAAAATCTAACAAAAAGGTAGTACAGAAATAATGCAGGGTTTGCCCACAAATTCATACACCTTCTTCAAAGAAACACTTGTGATTATTATTGCCTACATCTAGCACAGTAACACGTGGTGGCACCAGATCTAACTAGCTTGGAAAATGCTTTTAATTTCCTTTTAACAGTGGGAAACTCAGTGTTAAAGCAAATTTCACTGATCTCAGTACATCCATTTTTTTACTCTTTCTGCAGAGGGAATAATCCCAACATCACTTTTTCTGTTCAGGATTTTACACTCAGGAAGTCTCCAACTTGTTTGTGTAAGATCTTGACAACTGTTCCATTTTTGGTCCCTTCCAAACTCATAGAGACCTTACTGTCTGTGCTTTTGATTGAGTAACTTCACACAAACAGAACACGTGGGAGGAGTAAAGCAGCAAAACATTCCCATCAGCGCTACTGTACCACAACGCTGCTCCTAGCAGCATCCTGGTGAGAAGTTCAGGAAAAACAAACAAATGTGCCTCTTCCTGAAGTGAAACACTTGAGAAAGTATTATTTACAAGCATCTCTGAGATATATGAGCGTCTAAAAAGTCAGTGATCTCTCCAGAATAAATAAAGGTGTGCTACACATGAGATAAAAGAAGCAGACAGCGGACACCGTCTGGACAAAGGCAGTGATACCTCAAAGAGCCCACTAAACTTCGGAACAGTTGCTTTTTAAAGCAAACTGTGAATCACAGGGTATTTGCTAGCCCATGTTTATCATCAATATATCAAATAAAGAATTAAACACACAAAAGTATGATAAAATTCTGTCAGAGATCAATAAAACCACTTTCAAGTACATGTTTATAAAGAAGCTTTTATTCATCCGTTCCTATGCCAACTGTGAGTGGTGATGTCAGCTAACATTCAGAAAAATAAATTCTGTCTTCTGTGCTGCTAGCTTATCTTACCTGTACGTGTGTATATATGTAGGAAGAAGATCAAAATTATACTGCTAATATGGAATTTTCAAAATGAGATTGGATGTCCTTAGTCAATCACAAACAAATTATCTATCAGTACAGAAAAACACATCTCTTTCAAGTACAGAGAGACTGAAATCCTGAATACAGGGTTAAAAATGTTTAAATTCCTTAATTCATACATTCCATGAAGGCAAGGCCTTAAAGTGCACTTGGCAGCAATAAAATCTATTTAAAACATTGAAAAAAAAATCATATTTTCAAGTAAGAACGTAAATGTTCTCACATGAATATGATCTTTCTACTGATGGATGGTTGCAGTCCACAAAATCCTGTGTGTTGCAACACTTAAACCATATAGTTTAATGCTTGCATCTGATTCCATCTGTGAGTTACATGAAAAATAGAAACTTTAAAAATACACATGACTATTTTCAGCACAGTTCTTGGACAGAGAGTGCTTTACGTCTTCACAACACTTCACTGCTAAGGCATACCTTAGTGGCCGAAATACACTGCAGTGTATTAAATAAAGCCAGTTAAAATGAAGTTATTCCTAATAATAGCACAAATTAGAAAACATTTCGGTAAACTTTAGATTTTGGAAATAGAAATAGAAAATTGAAGGCTTTGATTTTGAAAACTATCAGTCAACAGGCATCAACCAACTTGAAATTACTTTCACTTGTATTGTTTTATTTATCAACTTCATAACTTGATTGAAATGCAAAAGTTTTCTCCATAAGAAAAGGTCTCTTCCCTGTATGTATAAGCTTAAATTATGGGACATCTCCCAAAACCTCAGACAGTCCAGCTACAGTGTGATGAGTGCATTATTTTCACAGTTAGATGGAGTGGGAGGGGAAGAAAGAAAGATCCAGACAAAAGCTATAGCAATTAACTAAAAACATTAATTCTAGAGTATCCACAGTTCTAACTTTGGGGGGCTTTTTTCTTGCCTCAGGGTAAGAAAAACATGCAGAGTTTAAAAACTATGATAGAGCATCTTGGTGCCGCAGCCAGTCCTTTGTGTTCCTCACACCCTCGTGCCTTTAGAGCTCTCCAGGATATCAAATACACTTGGTCAAGTAGTAAAATGAACACCTTTGGCAATCCCTTCTTCAGTTACTTAACAATACATTTGCTTTATTCTGGCCCAGAAAATTGCCTCTAGATACAGACTGTCCTCAGGCTGAGGCTGTGCTGCACACTGAACTTGCCTGCAGCTTATTTGAAAATCTGCACATCTCTCCTTACTAAAGACCTGCTAATATTCACAGAAATAAGAGACTTGAGAAGAATTGGAAATTCTAGCAGTTCCGCTGTTAACTTTTAACTTAACAACTTCTACTTGTATCTACTTGTTAAGCAAAGAGAAAAAGAAATGAATTTCAACTATGATGAGACTGGGGCATAAGGCTCATGTATCTGATAAAAGTATTTTTTTTCAGAAAATAAAAGAAAAAATGAAAACAGAGCACTGTGTATCTTATGCCAAAGCTGCAATGTTACCATGTCCGGAAGAAAGCAGTTTTATGGCATTATTGACTAATTGTAACTACTGGGATTTAGAAAGTGTCTCTTGTTTTAAAATAAATTATGCATATACCTTAAGTACTTCTGATGAAGATGGCATATGTGAATCTTAGCAATTGCATTACAGCAAATCTGACAAAGAAATCTGTATGTCTGTCATAAGACTCAAAGAAATGTATTTGTAATAGGAATTATTAAATTCATTACAGATTATATCTCATAAGATTTCTTTAAACACTGCTCACGTCACGTACAGTCACCAGCTTTTTGGGGGGAGCCTTTAGCTCCTTTAACTATCCGTCAGTCAAAAGTACTAGAAATCAGTAAATAAGGAAATACTTAGTTACTCACATTTGGGAATGAAAAAAAGTCAGAATACATTGAAAAATCTACATTCTAGGCTGGTTCACAACAGGTGTTTTAAAATGGTATTTAATTTAATTTAAAATGGAATTTTAAAAGGGTTTCACTGGAAAATACTTTTCTAATAGATTTATATGTATTACCTTCTGCTAGACAAAACATATTTTAAAGTTTTTGGACAGTGATAAGCTATAGAGATGAAACAGTGAATATAGTGACAGAACTGTCTTCTACACAATATAATGGAAGTTAGCCTCATTAAGAACAGATTTTGGTCAATGCCAACTTATTTAATGGTTGATGTAGTAAGAACGTAGAAGCACATAACCTGAGACAGCATTTGTGTGAATCTTTAGGGCTGTCTTGAATCTGTGTAACTCTACTGACTGATCACCAAGAACCCATTTATGTTAAATAAAGCTGAGATATGTCAGAATACAGTCTATTGATATCTCAATTGACTAAACCATTTTCAAACTGACTGATCTGTGATGTTAGCTTTCCAGTTATTTATGCAAACTACATCTGCTAGATAAAGTTGAGATAATTTAGAAAATACACTGAAAATAACATTAAAGTACCACATTCGTGACGAATGCTAACAGTTTCAAAGTGCAAAGTCCTAACCTTAAACTCTGACACCCATCAGAAATGTTAAAAGGTATTACCTAATTATTTTCCATCTTTAATACACATTTATTAAGATACAATCATACATAATAGGTTTTGTCACTTGGGCAGATTTTGTTACTTCAAGATATAGATTTGGGTTTTTTAATATGAATGAAATTGCTGCCAACCCAGCAGTTTTGAAAACTAACTAAATATACACACATAGATATTCAGCACTCACACTGTACAGCTACAAATCTACTTCCTTCTGCACCTTTATGTGTATACTCAGATGCATCCATTAGAAAAACCCAAACAAAGAATAAAACCCCAAAACCCAAAAAACCCATGAGTGATGTTGACATTCTGAATTTTAGACAAGAGATGAACATCATCTCCTCAAAAGATACTGTCACTTAAGGTCAGATCACTCTGCAGCAGGTCTTTTCCCTTATTATTTATAGCCAAGTAATTTTTGACACCAAAATCCCCATGTAATTTATTATCTTAATAAATCATAATATACTATATCAGAGAACACAGGATGGTAATTATCCGCCTTGTTTTCCAAATAACTGTGCAATTACAAGGAAGAAAATATTATAGTAGTATAACGCTCAGTTTTGTCAGAAGACAATTAAAGGGGTACAAAACATGGTGCTGTTGCACATGATTCTTTAACCAAAGGTTGATTGCCTTGTTTCCATCTCAGCCATACGGACAACACTAAGAAAAGCCTGTCCTGTGGCTAAGACTATATTTGTATCACCACTTCATATAATTTAAAGACAACATTTTAAACCTGCTTTAGTTCATGTCACAGCAAGAGTTTTCATTCCTATGTGATGACGTAAAGATGTAGAGTTTCACCTTTAAACTTAAGAATGTAATTTAGATTACTTCACTGAAGTTTATAACATAACAAAAGGTGGCAGAGAAAAACCTCTTCTGTAAAGTTCTATCATCTGCAATATGGGATTTTTTAACTTAATCCTATTAAAATACTACAGATTTGCAATGATGAGGGTGAATACTGTACAGAATTAACAAGGAAATTGAAATGAGACAAATATGCTTTAGAAAAACTCCAAATAGCACAATAAACTGGCCCACTTATATAAAAAAGGCTATGTATTATCTTCACTTAAAATTACCTCAACACTGTATACGTTCCTTTTAGACAGAGAAGGTAAAGTGCATTTTAAAATACATATATAAAACTAACTCTTCTTGAGGTATGTCAAAGACAATGTCCTTCTTCAGTGGATATTGTCCCATCCTTCCCATACCTTTCTTGTCAGACAGAAAATTAGAGTATTTTAAATACAATTAAACTATTTGGAATATATTTTCTAATAGCCATTTCCAGGTTGATGGATGCTAGAAAACAGGTGTAAACATTTGGCTGTGATTCTTTTCCCAAAGTTTCTCATTCATCTTCATGGTTTTTTTGCAGACCACAGTCCAGAAAGCCCAGCCTTTAGCTATGCTATGTAAATCTATTTGTTTAAAAAGCTGCCACTGTCAATGTCAGAAAAGTTAAATGGTGTCACAGGATCACCTCTAGACTGTTCTTAAAAGATCCAAAGCTCATAGGTGAATTGGATACTAATCCATCACTGTATGGTTCTTTTCTTTTGTCCAGTAGGTATTTTCTTGTTTTGCTCTTCTAATGTCTTTTCTCTCACTTATATCTCATTTATATCTCTCTTTCTCACACTCAATCTAGGCATAAAGAAAAATTGGCCTGCCCCTTCTTCTTGGCTACCATTACTCCTTTATTTACCCCAAGAAACGTTTCAGCAGGGATAAGAGAAGAAAACCACTTCATTATAATGCTGCTGATTGTGAGAACCATGGAAAACAACAACTGAAAACAAAGGTAGCACATTGCCACTGAGGTATCCAAGTTATGTAGATGCAGACAGATAATGAGGACATAATTAGGACATGTGTTTATCTGTCATAGATTTATTTCAATTAATGAGTGATTTATATTTTAGAAAATATTTTGATATATAAACATATTTTAACATTTAAAAAAAGAGTTTAAATTTAATTAAATTAACTAAATAGAGCTCCACAGGGAAATAATAACTCAAAACTGCAAGATGCCCTTAAAAGACTGAACTTTAACAAAGTCTTGAATTTCATACGTAAACTTGACCAGTTTAATCTGGTTCCAGAAGTTGATCACTTAGTCTCTCACCTGAATTCCTCATCCAGTTGAGAAACAAGCATTTTGAATCAGTGAAGGCTTTACGGAATCTTAAACAGAATAATGTCTTTTATTTGGAAAAATGAAGCTTATTTCATAGTAAGTACTAAGAGTGCTGGTACTTTATCTGTGTTGCAGGTAACTATTGATCTGCTTAGACTAAATCACTTACCTTATAAAAATAAATGTATGTTTTGTATGACTATTTTCCTTATTCATTCTTGTTCAATACATAGTCTAATTTGTATGAAAAAGACAGTGTCTCCTGATGTTTATCATTTGATCAATATTAATATCTATCTCTGTATGGCCAAAATCCAGGCCCAAATATTTCACTAGTCAAATGACCATAAATTTCAATAGAATGTTTGTGTATAATAAAATGACACATAATAAAATGAAATGACTTAGATAAGCCTATCTTTTTCCTTGTATATACATCAATAGATACATAATTTTGACAGATTGCAAGCGATTCTCTTGTCCTAAAAATACTCTGGCTTACTATTTACACCATTCATAGTTCAGCTGAGAGAAGAAAACTAACAGACCATCATATATAACTGCAGAAAGAATGTTGAACAGCTTGATAAAATATGGTAATAAGACATATGAAGTAAGAATTTGCAGTGTAGGCTCTGCACCTGTGTTGATCTAAAAAATGTTTTCTCACAATAAAGGCCTTCAGTACTCCACACCCAGAGTAATTTCAGTCAGCTCAGGAAAATCTAAAGTGAGCCATGATATAAACATGCTCACAGACTGATGAAATGAAAGCACTGGGAATTTTTTTTTCTATAAAACAGACATTAAGTAAAGCTAATTTAATTAAATGTAATCAACACCATAGTAACTGATTTTGATCCTGACTTGAACGAAACTATCTGAATCTAGCTTTTTCTCTCCAATAGATAACTATTGTCAAAGCCCCGGAAGAGTGGCATAAACTGTTGCTGAAAAATAGTAACTGAAAGATTTTTAGTTACTGTTTTTATAGATTTAGACTGTAGCAGAGAGAATTGACATCTTTTCTGAAAATACTGTGTGATTGGCAAGGCTTAATGACTTCAGATTCTGCAGAGAAATTTTAGAAATAAATGTCCATTAACCTCTCTAATGTTACAATTTTTACTGATTTTTTTTTTTCAACAGGTGCTCAATTTTAGTACGCAAAAATTGCATTCTGCTCTAGAATTAAACTTTAATGCTTGGTTTTGAAGAGTACCTTAAACTTTCATGAATTTCAAAGGGATTTAGTGGTTAATCATCATTTTAAAACATTGTAGTAAAATATTCTACTCTTCAGTAAGTTATTTGGATTTCACAATTGAAATTACTACAAACTGATTTCAAATGGAAATTTTTAGCCGAAATGAAGTAGAAGAGCTAAGTTGTCTTAGAACAGAAATTATTAATCTGCCTGACTGAAAATCTGAATTTTCTGCTGACTGTTTATTTTGCCACATATGAATAAAGACACTGTGTGAGAGAAGACTCTTGCAAGACAACAAGAACTCCAATTTGTTTTTTTTCCACTCAGTGTCCTTTTGGGTTCTGTGCAGTTGCATTTATGCGTTTGTGTACCATGCTTAGTCTTTGAAAGCAATAAACCCACCTTTTTCCCTACAGAATTTCATGTTACTCCCTGACAATTTTCACATTGGGGACCACAACACCAAATTGATTAATGTCTCAAAAATGTCATTACACAGAACGTGAAGTGTTTGAGGAAATATAACCACATCTCATTCTATCATCAAAAGTGGTGACAGAAAATTCCTTTTTATAAATATACACCCAGATATATATTTGTCAATTAGTTGTTGGATATTTACTGCTACCTATTTGCAAGACAATCAGGATTTTACATGAATCTACCACGATAGAGAGAATAAATTCTTATGAGGTCATGGTGTCTATATCCTTCTGACAGGTCTTCCCAACAAATATTGGGGAAAAGTAAAATCCAGGGGAGAATGATAATTTTAATTTCACACTTTGATATCAAAAATATATTATCTCCAACAAAGGTAAGAAATGCAAATCTGTCATTAAGCAACATAATTAAAGGTTTTCTTCAGTGTAGTCTTGCTATGTTTATTCAATGAAGCATAATGGATTGCAAGATATACAGTACAACTAAATCCTCATCGATTTATAATAACCTTCAGTTGTTAAATAACTGTTATTGAATACATCATCGACTATAAATAAAAATGCAGCTACTTCTTTTGTTTTAAAGAAAAAAAATCAATTTTGTATTTTTATTGTATGGTTTTATTCAGTTGATGGTTAACATAGAAAATCTCTGTGAAAGATATTTTTGCTGGTATATGCATGTGTTCAAATGAATAGTTTGAATTTTCATTTTTCTTTTGTATTTTAAAATCTTTCACAAACAACTAACGAATCCTCACAACATCCCTGTGAGGTAGGTACTTAAGCTGTTTAAAAAAAAGTAAAAAACCTTGGAGAAATTCTCTGTTTCACTGATTCAGCAAAGTCAAAATAATGACAATAACAAGGCAGTTGCACTTCCCACTCTGATTTTAGGAATGAAAATACACTGCCCCTTATACAGTAGCTTCTGTATAACCTCCAGAATATTTCATATGAATATCACCTCAGTCACTGTCAAAACAGCAAGATATTTTTCATGAGAAATGAGAAGGATGTAATATGTAACTTTCATTGAATGACCTTATTCCCTAGATAAATTCTAACCAGTAGCCTTCTCGAAGGGAATATTTGAGAATATTTAAAAACTTAACCTTAGAAGGTTATATAGTATATAAAGTATATATTTTAACAATATAAACATATGTAAGAGTTACATGAGTTTAAAAAGCGGATTAGTATATTCCTCTAAGGGATTAGAAAACACGTGCTGATGTATCTACTTTACATATTTTATAGAAAAATATGCTATTATAAAGTTTATTGATCTGCTAGTAAAATTTTATAATGGATATATTCATGCCCTGTCATGGTAGGTGGTGGGTGACATAAAAAGCACATTGACAGGAAAATGTTTTTATATAAACTGCATGCACAATCCGATCTCTTACTTGCTTATCAAAGGAGCAAATAAATTAATTATTAAAAAAAAAGCCAACTCATTTACAAGACAAAGTGAAGCTTGCTCTAGCTTCATGTCAATATAAACAATTTGCACCTGATTACATCCATCAAGTTTAATATAAACCATAGTAATCTGAGTAGTGTAATCAGATGGAACAAGATTTAATAACATACAAACCAAAGTGAATGTTTCTCTGATTGTTTCCATTAACTGCATAACTGTCCAAAGTATTAGTTTTACATATACATTATTTAACTTAATATTAGAAAAGCTAAAAATACACAATATAGTACATTATATAGAGGAATATATTTCTCAAAAGGTTACACATAATGCTGATTTTTGGAACTTTTTTTTTTTCATTTTTTAAAGCATACTTCACCATATATCAATTAAAAGTAACACTTCATGTATTTAAATTTTCATTATCCTGTCAGTACGTTTTCTCTGCAATCTAGGTGCATTTAAAAATAAGTAAATAAAATTACATTTTGATGAAACACCCTTTATCCATAGCACCTTAAGATTACAGAAGAGCACATAAAGCAACAACTTCCTGGAGAGCAGGTCTCATCTTTCTTCATAAAGCCCAGAAGACAATAAATAGAGCAGTAGGAATAACAAGGAAAAGCCTTATAAGTGCAAAAGCGACCTCTAGTAACCTTCTAAATGGTAACACTGAATACATATTTTGATCATAAATCTGGAATAGTGAAAATTTCCCTTTTATTTATCCAATTACTGCAGCATTTATAAACAAGTAAGAATAATTATATTTTATATACAAATAAACAAAATCAGAGGACATAAAGATGGTTCATAAAATTACGTTTTCAACCTGTCAAATTTAAAAGTATACTTTCTTACAAAAAACTTCTTTGAGAATTCAAGCATTTGAAGAAGAGGCCATGTATATATAGTGTCAAGAGAATTTTTCAAGTCACTTCCTAAAGTGAGTATAACGTGTTATGGACAAATAAAAAAACCAATTAAAATTGGCATGGGATGGGTAGTTTGGAAAAGACAATTTTTGTGTTTTACATGTTCAGTGAACAAAACAGATGCATGGCAAACTAACGTTTTTAAACTGATAAATGTTATGGAAAAATAATGAGGCAACAGAAATAAACACAAATTTTTCATTGCTGAGTTTTTTGTAACTGACTGATTTAACTTAAGGGCAATTTTCAGACAAAAGCAGAGCAGTATTGTATTAGAGTATATAAAGATTCCCCCACTTGCAGACAATAGGGCTTTTCTTATTAATATCTGAAGAGTTGACACTGACCCTGAAGCTCTCACTGTTAGTAGGATGCTGTTAGTAGTAGCAGTTGCAAACATATGGGTTTGCCAGTAACAACTCACAATTTGTGCATAGTTGAGTCTTCGAAACTGAGCAAATTTGCTCTCAAAATCTTGCCAGCGCTTGCTGAGCTGTATCAGGGTTGGCTCCACTGCTTTTGCAGCCCCATCCTTAGACAAGCGTTCAGCCTGCCTGTGCACCGCATTCAGATCTTCCTTCTTCTTCTCCAATTCTCCACCAATCTCCTAGTGAGCAAAACCAATACAGGGCCCAGGACAGTTAGCTAACTAGATCAATCAACTTGAAATTAGCAAAATACTTCTGTCAGAAAATCCATTTCCATTTTATTGTTACAATTAAAATTTACAGCGACTTCATATCTTAATTTACATTTAAACAAAACAAAGATAACTGAAACTGAAGAACCTTCTTGGAGATGGGCTGTAGAGATACTAACTGCTAGTATTCTCTGAAACTGTTAGCAAAGGCCAACAGTTTCCACGTTCAGATTCTTGCTAGTACATTGGGATGGGCGATTGGAGAAATTATTTTCTCAATAAGGGTCAGCATATTCAGGACAAATAGTGTTCGAACAGCTTACAAATATATTATTAGACTCTTTAATGTATTAGTTAACTCCTATTTTACTCTGTGGGAAACTCAACAGAGAATGAAGCAAAGAAAGACGATGCAAAATAAACCAGGAAAACCTTTGACAGTATGTAAATAAATCTATAGAGTTTGACAGTGACATATGAGTATGTTCTGATGAAAATGAATGTGCTAACATGAGATAGAGGTCATCCATATATCGGTAAGTCATTTGTTCATCTGGAACAAAGATACATAAAATCAATTACAATTTTTACTAGAAAACATTTGATGCTTCTTAATACATTGCACACTTTTTGTATTACTGATAAAACATTATATTTAGTGTGTTTCAAATTATTTATATAACATTCTGTATAACAAACAAATACAAAATATAGTACAACAAAGAAATGTCACTTTGAACACAGATAATTAGGGTTTGCTTTACTATAAATAGAAATAAGAACAGAACTGCTAATTTTCTATATCTATATTAATGTTTGTTGCATTTGCTGTCTGTTGAATTGACAAACTATCACTCAAAATATCTACCATTTCCAACCCAAAACAACATTACCTTTAGCTTCTGCTCATCTTTCTGGTCTGGTAGACCGGCTAACTTTTTCTCAATGTCATCCAGCCATGTCATTAGGTCATCAGCCTGCCTCTTGTACTGATACCACTGATGAGAAATCTCTAAAGCCTTTTTTCTTCTTTGAGATCTCAAGTCCTGTTCACAGTGCAGACATTATTAGAATATGAATTAAAGGCTTATAAAATATGAATTGGCATGTGTGCACACTGCAGGGAAAAAAAGTGTACAAGGCCACTATTTTTTTAAATTAAATGTTGATATTTAAAGCACGTATACGAGTAATTGAACATATTTTCATCTGTACAACAATTTTTTGTTTGTTTTTTTAAAAGGAGGTTACCTAATTCAGTTTTGTTCACATGTTCAATAAACCATTGAGACAGTCACTAATAACATTCAGAGAAGTTAAGACTCTTACATAAATGTCAATATTTTATATACAACACTTCTGCTCAGAATACTTACTGGACAGATGGAAACACAGCCCACTCAGCATCTAGCCAAAAGTGGGGCTTCTGTATTTTGTGGTCTCCTGTGAATTTCTAGCCTGCATGAAAACTCTGCAGCTATTCAAATGAAAGTCATTGCAATGCAGAAATGTATGTAAAGATAGGTTTTCTTTTTCTAAATTAAATACCGTGTATATAACAAATGTCTTGTGTTTATAACTCCACTTTATAAAGTATTAAAATTCTCTTTAGCAAGAAGGTAAAAAAGGTATGGTTTTTCCCCCTGTAAATGTTATTAAAGACATATTTGCTTCAGCTGCTTAACTTTGCTCACAGAGAATTGAGAGAATATTTTAATTACTAGGACTTCTTATTAAGAAGTAAATGGGAAAATTAATGGTACATTTTATATAAAAATATTCAAATGAATTTGCCTCAACAATTGTTGAATTTTATTTGACAAGGGTGAATGCCTTAAATCACTCTGTTCCATAAAAACAGCCAGCAAGGATCTGGTCATTAGCACAGGGCTAGAAACACTGTTCTTGTTTCTCCAACATAAAAATTATGAATTGCTTCCATTTAGCTTGGAACAGTCGAAGACACACCTAATAGATTTCAAGGTTCTTTTAAATATGGACAAAACAATAGTATATTCCAGCTATCCTTCTGAATTCACACAGATCTGCAAAACTGTAAGAACTAGAATGAAAACCACAGGAAAGGAAAGAGGCTCCTTAAAAATAAGTAACAATAAAATGTAAAAATGCCGTGTTCCCCAAACCAAGGACAACTCAATCAAAATTATCAAAAGAAAGAAAAATTCTACTTGCTGATGAGATAAAAATTCTTCTCTAGTAGCCGGAGCCTATAGCTCCAGGTATGTGACCAACTGCAAGATTCTATCTTTCCTCACTTTTATTTTTCCATGGAAAGACAACACTTCCAATTACACCTATTAGCTGGCCCAAATAGGTCTCACCACGTGTGTTTCTAGGAACAGCACCATACAGTTATACCTCCAGGATTGTGGCAACATGGAATTTTCATATGCAATTTTGGTTTCCAGCCTCTTAGCTGCTCGGTCTATTGGTACTACCACCCGCCCTGCTCTAGAGTGGCTGGAGCCATCCCTGTAACTAAAGAATGCAATGTGTAAATATCTTTCTAAAGGAGAAACTAACTCATTCATGGCCAGAAGTATGTTATGCAACTGAGAATATAAGTTTGTGATAACTGATTCAGTCTTGACTGCTGTTGGAGAAATATAAAACACACAAAATATGTTAAAAAAGGGATTATCAAAGCAATCGTTGTCCAAGTGGCAATCACACAATTGTAACACTGTGGATAAGACAGTACTTCTTAAGCTGGAGATTGTAAAATGCCTTCTGCAAGGCATCAAGAGAACTGCATAAGCAAATACATCTATAGCCAAATAGTTTTAAGTTAGTCATCTCTAAATAGTAACCAAGACCCATTTAAGAAAACAATGTCCTAAAATGAAGACAAAAATGGTTTTAGTAGCATGTGCTTATAACTGTAGCTCCTATACCTTGAGGGCATTATGTTTAGTCCGCAACAGCTGTTGTTTTGTCTTTATTTCCTCACGTTTTCTCTCATCTGTGACTCCCTTTTGAAGCCTGTCGCCCCTTTGCAGTAATTCTTTCACTGTGCTCTCATCCTCTTCGCTCTGATTTAAAAAAAATAATCAAAATATTGTGCATCTTAATCTAATTATTACTTAAGTACTAGGAGATACAGACACACAAAAATACCTTTCCTCTTCTAAAGTAGCCATGTAACATCTACTTGCAGCTCTATAGTGAAGATCAAGTAACTTTTACTTGCTTCCTACAACACACGTAGCCACTTGAGGGATAAAAGTAAGACAGCACTGAAAACATACAGATGTTTGATGTTGGAGTTTATGCAGCATCCAGGATAACAGGATGAAAACATTAAAGGCCAAAAGGTAAAATACATTTTACTTTAAAACAAAAAGAATAGATATATCTAAAATATTCCAAATCCCTGTCAGTAGTGATGGAAAGTGCCAGTACACCAGGAGACCATGCAATTCCTGTTTATTCCATGTATCATCACTTTGCAAACCAGCTATTCTGGCAGGGAAAATGGTATTGCTAAATACTTTTTATGCAGAAGCTGAATCTGTGCCACATGGGAGTGTCTTGCACCACAGTAAACATTTGATGTAAAGAAAGGGAACCAAATATTCTCAAGTAGTGGAAATTGCCCCTTCAAACTTGATTAACTTAGAATTTACCACTACAGTACATTAAACATTATTTTTCCTGCATAAATGAAAAAAAAGTTCTGTAAAGATTCCTTCCAGCACTGACATTAAATAGACATCTTTGAGGAATTCCTTAGAAGGGAAATAATATCGAGTCTTTACATTGGTTATAAACAAATATATATTCGATCTTGATGAGTATTCATGAAGAACAGGTTCTAAAGATGAATCTCCATTATTGCACAGCCAAGAAATGTCATCCCTCTGAAAATCACTTTGAAGAAAACATACCACAATGGCAATAGTAGCAAAGAACAGTATTATTTTACTTCTCTTTTCTCTTTTTTCCCCCTTAAAACGCATAAATCGTTTTACTACTTGCAGTGAGCAAACATGAGTAATAAAGCTTACTACAGCCAAAAAAATTATTTACATTACGTGCTACGAGAAGATTGGTTAAGAACAAATTAGCAAGTGGCATTTCTTTTGATTAGCATTTATTTTTAGTGAATGTATTCTTTTACTATCTTGCCCATTTAGATACATCATTCTGACTTTCCTTGGTCTTCATGCTGGTACAGAGATTTTAATATTCATTCTCTATTCTGTAAAACTGCTGGTACTATATACAACCCACAGATAATATTCCCGGTCTGCTTAGTGTTTTCATAAGGGTCAATTTTTTTTTTCTGATAAACTAGAAATTAGGTTAGCACTAAAAATTTTAGTTAATGTTAATTTGGGACTTTTGATTTTATAATATATTAACCTAGTAAAAAATTTTGCCCAAGGTATATCTAAAGATCCTAACACAAATATGGGTTTCTAATATTCACTCAGGTTTCTTCATCTCCCTGCATACTTTGCTCAGACTTCCATTTCAACCAAATTACCATATCTTTATTGAAGTCCTCCTCTTTCAGATTCACTCCCTGCTGAATTTCAACCTCCAGTGGTTCAAGTATTTTTTGTATATCGAAGTCAAATTGCTCCAATTCCTTCACAGGAATGAAGGGCTAAAATGGGAGAAATACAAAGATTATTTATTTAAAGCACATCATAGTTTTATAAGAAACATAAATGAAAAGAGACATCTGTTCTATCCCCTATTGCTAAAATAATGGTAGACTTTCCATCACACTGAAAAAGATCTACACCATACAACTCAGAGTACCCAAAGATACAAGTAAAGATAATAATATATGTAGAATTTCCATGCAAGCAAACAAAGGAATTTTATGGTAAGTGAAAATGAAAAAGAAAAAAAAAGATAGTCTCCAATTTGTGTGTAAGAAGAAGTTCAAATAAACAGTGTAATATCAGAATTTGTCTAAAAAAATAGACGTTTACACTATTTGGTTAAGTCTAGTTTGTCAGAAATAATTCATAAGGCAACAAACAATACACTCAGATGAAAAAAATGTACTACTACCAATTGAGAAAATTTTAATGACAGTCTGGTTCAGTTTTGAAATGATTGCTCTCTCACAAAAAACAGCAAAAGTGCCAGGTGAATTATACAAAACACAGGACAGAAAATCTTTGTGTAAGATATTCCCCTAATAATATTATGTAACATATTGAAAAAAAAGCAACAAAACTTCACCAAAAGAGCTTCTGTTTGAGAAAGTCTCAACAAACATTTGGGACCAAACAAGTGTCAACCAAACAAAATAGACTCAATTCCTCCAAAATAAATCACAGTATAATTAAGGTGTTCTAGCTTCACATTCAGTTTTAAACTCTCAAACAAGAGGCTTGACACTTATTAACAATAACACACTGCCCTTTGTTGATCTGATACATGACTGCCTGTGAATGGTTTAATATACAATATACAATATATTTATTAAGTGCATTGCAAAGGATCAACAGAAAAAGCTTTCTTCTTTCAAAGTTTCAAATACAACAAGAAAAAATCTCAACAATTCTCACATAAAATTTATATTTAAAGGTAATTAATGCTTTATAATGTTATAGGAACTCTTGGATGTACACTTGTCACCCTGATAAAGTCATAAGCACATTATATTCTAACCACCTCTCTTTCACTCTTTCCTCCAGTATAAGTAGTTATTATTATATGCAAAAACTTTTAATGAAGATGGTAACAATCAAAATTCAACTGTTAAAACAAAAGAGACCGGATTTCAACTGAAATTTGTTCTCAGCTGTTCACAGATGACCTGGAAGAATCAGGGTAGAAAAGTCTTAATTGTATCTAGTTGATTTTTTTAATGACAAAGATTCTGCACACTTACAAACATTAATGGAAATATAATAATGTACAGTATTTATAGAGAATAATCCTGTGTTCACAAATTTTCATCAAAAAGCTCAAAATTGCACTCAGCAAGCACTTCAACTGAGGTAGAAATAATAGTAAACTACACAGTAATTTCTTCTCACACACTCTGAAGAATATTTTCTAAAGTACTTAAGTCTCATTAAAGACAAACCAACTAATAAAACTGGAATACAAGATTTATAATCTATGAAAAAGGTTAAAAGCAGTAACAAAAAGGAAAGTGGAAAGAAAAATATTGAATTAAATTCCAACAACTGAATGAGGTTCAAAGACTACTTGAAAATGTTAAGTCTCCTTTCAGTTCACTATGAACATTTTGTTAATTCAGGACACGACCGTTATATACTACCATTTACTAACTTAGTAGATAATTTCTTATTTTCTTCACTGTTGTACTGATAATTGTCAGTATCTGAAAAAACATAGCTAATTTGAAAACAGACGAGAAATTATTGAAAATAGGTTATGAAAGCTTTCAATCTTCTTGAATTAATGTTTTAATCTTTCACCAAGTGAATAATTTTTACCTGGGTACAGGAAGAAAAAAAGCAATCCACCTAGGAAGCATAATATCACCACATAATAATAACTTTTCAGCTCGTGAAGCTGAAATGAAGACTAAGGAAAGTGTAATTACCCACATTATACAGGTAGACAAAATAAGGCACCCAGCAATTTGGTCCTTTATGTCCATAATTTTGTCAATAATTCAGACAAGTGTTTGCCTCTCCAATACTGATTATTATAGGTATCCTTTGTGAATCACATTCTAGCTGTCCATTCCCCAAGGCCTTGGAAAAGGTCCACTAAATTCTAATTTACTGTCATAATTGTGTGCTGTTGTAACTCCTCTCATCTTGCTAGGTACATCCTCTATAAAGCTTACTTTATAAGTAAGTGGTACTGCCATTCCAGCTCATCTTGCCTCTACAATCATAAATGGAAGAACACCCGAGAGAGAAAGTTGCCAGGTGAAAGACATTTGCAGGCTGTGTTCTGAAGACACTTCGTCTTGATAAGCATCTTTTCTCCCTTCTCCAGTGAGCCCCCAACTTGCAATGCAAACAGCTGACCCACAATACGCCATTTACAGGCAGTCCCATTTTTCCCCTAATACAAGCAATAATTCCACAGGACCCTATCAAAGGCTGCATCAACTCTGTGTGCTTACAGCATTGTGGAAGTGCAAAGCAAAACTGAGACAGAAATCCAGACTGCAGACAGCAGATGTTCACAGCAAAAACATCAGACAACACAGTTGTTTGGGCTTTTTGCCAAGATGTCCTCAGTCTACAGTTTGTACTTGTGTAAGAAAAGGTGAGAAGCACACTGCAATGGCTGAAATACTACTAATGGCCACTAGGAAAAAAAAGTTTACCTTTATTCAGAGCACATTTTTTTTTTTT
>VZRE01006435.1:40169-181853 GCA_013396775.1 Cephalopterus ornatus | reverse complement strand
TGTTGTTTCAGAAATGAAACCTAAATAAACCCAAATATCCAAATAACCTAAATAAATCCCAAAGATGTGCTGGTTAGGCAGAGGATTGAACCCTGCATAGTCCCCAAACAACTCATGAAAACCACGTCTCTTTATTTATGCTTTTTGCAAAGCTTATTTCCTGCTTTGCCATGGATCCTCTGTGCATTTATTTCCAGTGTTATTACAGTAATCAGCAAAAATAGTTTAGATCAGGATCCATGCACTCCCATTATCCTATATACCAACCTGCATGGCTGCCTGATTTAATCTGTTGAATTGCTCTTCACAATAAAGGCAGCAAATAAAATGGAGAAAGTAGGTGGCTCGTGTCCTTCCTCATTCCAATTCAGAAGTCACACTCAGTTGGCTAAAAATTACCTAATCCATACTGAATTCAGATTCAGTAATCAAATTAGTTGTACAAATGAGTAGTTGAAGTATAATTGATATAACTATCTACCTATTTCTATCCCTATCCCAAACCTTTGCGAATCACAGACTCATAGGAAAAGATTGAGTGCATTTAATGAAAAATTAGCTCTCAAAGCCCAATCTATATATAAAAAAAAGGCTACTCATACTTTGAGAAGTTAAAGAATCTTACTAATTCTCAGATGTTCATTTTTTGTAAGTTAAAGAAATAATCACTGTTACATTAATATAAAGTCAGCGAATACTTCTGATTGTGAAACAGTGAAAAAACCCCAAATCTTCACACTTCAGAAAAAAATATATTGTTAGGCTCTGCGTTGTTTTCTTTTAAAAGCCTAATTTTTGGAGAAACTGCAGCCCACTACAAAGGCAATTGCGCACCTTGTATAAATGCCATTTTTTTAACGCATCTCCTTAGGGAAGCAAGTCCTCCTACCTTTACACTTTTAATTCTCTGGGATATAGTTGCAAATCGCTGGTTGAGCTCTGACAGTTTAGGCTCTATTACTTTCCTGCAGTGATCCCCACGGTTTGTCATCAGGTGCATCGCCTGGTCACGCACAGAGTCCACCTTTGGATGAATGTCATTCAGCTCAGCCTTTAAGCGCTACAGTCCGTGAGCAAGAGACAGGGCTTGAAGTTAGTAATAAATGCAAAGAGAGAGAAAGAGAGAGAGAGAGAAAGTGTGCAAAGGAATAGGGAGCAAAACCACAAAGCAAATTCAGATAATTATGCATGAGTGTGTAAATCCAGTAGAAATACATTAGATAACATTCCCACTCATGTCCCTCAAATTTATAGGAGGAACGTATCTACACGTCTGTTTTAATATCTCCTGAAGGAAATTAATGGTGATCATTATTTCCAGGCAGATTCTTATCTGCAATAATATTGCAGCATATTTCATGATACTCTAAATTATTCTATGTTCCTAAAGCTAGAAAGAGTTGCTAATTCATGTATTATGGAACTGGATGTACAGTTGTTGCTTTTATTACTGTTCATGGACATTGTTCAGGCAGGTAAAAATGACCAGTTGAAAAACTCGTAATTTTTTCTATAAGCCTATTAAAAAAAAAGAAAAAAAGAAAAAAAGAAAAAAGAGGGCAAAAATCTTTATCCTCCGCAATAATAATCTTAATAGTAGATCCCAGGATGGGCAGAGGCAAAAAAAAAAAGATAGCAAGGCATTCATGAATCATGAACACAGTGAGCATTGAGAATTACATTTAATTGTCTACACGAAATGCCTTTATGCAATACAAACATATACACCAGTATTGATGTCAGAGATAATTTTACTTTGTATCTGATGGTGGCAAAATTGATCATTCAACTACAAAAGCCAGTCCCATAATCCTGCTGAGATCAATGAAGCATTGATTTATGCTCTGCCTTGGAATTTGTAAAGTTTTGCTTTAGTAAATGGCATCATTATGTTAGTGTCAGCAATACAATTCTGATTTTGATTTGCAAACTGTTCCTCAGATAGTATGCCCTGACAATAGAGTTCAATACAAAGTAAATTTTTACATTGATTTCAGAAGAAAAAAAATGTCCATATAGATAATAATTTGAAGTTGTTCATAAAGAAGGTATTTTAAATGAGATACTTTAAAACTCACATACATATTGCAAGCTAATTTTTCATCATTTGCTCAAAAGATGCTATTGGTCAATTAAAACCTTCTGAGCAATACTAATACTAACCCATGATCATACAGCTAGTTCACCATACAACATTCCTGCCTGTGGTGCTGGTCTGGCATCAATGTAAACAGTGTTTATAGAATTAAAACAATCATATGACAGAGATATCATAGATATTGGAAAAGTACCACAGAAAAACAGAAATACAATAAAAATGAAGAGTACAGAAAAAGAAGAAAAAAGGATTTTGTTCAACCAGAACAAAACTTTGTGTTTAAGGAGTATTTTCCAGCAGACATATGTTTAATAAGCTGCTGTTCTACTCAACAGGAAGTCTCCAAGACTTATAATAACAATCTGGTTTTATTTCTGCAGGGATTTAACTTTGTTAATACAGAGAAAATTTATTAAGTAATCTACAAGCTGCCAGAGGGTTGCTTTATCACAGAACAAAAAATAAAAAGAATTTTAATCAATTTGTGATACCTTTTAAAATATGCTAGTTTTGACACAGTCCTTTTTAGAATAAAATTAATGCTTTCCAGAAAATCACATTTTTTTACCTTAAGAATTTCCTCTTTTTGCTGGGGTTTTTGTTTATCAGATTCATCCAACAGTATTTCAGCACGATACATCCAAGTTGTGACATTAGCTAAGTTCTGATCAAAAGCCTCCATGTGCTTTTGATATTCCTGTATGTGGAAAAGGTAAATACTGCATACAAAAAATGTAATCAGAACTGAAATAGTAGCTGTAATTATACCAACTGTGGCAAACATTATGACATTACGAAAACTTGTTTATTTTACACAGTAACTGCTTGTTCTGTGAAGGATAGAATCTGTTGTTTGTTTGCTTCACTTTATATGTGAAGTCTCTTTAAAAAGACATTCTAGGAAAGAGAGAGAAGCTTCCAAAGTGACAGACAGGAGGACGACAAAACCACAGCAAGATGCCGGCGTCTGCAGCTCCGCAAGGCTGCTGAGAGGAACAGGAAGCTGTTAGCCAGACCTACTGGAGGTGGAGAGAAGAGTTTCCCAAGAATGAGTTACAGAACTCATTTTGGAAAGACAGTAAGCTGATTGAAACTCAGATGGCAACAAGGCTGCACTTGCAAAGTCACAATCAAGAATGGTAGCTTTGTATCTAAACCGCTTATTTACATTTCATCTAACTTCTCTGCTTCGAGATTTCTCTTTTTAAAAAGCTATTCTTAGTTGATTTTATGATAAATCTTCATTTCTCTACTTAATTTAAAAGCTTTTTCTTTTTGGTGACCTCACTACAATGTGGCCTACGCACATTCCACACATTACATATGTACAACCATACACCTGAGATCAAAGGTGTTCAAAATAATTCTTTTGTTCCCCAAATGTATGTACCCTTTTTTTTTTTTACACTGTTCTAAACTTGCTAAAAAAATCAACTACCTCCCTTAGATCCTTTTATCATGGGTTCTAATAAATATTAACCACAGAATCCAAGCAGAGAGAGAAAGTACAGGAATACATAACTATATCAATCTATAAACTTCATTATATGCTTCTTATAATCAGTTCCACATTGAATCTGTGCAACTGCATCATACTGAATGAAATGCTTAAGTTTTCCAGATACTTCCACTTGTATGCTGCATACAGCTGAGGAAACCCTGTAGTGATGCTGTATATCAGCTGCAGAAACATTTGTAATGTAGCCATATATACTCCAGTGGGCCTCAAATACATCAAGGTCTGAAAAGTCATGATAAAGGCTAACAAACTCTTGAAAATCACTTCAGTTTCTCTGTGTTGAAACTGCACTCCCATGCTCTGAGGAGCAGAAACAGCATGTAAGATTTCCCAAAGCATTCTGTCAGCCCAGTGGTTAAGACCCTTCTGTATTTAAGGGTTCGAGCTATCATCTCTTTATGACAGAGTGAATTTTAAGGTACAATAAAGTTTTAAGACTATCAGTTTGAAGCAGGTGGGGCTGAGGCTCCTGAATCTGTACTAAATGTGTATTAGGGATTTTACCTTCTGCTAGGCTTAATCCAGTCCCATTAAGGAATTATCCCCATCTAAACATGCCCTAGAAAACTATCCAAAGGAGGATCATGCAGTGCTGAAAGACCAAATCATAGCCCTTTAGCACATCAGGTGTGCACCCTGAGCAGAGCTTCTGATTTAGTTGCCTCTGAAACAAATCTAATTCACACATAGCAGACCCACCCTGTGACCAAACCAACTTGCAAGGGGAGACTTACTTCCCAGCTGTGCTATTCCAAACAGAAATGCTAATGCAGCCAAAAGCAGTTGAAGTTGTTGGCATGAATACCAAGACTTACTTGACTTATTTGACTTTCTTTCACTTGATTTATATTAGTCCTTGTCTTTGTGGAGAAACTGCACTTCATTTATTAGAAAAACAAAACCAAACCAAAATAAAAACTAAAACAGGCTAAGAACTAGAGACAGACAGGAATGGGAAGGACTAACAATCAAGATTCCACTCCGTAAACAATCAGATTCTGAAAACACACACAATGTAGCAAACAACAATCAGTCTGATTGTCTGTGTACCTGTGTATTCAACAAGCACAGTCCCAAGGCACCAGAAAAAGCACTCCTGTAAGGCTGGGCATGTACAATGGAACATATTTCCCCTGTGTGAACAAATGCATTTTCCTTACCAGTAACAGATTGAACCACTCCTCAGCACGTGAAGTTACCGCAATCCAGTTACTGTTCAGCAGGCTGAGTTTATCCTCCACTAGGCTTTCCTTTCCTTTCATCACTGTCTTCAAATTCTCTCCTAAATCACTGATGCTCTTAAGCTGGACCTGGCGTTTCTCAATCTCCTTCCGTGTTGCCTACATGAGCAGAGTAAGAAATAAAAGTTCTGGATATTAAAAATTATCCACACTAAGGACATGAAAAATAAAACAGGCAGCAAGTTCATACCAGAACACACAGTTTTGCTTCCTATAGGAAGGGAAAGGATTCTGTGAAGGGCAGTAAGGACAAAGCAAATTGGTTCTCTTGACCTCTGACAAAACTGTAAATGTTCTTCATGTTCTCACGATCTTTTTTGTTAATAGCTTAATTTTAAAAAGTGTGAATTATTTCTTATTTCAGTGTTAAAAATATAGTTTTAATACTTAATTCTTAAAAATTAATACAATTTTAAATAATATTTATACAGAGATGTTTAAAGTTTTTCTCATAAAGTTGCATAGTTATTACATAGCAAATAAAGCTTACATAATAAATAAGACAACAACACAGCATCATGGTGACATCTCAAGACTTAAAAAACTCCATTGAAAATGGTCTGATGAAATATTTTGTTACTTTAATATTTTCAATACAATCTTTTACAGATGAAACTATGTTCTTTTCTCCTGTTAAATCTGTTTCCTAGTTGTAGAAATGCGTATCTGCATTACATTCACTTAGGATTTCGTTCTGCAAACTAAAATACTAACATAAGCTATTGTCTATAGCATTTCTAAGCTTGAAAGACTGAAATACATATGCAGTCCTATAAAATCAGATTTCCAGCATCTCTCCCCACTATTATCTTAACTTATAGTTCTAAGTGATAGGTAAGGTTTCAGAATTTATTGGTTATTAATGTCTTAATATTTGTTGTAACATGCAAGAAGTATAACAAAAGGAGCAAATCCCCACGTATTTAGACAACATGTAAAAAAGCAGGAGTTGAATACTAAATACTGAGGAGACACAGAGCAAAGTACAGCAGCCTTGTTGAAGACTCAAGGAGAGGCACAAATTCCTTACAACTAATTTCACATATAACCAGTTTTATGAGAGAAATTTATCTGAGATCTTTGGCACCTGATAGCAATGATCCAGGCATATAAGACCTCTGCTTATAAAATAAAGCTCCAGCTAGAAATGAAGTATTACAAACTGAACACAAACAAAAGTTAGGAGAAAAGTAAGAGCACCTGTCTCCAGAGACACAGATTTCTCACAGAAACTTGCACACAGTAAAAAAACCCAGCACTTCTAAGCAAACAATTCTTCCATCTCAGGATCAATGCTGTTACTGCAGTGGAACTCCTTCTTTATCACCTCCACATTATCACATCTCTCGCGGCCACACATCAGTATAATTTTGCTGATAGTGTAGTGTTAGTGAAAGTAGAATTTTCTTTTTATGATAAAGACAGTATAGAAATTATTCTTTTTGGTAGGATACACTCTTAAGAGTACCTCCAACTTATTTGGTGTATGTCATGCTTAAAACAGCAGCTCATTTTCTGTGCTTACCAGAATTCATGACCTAATTTTGTTATGTTATTTTGCAGAGAAGGTCTTAAACTTGCATTTTATCTAAGTGTGAGAATTTTTCCGCAGTCTATCAATTTTCTCAAATACAGAGGAAATGTAATTGAGCCAAGACAAGATTAATGCAAATTATTAACTATATACTACATAATTATAGAATTTGAAAGGGAGAGTTTCAAATTTCAGCAGGTTTTTGTCAGGATAAAGAAGAACATGCTCTCTTATAGTACTATTTCATCTGTTTCACAGCAGGTGCAGAGTGTCATCATAAAAAAGAATAACACAAGGAATATAATTTACCTTGAACTCAGGATAGAAAACTTTGATTAGCTTTATTACTTTTTCTAAACTATTTACTTCCATTTGGAAAAGAAACTATGAAGCATATTTACTATGGGTTGTGGTTTCCTTTGTATTTTACATGTATGAAAATGCAGACCAATCTTGGGCTATATAAATAGATATTAATCCCAGCTGGTAAACAGATGATTTGAACAATTAAATGTCTATTAAATAAAATGACTACCCAAAACCCAGAGATATTTACCCTATGTGTAAAAAAAAGTGTAACAGTGCTTTGACTGATCCCTGGAATTATGTCTTTCAAAGTAAAGAAATAAGGTAAATGAAAGACAAGGTGCACCTCTGGGCAATATGAATTTTAAACTCCCGTGTAATCGCAATCAAGGGACATGAGCTAAGTAAATCACACTTTCACTCAGTGTCTTGAAAAGTCATTGTGGCCTTCAACACAACATCAAAGGGAAAAAGCCATCTTCCTCAATACTTCAAATACCAATTATTAAAAATTTGAGTGGGTTCACAGTTCTGTCTCTGACTCCACTATCCTGTGACATATTCTTTATCTTTCAGTTTACTAAAAAATACTTACCGGGGTTTTCGTTACAACTGTTTGGGTTTTCTTACCTGATGGTTTTGGTTTACTGTCATGGTTTTTATACCTTCCTTCCATCATAAAATACTAACTAAAAATTAATTATATTTGAAAACAGAAGCTACATAGAAATGGATTTCTCTGAGGATGTGGTGCAGAGAGCTTCTGAGCTATAATTTACAGTGATAAAACTACCATGTATCAAGTTGAACTGCTGATGTTTTTTTTAAACAAACCAGAATTGTAACTAAATGCAGAAGATAATACTTTAATCACACTGGTCATTAATGTATGTAGATTAAAAAATTCAACAATAATGAATGAGTGAAGGAAAGTTCTGTGTGGCTCTACCTTGCTTATGTGCTGTGGATTACTTGTAAGTAAACTTTACAAATTGAGTCTTTCTAAAAGAAATTAGGTGGCTCATCTCTCACAGATGGGATTACAGAATTAATCTGAAGCTGACATTATGGTCCTCTCAGTGGTTGATAATACCTATTTATTTTTATTGAATTTTGGCCACTGACTATGAATCAACTGACACAATTTTCAGTTTGTCTTCTTTTATGGAATTTACTGACAGGAAATATGTTGTTAAATGTAAATCTAAGTACTTCCAGTCAACTTTGTACTCACTGGCATTATACACTTTATCAAAAAATCAGATTAAAGCATTGGCAGATTGGTACTGCTGATAGTAGGGAGTGATACAGAATTTTCCTGGTAATATTATCTGCCATTTCCTTTTTAAGAACACGGTCTCCTGGCAATCTAATTCTTATCAGTCCGGTTCCTGATTAAAAGACAAATAAACCCTGCAGAAGTTAATGTCTTCAGTGATAAGTATGTTCACTAAATCAGACTTCTAATTATAAGCGGATTTCTAATATACAATGTTTAATGACTATCTTTCCACCCACATGTCATTTTTCTTATCTATTATAACAGAACTGAATTCAAATGGAAAGATTCAGCTTGTCTCTACTGAGCAGAAAGGCAGGATTTACAGCCCTCAGTATATTGCCCATCTCATTTCACATAACTCAGACAAGCTTTTTGTTCCATCCATTCGAGACAGGAACAAATAAGCGACACACTTCCCTTGATGTCCAGGTTAAAGCTATGTTTCATTAACATAATGTCTTACTTAAGATGGGCATTTCTTTTTATTTCTAGGTGTTTATACCCTGAAGACAATGTTCGCACATATGATTTTTTATTTTTTTTTTTTTTTAATTCTAAACTCTATAATTATCTCTGGAACCCTGTGTGCTCTTGTCTCCTTTGAGAAGTCTTGGGTGCTGAAAATGAATTAAAAATACGTGCACTAATACATATAACGGTTCCTCATGCTGTAAAGAAAAAATCTTATGAGCTCTTTGCTTAGATATATTGACAGCAGCACACATCCAATTTTCAGTTCATTCGCACTATTGAATTCTCCTCTCTCCTGCTCCATTTTCCAACTTAGTTTTTCCGCAGACTTTTCTCACAATGGGAATCTGTTGGGCTTAATTCATCTCCCAGTGCATTTCATTAGATTGGTTACTGTCTTTGGCAGCCCACTTACCCGGGAAGTCCAAAGCCCAGAGCTGCGACATCAATCAGATACTGTGAGGCTCTGGTTCTGGGGACTAAATTATTGATGTATGATTTTGTGCGATGCCTCAGTGAAATCCACATAAGAGTATCAGCATTGTACTTATTTATGAAGTTCTCACAAGAATTTTAAAGTGTCCAGGATAAAAGACAACACTTTCTGCCTCCTAGTGGGAGCAGCTTCTTTAGGAAAAAGCATAATCCTCATGATTTCTGTAAATATTTACATTTGTAAGGCTAGGATTTGCCACCTATATTACCTGTTGGATTACTCAAAACTAAAAAGTCTTCCTATATATATGTGAATATTGGTTTATACTTCCTAAAAAAAAGGATCTTAATAATGGAATTATGAAAGTCACTCATTACATACATATTTCAGCATGAGGCAGCTACTCTCATCCAAAATTGTTTGTTTATTCTTAGTTTAGCAATGAACTGACTGAAGGTGAAAAGCTGAGGTCCTATATGAAATTGGACAGCAGTAAAGGCTTTGGGCAGGATTTGAAGCCAAAATACCCTTTTTACCAGTTTTTCCTGCAAAACTTTATCTATCAATTCTTTGTCAGAATTCACAAAACTCAACGGCATTCTTTAGGATTAGTAGAAGGAGTGGTTCCCGTTTGATATATTTTTTCATTTAGTATTTCTTATTTTAATTAGCTCTTGTTACCTTTTTGATTGTCTTTAGATAAAAACGTGTTATACTTGTTGTTGTAAGCTTAAGACACAACAAAGACTTGCCACTGTGTAACTGCACTGATCATCAGTCTTTAGGTTTCTAATTATGCAACTTCTGAAGCATTAAGTTTCATATCTAACAAATTATATTAAGGACAAATCTTTCTTTTTAAACTACTGTGAAGCTATACACATCTGGATCAATTTTCCTGAACAGGAACATGCTGTGTGTATCTGTTCCAGTAAAACTGTACAGCCTAGTTTAACAGCACCAAAGATTATTTTGACTTTATTGACTGGGTAAATGGCCTGAATATCTAGCAGGGTAGTATGGGGACATTTAAACAATATGATTTTCTAACCTATCTCTTAAAAATCTGACACTTATGCCTTGTTGTGGCTGTTAAGAGTGGCTGGAAAGCTGCACAGCCGAAAAGGACCAGGGGATGCTGTTTCACAATTGGCTGAACATGAGCCACTGTGCGCCCAAATGGCCAATGGTATCAACAGTCATGCGGCCAGCAGGACTACGGAAGCGATCTTCCCCCTGTACTCGGCACTGGTGAGGCTGTACCTCAAATTCTGCCTTCAGTTTTAGGCCCCTCATTACATGAAAGACATCGAGGTGCTGGAGCGTGTTCAGAGAAGGGCAGTGGAACTGGTGACGGGTCTGGAGAGTAAATCATATGAGGAGCGACTGACGGAGCTGAGGTTGTTTAGCTCCCTAGAAAAGGAGGCTCGGGGGGACCTAATTGCTCTCTACAACTACCTGATAGGAGGTTCTAGAGAGGTGGGAGTCAGACTCTTTTCCCAGGCAACGAGTGACAGGACAAGATGAAATGGCCTCAAGCGGTACCAGAGGAGGCTCAGGCTGGATATTAGGAAGAATTTCTTCATTGAAAGAGTAGTTATGCATTGGAATGGGCTGCCCAGGGAAGTGGTGGAGTCGCTATCCATGGAAGTGTTCAAGAAACAACTGGATGTGGCACTTGTTGCTGCGTTTTAGTTGTCATGATGGTGTTTGGTCAAAGGTTGGACTCAGGGGTCTTTTCCAGCCTTAATAATTCTGTGATTGTAAGATCACAATATCACTCAAAAGTAATGAGAAGAACTGCAAAAACTTTATTGTAGGAAAAGCTGCAAGTGAAAATGAGAAAACATCAGGCAACAAGAAGAGAGAAGAATAGGGTTTCTAGGGATTTAGGTATTGATTTGAAAGTGAAAGTAGCAGTAGTCAAAGCAGTAATTGTAAGTTAATAAGAGTAAAATTGGATATTTTTGGATATCACTTTTAAAATACTGTCTTTCTTAGAGACTGATGACCAAAAAGAAAAACCCAATTCCAAACCTCACAAAAG
Source organism: Cephalopterus ornatus (assembly GCA_013396775.1). Lineage (NCBI taxonomy): Eukaryota > Metazoa > Chordata > Aves > Passeriformes > Cotingidae > Cephalopterus > Cephalopterus ornatus. Next base: position 170,919 of record VZRE01006435.1, on the reverse strand, counting down.
ACTTGTAGACTGCCTTTTTAAAATTGTTGTTACTGTTATTATTCTACTATTGTTATTAGTTTGGCAAGCATCAGTAGATTTTAAGGCTAAAGACATTTTATCAATCGTAGAAGCTTGAAAGGGGCAGTCTGAAAAACAAATAAAAAAAAAACCTCCCAAAGAAACCCAAACCACAAACCACATTTTATTCAAGTGCTTTTAACCTGCACTGGCTTAAAAAAAAATAGTAAGGTTGCATGTGTATTATTCATGACTATTTCTATAATGCATAGTGAAACTAGTAAAATGTTTAAAGGATTCTTATTATTAAACAAAGCAGAAGTGGCAATTTTTTTGGCACAAAACCCCAATACTGTTTAAGGGGATTTTGGCTGTTCTTTTTGAAATTATATAGGAACATTTGATTAAAATGCTGCTGTCTGCACACAATTACTTGAAATTTTGAAGCATTGGAAAATGCTGAGCATAGTTTGCTCTAAAATGCAGATTTTGGTATGTGTGAACAATGATGATTTGTTTTGTTTATGTTCTCACACTGTATTTTTATTACATCTGGAGAAAACAAAATAGATCAGCTACTGTTGAGTTTTAACATCACACAGAGATACTCTGTTTTATACAGAACTCTCACATTCCTCAGTGTCTCTCTAAGATGTTTATATAAACTATGATTTTGAGGAAAGTTTTGAGTTAGACTTTGAGTTTCAACCTAAAATATGAGTTTGAGCTGAAGTCTGCTGGAAGTAGGAAGCTCCCATAATGAAAACAAATGAGCTACAAGACTAAAAGAGTAAGAAAACAAATATCCTGGCTGCTATCTGAAAATGTGAAATATATAATGTTCTGGCATCCTCAATCTTTCATCTACCATTTAATACTTTTCTAATTATGAGAAGAATGGGGTAAGAAAGGGATCTCTATTTAGATGGATACTTTATGGGTGGGTAATTTATAGTAGTCTAAAAAATTAAATTCTAATTTTAAATTCATCTAAGTGAAGATTATTGCAATATGAAGGTGAATTGTGCTATTGATATCTGCAGAGACAAGATGGTTTAAATTTTTCTGAGCATTAATGCTAGGGTGAGATAGTGTCACAACACAAAGTTCCACTAATTAAGATGCCAGAATTTTTAATTATTTTTCTTTATCAAGAAAGAAATCTATCTTTCTGTAATATGCATATGTGTGTGTTACATTGTTACCTTGCCCCAGGCAATTTCAGCTTCCAAATTGCTCGGCATCCCCTGCGCAGCCGATCTCTTTGTCAATTCTGCGTCTGTCGCTGCGAGCCATTCTGTCATAGAATTAATTTCTTTTCGTAGTTTCCGGGACAATTTCAAGCATTTCTCCAACTCTTGCTTTTTTTCTGTCACCTGCAGAAAGAAAACTTGTGGTTATTAACCCTCCAGTGAAAGAGGCTTAACGATTTTTATACACCATTTTCTGTATGCCACTTTTCTATAAAAACTAAACTTGCAATTTCACAAGTAAAGATGCAGTTATAACACAGTCGGGTCTTGCCTTAGTTCTCTCAATATCAGTAGTTTTGCTGCTAGAATGCAAAACATCTACAATAAAATTATGTGCATAAATACCCATGGAGTTTGAACTAGCAGCAGACCTCTGCAAACCTCCTCCTCTGTTTTGATGCCGTGCACAGCAAATTAATTTGGAACAACTGAATTATCAGGCTTTCCTTGAGACAAAAAGGTCAAAACCTTTCAGAGTAGATTTTAATATAGGTGGTGATATAGGGATAGGGATTCCTCAAGGTTTTTTTCTATGTAGCATAGCTACATAGAAAGGAAAAATACCAGTTAAAGAAACCCTCAAATCTGACACGGAAGCCACCAAATAGTGTCAAACTAAGGCAGCACAGTTAACTTTAAGTTTTTCATTTTCTGAATGTTTTGGATGTGAAGCACTATGAAAAACCTCTGTTTTATTTGTAAAGTTCTTTTAAGCATGTTATATGGTACCTAGGAAGAAGGCTAAGTATTTAGGTTGCCTTGATTGTCTTATGCTGAATTTTGGTGTGACCTGGAAGAATAGGGAAAATACAATCTTTCCTGCAAGCCCCTAAGCATCTTCAGGGAGAGAGCGAAAAAGTTCCACATAATTAGGGAGAAAAAGTTCCACATAATTAGTAGAGAAGGAAGACGAGTAAATGAAGAGATCTCTGATGGGAAACTACACCACAATAGACATTAAGCAACTAGTAGTCAGAAAATACAAATTAATAAATCATGTTGTGATGAAGTTTTAAAGCCCAATCAGAGTAGGAGGATTAAAAGTGTCCCGCAGATCACCAATATTTAAAAGAAATGACTAATTCTAATTTCATGTCAATTAGCAATCAATGTAGCCACTGATTTGTATTTAAGTATTTTTAAATAGAAAAAAAAAATCCACAGTGGCGTCAGGTATTCAAAACTGGTTTCAATATCTACTAAAGTTATTTTGGACTTTGCCACTGAGAACAAGTAGTGGTATAACGACCAAATTGATTCCTAGCTTGACTGCCAAAGAGAATTTGAGGTTTTAAAATGTAATAGGATGTTACAAGGTTAGGTACATGGCTTTTGCTATCCCTGAGTAAAGAGATGAGATTTTCCCAGGGAATAAGCAGTAAAGTGTTCCTTATAATTTATTATCCCACTGTAGAGGCTTACTACTAAAATCTCAGAACATTTCTTCTTCACTGAATAATGCTTTATATGCTTTTTTCCGTGCCAAATTTATTAAATGAGACCACAGAACTTACAGTCAAGCAAAGAGGTAAATCCCTGGGAAGGACCATAAAACTCAGCTTTCTAGAGCTCAGTTCACACAAGGAGCGAGGAATGCACATGTTTTTCACCTCTTCTTCTGAAGAGTCATAATAGTAATTTTAAATAACTATTTGGAGGTACTTAGCAGCAATATAATGCAAAGTGCATTAAGGGTAACTGCCTGTCTAAGAATTCTAAACAACTGGTTAATTATAAAATGAAGTTGCTGATACATGTCAAACAGAGAGAGAATATTTGTGTTGCTATATATATATCTCTAAATTCTGTTTATTACATAAACAATACTACAATATTTACATATATACCGTATATATCCTGAGGTTACTGATGAATCAGTTTGTTAGTACTTCAAATGTAAAGATGTATTTTCTAAGGAAAAATAGGAAACAGTGCCCTCTAAAGGCTTTCTGAGTCATAAAATGTGATTAAGAGGTATTTTATATATGAGGGGACCTCTTGAAGCAGTACTTATAAAATCACAAAAGTGAGTCAGCGCTTGAAGACGTATCTTCCCCTCAGACCATACATTTCAGTCCAGAGACTTACTATTAGTTACAACTATTATTAGTTGTCTTTTTAAAAAACTTTTTCTCAATGCAATCAACTAGGGCTGATAATGGCTAACCAATTCTTTTATTTCTATATCTCTGGGCTTCTGTGACTTTCTCTAAAACCGTTAATTACCATGCTATGTAAAAGTAAATGTAGGAAATTACACCTAGGACAACAGAGCTAAACACAGCACTGCAGATTTTTGAGACAAATTAATTTGCAGTCTGGCTCACTTCAGATCACTAATGGCTCCCTAATGGCACACTTTTATCCCTTCATTAGTTAAGAGAGGTTTCCTGTAACAATGGCACCTGTTTGCTATTAAATTAAACATAATGAAGGAATAAATGCCACAGTTCTTTCTAAAGTAATGGAGAACCCAAACAATATTATCCAATCCCAAATGACACCTACCCACACCTAATGAAGGAGACTCTCCACTTTTCTTGACACTCAAAAGATTAATGTCTCTTACTCCCTTTATCTTCTAGCAAGAGAGAACTGTTTAAATTCAGATTCCTAAATAAATATTATCTCTGTCAAAAGTTACATAACTCTTATTGTTTTATCCTACTGCAGTCAGCAGGATTTGATTCTCATTATCTGTTTAAACCACACACTGATTCTCAGTATTACTACAGGCTCATTTTCCTAGCCATTAATAATTTATGATTTGAATAATTTACAATCTAAAAAAAATTAAGAATTTGCTTCCTGTCCAGTTTTGTATATTTGGATATACAAATTTTAGAAATAAACAGGCAGGTATATTTGTTATTCACAATCTTCAGTCATCTAGTCACAGCACCAAATTTACTCTAAGCCGACAGTTTTTAGAAGTTCTGTGAATAGTTCTAATGACGGCAAGCAGAAGAAAACAAAGTAATGAAAGATAATTTCTAACTGAATTACTTAAAACAAATCTTCTTTAGGACAATGCCACAACTCCTCTTCAAAGCTCCAAGGTCCTTGTAAGTGAATTGTACTTCACTCCATTGATAATGCAGACTCAGAATAAAAAGTCTTTATGGACTGACCTATGGTTTCTTTTTTTTTTCTTTTTCCCCAACCATATTCTTTTTAATATTGGTTATCAGCCTATCCTTCCTACTTCTGTTTAGTTGACTTTCAGGATAAATTGAGTAAACAAAATATTTTCCCATTGGGAATCGAGTAAACAAAACATTTTCCCATTGGCGAGTGGCTTACCTATTAAGATACAGTGAAAATGAAAGTCAGGGTTGTTCTTCACATTAAAATCAGAGAATGGTTACAACAAAAACTGACCACAAGTGTGGTCACGACTGCAGAAGCCACAAAACACAGTGGTACACAGATGCCTCCTGAGAAAAGCTGCAGTGGCAACAACTTTTTGGTCAACAGATTTTTGAACAGCAAGATATTGACATAATATACTTTAAGATCTGTACAGTCAGAGGTGGAAGAAAATTAAAAGGCAGAATTCTCTCTTTAATGAAGTAGTTCTTTAAGCAAAACAGTGCAAGCATTTTTCTGATCTGAAGTGTTTTGAAGCAAGTGATTGTTTCATAATTAAAATGAAAAAAACATGCCCCATCTGACCTCTAAAAACCAATGAACTAGTAGAAAAGAAAATTAGTAAGAAAGTATAATTTTAAATTGTAATAAAAGAATTTTATATTTTCCCAGATAGTTGTTTTTTTTTTTTCTCAGAGCAACTGAATAGCCATGCCGAGGATTGACTCCATTTTTTCTGTCCCACTGTTTAGAAAATGGGAAAGCCATGAAAGGAACCTATAAAAAACCCCCAAACATTTACTTACCCCACCAAGATTATTCTTCAGTTTGCCAGTTAAAAAGAACACATAGTTTTGCATTAAAAGCATGGAGCTTACCTTTGCACCCAACTCATTATATTGCAACTTCAAAGCTGTAAGCCTTTCATCCAGTTCCTTGGGGTTCTCCGTCTGCTGCTTCTGAACAATCTGCCTCCCAGTTTTTATTACTGTTTCCACTTCAGACTTCACCTCACTCAAGTTTTTATATAATTTCTAATCAAACAGAAATATAAAAATGAAACACCACCATTAAAACACGAAAACTAGAAAAGACCTTTGAAGGCATTATAAAGGCACACTTTGCATTATTTGCTGTATAAAAGCACTATCATGGATGAGCACCTTCCACTCCCACTTGAAAGTTAAAGGAGTTGGCCTGATGATAGAGAAAATGCACCCTGAGTGTGAGTGTGTATCAAAAAACTTTATAGGAAAAATGCACTAATTTCTAAACCAGAATTCAAATTAACAGATTCAGAATAGCCCATCTTTACTAATGGTAATCCCAAAGACAGGCCACTAACTAGACATAAGAAAGTACACACCATTAGTAATTGTTTTAAGATAGGACAAAGGTTGTTTTCAAACTGATTTAGATAATGCAGTATTTAAAACAACAACAGATGTATTCTGTCAACTCATACAGATTGTTGGATGTATTTGAACTACAAATAGCCACTAATTTTAAAATCTGACAGTTTTTCATACTACTAAATCAAGAGATCGGAAGGATAGAGGATTACCCCTACATTTACTGAGTGTTATGCTGTTAAAAAATTAATCAATTTAAAAAAAAAACTAAATAAAAAAGTAACATAATAAGGTTAATGTAAAATAGACAATTAATTGCATTTTCCTGCACTATTTCAATTAGAAAGCAAAACTTAAGGGAAAAACAACTGTTTGGTAAGTGATGGCATGCAAGCAATCTGTAAACACAATATATTTTCTTATCATTTCAAATGAGTGACAATAAGAACAGCAAAAGGCTTCTTTCTTTCCATATGCAGAAATTTGGTATCTTTATCTAAATGTACGACTTGGTAACCCAAGTCATTTAACAGCCTCATAAATGGCCAATTAACAATCATGTAAATAATGCAGAAGTTAAATTTATTTTTCTTTTTAATCTAAGAATAAATTCTGCCATGGCTTGGAAATTCTACTAAAGTTCACAACGAAAAAAGACTCTGCAGAGATCCACAGTGTCCATTACCACACAGGTATGTGAAGAATTGCACATATGAAGCTTTTGAGAAGTTTTATTTTTTAAATGTTTAGCTTAACTCTGTGTTCCAGCATTTGGCCATCATGTGTTGGAAAGTAAACTTACTGTCCTTTGTACTTGAACAAAACCGCAAGATAAATGACACTGTACTTTTTTAATCATTATTTTTTTTAGCTTTTCATTTAGTAGCAGTATACCCCTCTATGCAAAATCTGTCTCTAGCACGTCTGTACAGTAAAGACAAGACTTTTTTTCCAGGAGATCTGACAAAAACAGCCAGAACAGTGGATTTTCTGCATAATCTAAAGTTAATTACCAAGCCAATTCTTAACATGGTTAGTATTTTATTTACTTAAAGGTAGTATGTATATACCCCAACTGCCTTCTAGGTGCTTAATATGATAAATACATTCTTCATCACTGAAAACCTGTCAGGAAATTAGGAATATGTTGTATGACCCACATTGTCCAACTTCTGATGACATATTATGTACAACTAGATTTTTAAAATAGAAACATTATGAGAACCTTTCAGTTAAAGATGCTCTAAAATCAATGCAAGTCTTCCACAAAATACGTCAGGGCTGCAAAAGCCAGCTGCTGAGTGAAGATGCTTTAATTCAACACAGAGTTTCTAATTACCATGTTATTCTAATAAGAATGGGAATTTAAGAGCAATTGCACTTAAGAAAAACCCAAGACGTAAAGAAATAAAATCCCATGCTTGTTTTTTTAATTGAAGTTCTTTCTTACATTTACATCTGAAAGAGGTTAAGAGGGGAAAAAAATTCTTCAGGCATGCCATTGCCCCAAGAAAAAACAAACCTGAAAAACAGCAAACAAAAAAACCACACACCCCCCAGCTTAAAAAAAAACTCAACTGATTTTTGCTGTTAAAATATCTTTATTATTTTCATCAAGCACATAGTGCTCACCTTTAGTTCTATTTCCTTTCATGAGTAAAGGGTTTCAGGATTATAGGGGTGTTAAAGGCATATGTACAGATTTGCCTCATATTCTTTAGGACATATTCAGGCCATCTTTAGCTCTTGAACTGTAAGAAAGTCATAGCATGCCATCTCATGGAACCTGTATTCTATGGTTTCCCATTATGTTTTGTGTTTCCTGGCTCCAATAGACTTGTGCCCTGCAACATCTCTTTTGGTTACATCACAGGGTCCTGTGAATGTAGAATACTGTGGAAAATAGAGCCAATCCAGGAAGATAAACTCATATGAAAGATGGGAAGTGGGAACTAGTGGGATCCCCACTGACCTCCTCACATAGTGAAAATGCATGACTATTGTTGGAAAGTTCACTGAAATAAGAATTTTGTGTATGTGTAACTCATACTTTGTTTCTCATCCTGAATTAAGGACAACATTCTATAACTTTCAGCTTTCTTTGCATAAATTCAGCAGAAAGACAGCATCTTTAAATATTCACCATGCAATGATCCAACTGTGATTGTACCACTTCCTGCTCAACACTCTTCATCTCCAACTTGGGCACCTGCAACTTCACTTCATCCAAAATTCTTTTACACTCCTGGAGGCGCTGTTCAAAGTTGGCTGGCTTCTGGAACAAGCGAAACTTCATGGAGACATCCTGCAGCTTTTTCTGAAAAGCAGACATGGGTGAGTAGTAAGTGTGAAATCAAGTCTTAGTCCTGTTTCAGAATACTCAGACCCATTATCAGTCAGCAGTTTCTTATGTAAAGTATTTAAAAATTTGGAGGAAAATGCCAGTGGCAGAGAATCTTGGTCTTCACCAGAAGATAAAAAAATCTTGCATCCTCCAGAGCCCTGGAGGCAGCAGAGCCCATATACACAAACGAAGAAAGGGAGAGGCTTTGAATTTTTCAATATACAAAGTGCTGGGGAGTGTGGGGCAAAGAGAGATCCATATTGCAGACTGAAAGCTCATCAACAATATCACTTGCTGCTTCTTGGTAGGAGGAATGAATCTTTTAGTCCGTCAAAGAAACTCAAAGTAAGTAGGTCTAGCACAAAATCTGAGATTTAGAGTATAAAATTGATTCATATTTCAATTTAAAAATCTAATCTAGAGTAAAAAGAAAGCAATTTGAAGGCAGAAAAATCTATGACAAGCTTGGTCTCTAATTGCACAATTTTCACAATTTGTTATATTTGTGCATTAATTATATTGCTTGCTCACATGATCCCTACCTCTGGGGGAGGGGAAATAATTAAAAATAAAGCAAAGAAAGGGCATTTTAATTATCTACTTTAAAAAGAACTGTAGAAATATAGTGCAAAGTATTATTGAATAAGTTTTTCAACTATTTGATTAAAAAAAAGAAAGAATGAACATCAATAAGAAATAGATGTGTAATTACATAGGAATTCAGCATCTGCAAACACGTGATTTTTTTTATCTTCAAATTCTGGACACTTTATTCCACTACAAAGTGGTCTGTATTATACAAATTTGAGAAAAAATCTAATAAGGAACAGAAGTAGTCTATACACAGGCATTAGTAAAAACACTTCCTACATCTCTCAGATTTCTGAGGAGGAGGGAATCTTGAAGAGACACAGGAAAGGGTGTAGATACCTAACATCTCCCTCCAACAGCTTTACTCATTAAAAATGTTTTATGAAATTGAGGTCCAATGAGGTAAGGAAGGAAGACTTTCTCTAGATAAGTAAGTGAACAATTGAATAAAAATAGTAAACAAAGGATAGGAATAAGTGGTCTTATTTTTTTTTCAGTGTGTTCACATACACTAAATTCATACGTAATTGGTTTTTCATCCTCTTGTGTCACTTCAGTTTGATAAAGATCAAGTCCTGTGGGAAGCTTGCATTGCCACATCTGTTGGTTACAATTTGTGTTGGTCAATACATTGAAAATTATTTAAAGGGAGAATGACAGTATCAATGGCAGAGAAAATTAAAGCCATCTGTTACAAGTCACTAAAGACTTGCACAGTACTGAGGATCTGTAGGAAAAAACAAGCAAATTATATTGAATTCACCCAGAAATTAAGCAATGCAGAAGAACACTAAGCTCTATATGCAACTGGGATCTAAATTATCTTTTAGCACTCTGACTTGAGTTCTAACAGATAAATGTAGCAGCTATATTATATACTTATATCTATCTCCAACAGTTTTAAAATAATATTATCTCAATGCTTACAAGCAGCAAAACAAGTGGGTATTTGGAATAATTTGGAACATAAGGAAAACAGAAATTAAAATAGGGGTCACTGTAAAATAGTCATTGTATAAAGTTAATCTGTTCAGTTTTGATCACCCTGTTTCGAAAACATCTCAAAGCCAGAAAATTTAAAAAGAAGAATGACAGGACAATGAAAGCTGTTTATCTAGAGCTCTCAGTATGATTTAACATAGTCATCTGGAAAAGAGACAACTGAGGATGAGTAAAATTAATTTTATCCAGAAGGTTGACTAGCAAAGTATTCAGTACTGAATTTCCCAAAACAGACATTCCCTAGAAAAGATTTCACTTTCATGTAACAATTCGTAGTTTATTATGACTAACTAGGAATTATATCAGTTTAGCAGAAATAGATTTTTATTTTGCTAATCATCCTTTTCCCCTTGAATTTAAAAAACAGAACTTAACTCTCAACTTACAATAATCCAAAAGGCCAGGGTAAATGTGATCACAGATAAACAAATGTTCCACAATCTTAATGAAATTACTTATTTTCATAATTGTTTACTTTCTGTCTAGGTAATGGAACTTATATTAGAACAAGTATGTCAAATTAGAAATATTACTTAGTGCCAAACAAAGCAAATGCATGTGTTTCTAAGCGAGAATGCTCTTTAGAAAATGTGAAACGTGTTTTACTACTAAAGATACTGCATGATGATGGAAAAGAATTCAAGAGAGCTCACTGGCCCAAAATCAAATATTTTTAACAAAGGGCTCAGCTTTTATGTGTTTTGGTAGGTGATATCTGCATTATGCCTGTAAATTTACTACTTTTTTCTTTATATTTTATCTAATGTTAGCAAAGCAGAGTCTCAAGATGACCCTGTCAATTTGTGAAAACTCAAACTGGTGCATATCATCATCTAGAGAAAGCTCACAAAGAAAAACTATCTGCATAGAGATGGATTATTAAAAAAAGGCACCTAGAAAGGGTAATGCTCCCTTGCATGCTGTTGAATTTATAAACATTTAGATACACAGTTATCTGATGCCTCCATTTCACTGATGAAATATGGACAACTTCACAGCTGCCATGGAGACCATCAGAAGCTGACTTAGTGTAAAGGAAGACAGAAAAATATGGAAACATAAATATTATCAGCAAAGAAAAGCTAGTCTTGTAGCTAAGATGAAAGGCTAAAAAAACCAATTTGTTAATTTCAACTTAATTAACTGCTAAAAAGCCTTTAATGTTATCCATAATAAAAAAAATAAAACTCAAATTAAGATATCTAGAAATATTTGACAGAGATGAAGAAAAAGATGGTCATAATAAAATTGTTTTTCCCAACTAATGATGACAATTTGTTTTGGAGCCTGAAGAACTTTGGCACTAACATCAAAAAAAAAAAAAAAAAGGACAGCAGAATAGTCAAGAACCCACCACTAATGGATAAAAACATGTATTTTTCTTTAGTGTTAATTTAGTCTTTTTCAATTTCAAGTAAGTCTCTCTGTCTTTTAAGCTAGATGAAATAATGCATTAGGAAACATTTTAATCCGTCATCTGCACTGCACTGCTCAGCACAATTCGTATTTCAAATGCACTTCTACTAAACATTTCCAAATATTTTCACATACTTTTCACTGTAAATATTTTCAAATACCTCAAAAGGTATATCAAAAAGCCTCACTGTAGTTTTTATTTCTTGCAACTGCAGCAAATTCAAAAGACCCCTTATCATACAGTGTCCCCACCAGTTGGTTATGTCACCTCCGTGCACCCTAGAACTGTTGCCAACTAGAGAGAAAGTCTGCAAGATAAAAAATGAGCAGTAAGAAGATATGGATGGTTTAATCCACTCTAATTTCCTGGCTGGAAAGGAGCAGCTAATATAGAAGAGACACCTTAAGAACACTTCATACTACAGTAATAGTACGACTCATGCTGGTCATTTTGAATGAGTGAAGGAAAAACAGAGGAAATAAAATTTGTATACCTGAGCCACATCAATTTGGGAAAGCACTCTTTTGGCAGCGTCTTTACCCCGGTTTTGTTTCTTCATTTCTTCCAAACTAATCTCGTGGCTTGTTAATTCAGATTGTATTTTCTATTGGAAAACAAATAGAGCAATCAGCGGGGTTTAGAGGAAAATTTTCTGTTGTTAAAATTATTTGGAACAGTTGATTTTTATACATGTTAAACAGAAGTACTAGACTATACAGCATTGCCAGTAGGTCAAGGGAGGTGGTCCTGCCCCTCTACTCTGCCCTGCATCCGGAGTGCTGTGTCCAGATCTGGACTTCTCAGTACAAGAGAGACATGGAGATCTTGGAGCATGTCCAGCCAAGGGCTAAGACGATTCAGGAATTCAGTATAGGTTTCTTTTTTCAGAAGGAAAACAAGTTTTCATTGATAAAAAGTATCCTGTAGGTATAACATCATCTTTATGTCAGAGAGCTGTGTTATATCTAAACCAGTATACAATTTATGGTATAATACTGACCAGAATCTATGTTCAGTACCTGTAGATATGCTAAATGTATAATGACACATCATTCATACATACTAACTTAAACCATTTTCTAACACACCTTTCTGGTTATCTCTGTCTGCAAAAACAGTGTGTGATCGCAGAAAAAACATCAGCTTTTTTGGTTCACCAGAAATCAGCCTTACAAGAAACAATTAACTTAAGCAGTGTTGGCTAGTGCAACATAATGGAAAAGAATTCCCATAAAGTATATTGAAACAATATCATTTAGGACGATTCACATATTTCTATGTTTGAACTCTATTAGAATACAAGAAACTGTCATTAGCAGAATTGTTAGACAGCACTACTGAGAAAAATTACCCTATGAAATAAAGACAAGGTATGTTCCCGCCAGGACATGAATTTGAGGCCATTACTCCTGCATTAAAAACTGATTTTAGATTTAATTTTTGTTTTCCTATGGTATATTGCATTTTTCAGATACTCTGAAGACTAGCTATAATTTTAAACATATGCACACACTTTTGTGTTACACTACAGTAACTCTAATAGTAAAAAAAGAGTAAAAATACATGTATTTTTAATCATATTTTCATAGGTTATTAAGTACTAAGCTGTGCACACTATATGCTGTCTACTTTATAGGGATATTATATGGTTGTAATGACTTGTATACCATGTATTACAACACTATATTTAAATCAGTTCTTCGTAAGTTATATGGAAAATGTATTAAAGTAAAGTTTAAGAGAAAAAAACTTAGAAAAATACAGGAAACTATTAAGTCAAGCTTAATTGCAAAAATATATTTATGATTCTAAATTATCAGCACTATTTAAAGAATTAAAATATTTTTCTGAAGCAAAGTATTTGTAAAAGCGAAATGACTAAAAGATAACTCCCAATTTAAAAGTGTGCTTGAACTTTAACAGGATTATCTTCCATTTTTGTGTGGCACAAGGACCAAATTAGTGGTGACTCAGCATTATTTAGCACCTCAAGCCAAATAATTTCTTGATGTCTTGGAAGTTAGAACTGTATATAAAAGGAAGAAGCAAGTCTGAATGTTAAAAAAAAATCCGTATCATACCCAGTATTTCAACAGTTTGCTTCAGCACCTCATCAACCAACCAATTTTTGGTTGTATTTTCCAATTTACTTTGTTCAACCTCAGTCACTCTGGAAAGCATATAACTGAACAGTTCTTACCTGAATAGGTCAGAACAGCACAGTACAGATAAGAGTAGTGTTTAAGCAATTAGGTATTATGGGACATTGCATGGAGATTGTTCTACCTTACTTTTTTAAATTGCTCTGCAGGAGAGAGATGAAGCATCACCTACTCTGACATCAAAATGCAGAATTGGAGGGAACAAACAAGTTAGAGGAAAGATGAAAAGTTAGTAAGACACAGTAAGAAGACATTTCTATTTTTTTTTATTTGCTGCTCCTTCTCACAGGCAGAAAGATTAAATCAGTCCTGAAGGGATGTAAAAGAATTTGACACCTGCCAAAAATGCCCATTTGCATTCAATTTTGACATGACAATTTTGACTTTTTTGCCTCTTTTGACTAGTGAATTTATTTCGTTGACTTCTTCTTAAAATCCACAAGAAAACCCTAGTTTTTTCCCGTTATCCCTATCTCTGCTTTTCTCAGTGGTGCTTGTCTATTTCTTCTTTTTTTTTTTAATAAAGAGTAAGACTTGACTTCTTTTAATTTCTAGAATATCAGAATATAATATAATATATATAACCATGTAGCAGTGCACATATATTATTATTGTGTCCTACAGGTTAAGGATAATCATTTGCCATCACTGGCAATTTTTCAGGAAACTTGCAAAACTTTTATTCATATATATATATATATATATAAGGAAAAGCATATAGCACATATAGGTGATGATGTTATAGCACTAACGATATAGAGGCAAGTTTTACCACAAACCACATACTTAGTTATGGACACTAATTTTCAAGAAATATTAACTGAAGAGTCCAAGTGAGAAAAGAAAATCATGATTGACAAGGCAAGACTGAAAAAGTTGGACATGAAAAATGCAGTCCATGCAGTTAAAACGCAGTGTTCAGGTGCCGTGGAGATGTGTAGTGGGACAACCTGTATAGTGCAGAATTCTGCATAGATATTCAAACTTCATACATAACGAAATGTAAGCTTACACTTCTGAATAACACTTATCAGCTCTTCCCTCTGACCACTGATCCACACACGGCTGAACAAAACAATTGTCACAATTACCAGCAGAGGAAAGGTAAGTGTAATTACTTCTAACATTTTTCTAAGTAGATGACTGTGAATTCTTTTTACCCCAAAATATTAGTCTGAAGGCAATGAAGCATGGCATGACTCTTGTCAGGTAACATATTGAACAACTGAACAATCCTGCCATTATATCATCACATTCACTTCGGTTTGGAACAAAGCACAACGGTATTTTAAAAACAGATTAATAACCACCTTCATTTAGAAGTGCTTATTGCTACAGAACTGAAATTATCCAAGGAGTTTATTGAAAAGGTAGATTACGTTTGTGTTTTTCAAAACTGCAATATTGTTTAGTTACTCTCCACACCGCATTTTAACATAAGTCTACCAGGAGAACAACAGCCAAGTGATTTTTGTCATGCAGGTGAGAAGTCAAATAAGTTTCTTTTCTCTCTCATAATAAAAGTCCTCATGTAGTCACTCTGACTAAACAGAAGTACACAGCGGAGATTCTCCTTCCCAACAAAAGTTGTTAAATAACAAAGCTGTAAATAACTATCTGGAAAATATTTTGTCATATAAATGTAAATTTTCAGTACATATTTATTTTCTTCCTGTCAGTTAAAGAGTACTTGAAATAAAGTCAGCAACTGGCAAATCCTTGTGATAATGACTTCATTGTCTTTATTTTCTTGCTAAATTTAGAAATATTAAAGATACTTCCACTGGGATCATGAGATCAAGCACACAAAGAAATAATCTTTCCTTTTGGGATATTGCTTTATAATTTTTCTCACACCAGCTCTTTTTATCATCAGACCTTGAGGAATCTGAACTGATTTGTCTGTGTGGTTGCTGTTAGATTGTTTTGTCTGCATATAGCATCTTTAGTTATATTCCAAATAATTTGGCTCTCCAGCACTAAATTCTCAGTGCCACAGGGTGGAGTAAGAAGCACACGGAATTTACATTCAAAAAGTGATCCTAAGGAGAAGTTGAACAGCACATACTTGACTCCCCTTTCCTTCTGTCAACTTTTTGAATAAACTAAAGTGATCATTTCACTTAAAAAAAAGGAGCTAAATATAATTTTGTTTTTTCAGATACAATTCTGATCAGCTGAAACAAAGATAAATCCTCCCATCAAAGCCCTAAACAGACTTGAATTTTTTGAAGCAAACACAGAGAGCTCCCAAACCCTGAGCAGCTTTCTGATTATCAATTCTCCCATATGTTCTTTCAGAAATGCAACACATATTGCTGAACGGATTGCTAAATCCCTCAGCATGGATAAACTGATTCCTGCCCAGAAAGCAACATCACTGACTGCAAGATTCCCATTCCAGCTGTGCAGACACTATTGTAGGGTATCTTAGATGAATGAACTGCTTTCAGCTCTACAAAAGACCTGTGCCAGCAGAAGCTCCACGGGAGATGAGGCCATTCAGGCTGTGCCTATTCTGCCACCGGCTGCCACGGCTGCTTGCTAAAGGAATGACTCAGTGTATTTACCCACATAAAATTGATTGTTTATTCCCTTTCTCTCTAAGGATTTTAAAGAACTTCACAAGTGAACTTCAGAGAACTTCAGTATTTGCATTAAATCTGTTCAGTTGTTAATTTTTTTTTTTTTATTAGGTCTCACTGGCACCATAAAATCAAAACATGAAAGAGAAAAACTCCGCAGCCTCTTCGCTGGTTTTCCCACAGTGGATACAGCACAATCAGGTGAACTTGACATCAGACAATGAAATCTCAAGGAAAAAACCCCGAGTTCTGCAAAAGCATTGAGCTGAAATTTTCCTATGGAAGGGTGCTAATTAAGGTTTTGTGCTGCTTCACTTGTTGAAGTTCTGAATTACTTTCTTTTACGCAGTCTGTAATCATTGCCAGTGTTGTACCTGAGGATGCACATAAACCAAATACATCCATGGGACACGGAAAATATGCAAGGGTCCAAATACATCAGGGGGAAAAAAAAAAGCATATGTTCATATAATTTTTTAATGTATTCACTTTATATAATTACATGATGAGAAATTAAACTGATGCATCTTTAACAAACGCCAATTTGAATCTTATTTAAAAAAAATTGTTTACATAATTCATATTTCAAGTAAGAAAAAAATAATTCGAGAGTCAGCTGATAGCTAACATTATTTAGAATTCAAACTGAAACAATTTGTCTAAATCTGATCTTATCAAACTGAATGCAAATACAATCCTGTTTGCTAAATATAGAATTTGTAATTCATATATACACATAAAAATATCAGCATGCGCCTACTAACACACACACACACACTTGAAAAGCAACTGAAAGGTACATTTATCTACATATTAATTCAAAAGACATGTTAACCTTTATTTCTTTCAAGGAAGGAAAAAATTACTTTCAGTGCTGCATATATTCAGCTCTGAATATATTTAAGATCATCTACTCCATAGAAGATACTTACTTTTTAGAATGATTTAAAAGTTTATAGGCATGTCAGAAAAAAACATAACTGAATGTCTTTTCTAAAATAATTACAAAGCACTTGTTTTCAACTTCCCTCTGCCTTTTTTTTTTTCGCTTGTTTGTTTACTTTTGTAATCTGACTACCTAAATTTAGATGGAATTAACAGAAAAGTTCTTGTATATGATATTGTACACTGTTGATATTTTTATAGCAGAGATGTTTGGTTTTATTTTGTTTGTATTCTTGCCCTTTCAATGCTACAGTAAAGTAGATCTAATAGATGCAATGAAAGAGTAAAAATGTTAATTAGATGTACATTTTTATTTCAAAGGATGAATAAGCCCCTTTGAAGAATGGGTGAAGAAAGAATGTAAAAAGTTTTTTCTATTGGACTTACATAAGCTGCAAAAATTTGAATATAAGTACATTTATGTGCACATTATAAAATAATTAGCAACGTTGTCTATGTTGCAATAATTTAGTAACAAACCCTAAGCCACATAATCAACTTTATAAAAGAGCCACCTATGAGCAGTGAAGATGATGAGTTTCTTCTTTCGAGAACGGGAACTGGGTTTTAAAGAGTCACATTTTTTATCCTTCTCATTTTAAATTTACTGCATAGTCTTCCATGACATTTATAGCTCTTTGCATCTTCTGAACAGGTCCATAAATCAGAAGGAAGATACAACTTTACTAGCAGAGTAGCTTAAACTTCTCAAAGTAATCCTACGCAAAATTTACTTGCACTTTCTTACTGATCATGTTGCAAATCCTCTTTAATAAGAGGCTGAGAGACAACCAAACACTCTTTGGTTGATTAAGAAAACTAGTAAACACAGTGGCTCAACCTCTATATACCTTACCTGCGCTTCCTGAGGGACCTGCGCTGCATCAACTCTCTCCGCAGTGTAGGCTGCCAGCTGCTTGTCAATAACAGCCAGAGACTCTTGGATTAAGCGCAGGGTTTTGTCAGTCTCCTGTGCAGATTGAATACTCTGTTCCAGACTTTTCTGTCTTCTTACGGCCTAAAAACAACGACAGTGTTATCAGTATTCACAGTTGTAACGCATATAATACATTTTTCCCCACACTTTTTTTTTTCCCAAAAATTCAGGCAAAGAATCAAACATAGGACTCCTGGCTCGTGCTCATCCACCTTTCTGTAGGATAAATTGCGCATCTTTTTGCCACCCATTCAGTTCTCTTGGTAAGAAAGAAACAAACAACGCTCCGATTGCATAGACAAGTTCTAAAAAAATTAAGATCCTGAAAAGCCAATGCATAAACTGAGTATTTCTACACAGAGTGCAAGTTGGCAAAGCTGCATAATAAAACCACCCTGACAGTGCTCTCTTTCTTTCTGAGGCAGAGCGGTCCTCCTGATCTTATTATATAATTCAAGAGACTTTGTTTACTGAGAATAGGGTTACTGTCATCACAATCTCATCCAAGGCAATCACCTCAGTAAGTGAGAGGGATAAAGACTCTCTTGAGATGGAGTTCTCTTATATGAAGTACAAATAGCCGTGTGGAAGAAGCAATGCCTACTTTTTTCCTCCTGTGGGTAAAAAAACCCAAGAAGTTGACTTTTGCTTCTACCCCGCCAGCAGTGTCACCATGGATTGTCTATCACAGTCTTTTACACCAATCTTTTTTGGAGAAGGATGCTTTCCTTTCAAAGGAGCTCAGTTTATGCTTTAACAAATCGGAATAGTAAGTTCTCCTTCCGAGTTGTCCTTAGAACACACATATATTTAAGCACTTGACATAAATGAGTCAGCTTTAATTACTGTTTGTAACAGTTTAATATGGCATTTAACAGGTAATAAATAACATGTTACTTTCTTCCATCTGTCATTGTGTCTACCTGCAGACCCATATTTTTCTTAGACCACAGCAACTGCCTAAGCAGAGTTTCTGCTTTATACAAAACACACAGTAATTACCAACAATCTCAAACACAAGTTTTTTTCCTATAGAAGCCCAGCCATACTGCTGACCACAGAATAAAGTGACTAACTTTCTCTGACATGAATCAAAGGAGAAACGAAGCACTCTTTAAATAACATTTCCAGGTGTCCTGTCATTTTTCAAGTCAAATCACTCTTTTTCTCTCTGGTGAGCCAGCTATACTTTAATTTGATTTCATACCCATTACAACTCTTGCCTTGAACAAAAATATCTCTCAGCACTTCAGTGAGAACATTTGATATATCTGTACCTTCTTCATGGAGCTCAGATTCTTATAGAGCTTCACATGAAACAAATGAGAAAGATTATTTCTTGTGAGTATTCTTGCTAGCTATTTGACTTAGTTAAGGGATAGGGATCCAACCAGTATTTTCTATATTTGTTTTTGTAAGCTGCTTTGTGCTATTTCAGAACAACTGATCAGATAATCTTGTATCACTGCCAGTTCCAGGAACCTTCTGGGGAACTGAGCAGCTTTACATATCAGACTCATGCTGTCAGTGTTAATGGGAGCACCTAAGCCACCAAGGTATTATTACCCTACTAAATGAACCATTAAAACAGTGTAACTTCACAGTACAGTACTAAAGTCTGCTACTTAAATAACTTTTATCTTCATCTGATTTGAGATTCTTATATTACAATGTTCTCAGCCTGTTCAAAGCAGCGAGTTTAAAAAACCACAGCTGAATTTTAAAAAAAACACAGCTTCCATTTACCTTGGCACTCATTACTATCAGTTTGTAAGCCTGGCTAAGATACAATCACTCTCTATCAATCCATTTGCGTCACTATAAGGTAGTTTGAAAGTCACATTAAATCACAAAACAAGATAAGTAGCTATCTACAGCCCATGAGTAACCTCTCTGCCTTTACTGATCTCTGTGATCAACTGGTAGGACTAACATGGAAAAGTTCCATTCTTATGAGCCATTAAAATAAGTACCTGTACTTTGTGGAGAATTCAATATACTGGACACAAATCTGATGTTAAGTCCGTCTGTAAAACTACTTGTATAGCAATGCCTGAAGCTTTGAACCCCTATTAAATGCTGACCCGTTGCTGCCAGCCTTAGAAGCAGACTGCATGCATGCAATGAAGTGGTGGAAAGCATGTAAATTCATGAAGTCTTAAAATTGCATGACAAATAAATGGTGATGAAAAATTGTCATCTCTGTGCTGATATCAGCATATTTCTATCAAAATCCCATTTTAGAATACAACTGGAATAATTAAAACACTGCCATCATGGATCAAATATTAAAGAAGATAAAGATAAGAAAACATTACAACAAATGTTTTCCTGAGTGAGACTGCAATTTTACAGTTGGATTTCAAATAAAGTCAGGTAATTATATATTCATGCTTGTGTTAGCTTTATGTGAACACAACACACACAAAGACAAAACATTCACCTTTCATTGTCCTCAGAGAGAATTTGACTGCAGCCTGAGAACCTGTGTGACATTTTGTACCTTCTAAGTGAGCTGAAAGTACGCTTTTCCCAAAGCTGTGAACAGTTTGGGTGAATAGGTGATAACCAGGCCAACATGTGAGGGCAGTGGTCAAAGAGGGGGACTATTTTTGTAGCAGCAGAAGAGCCATACAGTGAAATGCTGGGAAATGGCACCTTCATAGTTGTGATGATTTTCTCAGATGTAAATAGGTGCTGCTTTAATTTGGTGGAGATAAGCACTAGAATGCTTTACAAAAAGGGGCAATCATACTATACACTTACATCTGCGAACCTGAGTTTCAAATTTTTCCTTAAAACTCATATGTCTGTCCATCTGAAAATCTATATAAGCATTTTTTTTAAAGGAAAGTGAGAATTGAAATTTTATAAAAATATAAATTATAAATCAATTTATCAATTATATATCAATTTATAAAAATACTTTCATTTATGATGTTCTGGGTTTGGTTTGGGGTTTTTTGTTTGTTTATTTTTTTTTCCTGAAAGATTATGATTCTTCTATTTCCCTGTGAAACAAATAGATGGTTTAACATCACAGTGTATAAATGGGATACAACCAGAAGCTCCAGCTCTGCTATCAGATCATAGTCCATAAAGCTGAAGGCTCTGGTCTCTAAAGAGAAGTGTCTAACAATTAATTGCTAAGTAGAAAATCTCAGGAAAATAAGCAACTGCTTAATTATTTCTGAGCCAGTGAAATGTTGACAGCTGTCATGGAAAACAAAATCAGAGGAAAAAAACCTGCTGTTAGGCACTATAAGAATGAAAGATAAATGAAAGAAATATTTAGGGAATTTTAAGTCTACACAGGATTTTTAGATTTTTAAGTTTTTTTATGATAAACATAACATTTTTCATGATATGAGATATTGTATAAACCTGTTTAAAATTTAACAAAGGTCAATGGCAAATGCAAGGAAATAGTAACATTGCATATTACCCATATAAAATACCATACTGAGGGAAAGGCTGCACTGAGAGGTGTTCAAAACACCAGGAAAACTGAAGGTGCTCAAACAGTTGCTTATGACTATAGTTCATTCTTTGATTTTGAATATTAAAAAGCTCCATTTACAGACATTGCCACTTTTTGCCTATAAATTTCATGTATTTAATGACATTAGTCACAAACACAGTTACTAAGATGGTTAGAGTTTTGTGGTTAAAACTAAGTAGTGTTGCTGAGGCAGTACTCAGTAGTTGTGCTGTGGGAGAAAAAATGAACAAAACTTCTTTGAAAATTGTAGTACTTTTACTACAGGGCATATTTGCTCCAAATGCAGAAGAAAATTCATTAATTAGCTATAATGTACAGCTCAAGCTCATGGAAGAGTCTGTTAAGAAAGACAGAAATGTTAGCGGTTTGTTGTTGTTGTTGTTTTCTTTTTTGGCTTAGTTTTGTCTTTCTTATTATTGAGAAATAACTTTACCACAGGGTAAAATTAAAATATTAAGAGTTAGGAAACTTTAAATTTCTTCCTAACTTTACATTAAAATTTAACCTGATTCTTGGTGTTGCAATGGTTGTGTCGGAGAGACATTACAACCTCTCTATAAGTATTTCATCAAACTGTTAGTGCGTTAATCTCTGCTTTTTGTTTGGAATCAGAGTCGATTAGAGTTTGTGTTTAGACTTAAATTAGAAACATTTTTTTTTATAAATTCAAAGAATTAATTTGCGGCCCAGGAATTTTTAATACCCTCCAGTATAGAACTAATTCTGCAAATTCCAGGAATATTTCACTGTGTGCTTTTCAAGAAAGAGACTACAAATCTTTGATCTTTCATCTGTTAAGTTACATTCATCTTTGATCAACTGTATTCCAAAACAGCAAACTATCCCAAAGAGGACTTCTCTATCTCTTGAAGTTATTACTGCAGACACATAATGTCTCAGAACTCCTAAAAGCAGACCACTTAGCAGCCTTCAAAGCAATCACACGGAGATGGGGCATGAAATACTCTTTCTCCTCTTGAGAGGAGGACACAACAGAAAAATTGTGTCAAATGATGACTGTGTGCTCTTTGAAAGAAAGAGAAGGCAATTTTCAGAGGAGTGCTAAGAGAAATGAAGAGACTGCACCCAACAATAACAACTGAATCTGGTGTAAAGCCAGCTGAATAATAATGTTTTGTACAGTTTTTTTGCAAGCTTAGTCTCAAGAATATCTGATTGACATTTCTGAAGTTTGCTGAACAGGAAGTAAATCACTTTCATCATTACAGGGGATGATGGCCACTTGCAATATTGGCTTCAAATTCTTCAATGTTTCTTAGAACCATATATAGAGTTGCAAGTGAATCAGTCCTTGAAAAGTAACTATGGGGTATCCATTGCTTATCAGTCATCCTCAAATGGATGACTAAATACACTCAGTCTTTGTTAACTAAAGAAGATAAGGCATGCAAACATAAAGCCGTTATCTGTCTTTAATAATGAATCTCTATCTCACTAGCAAAGCCGAACTGTCTTGCAGTATTACTCATATGGAATGTGGGTTGGTTTGGTTGCTCTATTAGTAGTGAATAAATATTTCACCTATCAGTCTCTGCCCACATGAGCTTATTGTCTTGGTAATTACCTTCACAATTATTCAAATAAAACCAAATAACTTCATCACGTTAGGATAGCCTATTAGCCTGTCTGAAGTAGAAGTGACCTTGAACACGAGCTGAATTTTGTTATGCACACTGTTTGTATTTCAACAGAGTACACGAACAGCACAGAAAATTCAGTATCAGGAACCTATGAAAAAAAAGGTGTTTTCTAATTCAGAGTCAGATCTCACTAACAGTATTTAACTACTAAATACCAGATTAGTAAATTCAATAAATTTCTAATAAATTTTGCTTATATAGTCATCCAAATTATTTCCAGAATTTCACACAACATCTTCATGTTATACTTTTCACATTAAATCCCTGTAGCTTTCATGATTTTTGATTTAAGGCCTATGATATTGATGACTGAATAGTATTCAAGCACCACTCAGCACGAATGTTCGAAATTCATGTTTTCCCACACTGGAAGCCCCCTGTTTTCTCCTCCAAATTTTCCCCAGTTTTTAGCTCCAAGTCAGGAAAAAAAGAAAGAAATACCAACAACTAGAATCTGCTTTTAAACAGGAGTGAGATATAAAAAACAAACAAACAAACAAACAAAAATCCCACCCAGGTATACAGAAAGTTATATTTACTTTTCTGTTATGACACTGTCCAGCTACATGGAACTATGCGAATGATGCCTGCACTACCAGAACTACCACCAGGTTCTTTTCCATCCCATCCTTCAAGTTTATTCTCAGAGCAGCTGAGGACACTCCCTTAGTTTTTATTGCAGTTTTTTTACTTCCACTGTTTTCCAGAACAGCTGTATTTCAAGTATCACAAAAGATGCAAACATTTTTTCATTGTCATGGTAGATTGTTATCATTTTAATACAGCAGCTTTCCAAAAATCCTTACTTGTGCACCATTTACATCATTGTAACAGAGTAATTTTTAACCATCTTTGTAGCTCATCTTTGAACATCTTCTGGTTCCAATCATAAAAACGGTCTCTGTATCTTTCACCAGGTCTTTCCCTCATAATTTCTTTCTGATCTTTACCAAGGACTGAGCACCTTCCTGACACTTCTAGCATATTGCCAGTTTTGATTCTCCTTGTGCTAAACGTGTTTCGATATTGAAACCTCTTTATACAATCTTTCATTGATACAAATACTCTTATTTAGTGTTTAGTAAAAACCGCATCTTTAAGAGATATTACTCATATTTAACTTTGAAAATAATTTTCTTCTTGATAAGAGTTTTGGCAGAGAAATCATCTCTGAATATGTAACTGAAGATTAAATCCACTTCAATTTTGAAATTTTAGTGTTACCTATTTTCCTAGGTTTGGCTGGGACTGAGCTAATTTTCTTCACATCAGCCTGTATGGTTCTGTGTTTTAGATTGGTGGCCAAAACAGTGTTGATAACAGAGAGATGTTTTAACTGTCGCTGAGCAGTGCTTGCACAGTGCCCACGACTTCTCTTCCTCACTCTGCCCCTTCCAGTGAGCAAGCTGGAGTGGGCAATGGGCTTGGAAAGCACACAGCCAGGACGGCTGACCTGAATGGACACAAAAGAGATTCTGCTCCACACCGTGTCATGCTCAACAATAAAAGGAGGTGGCGGAAGGTTTTTCAAAATTGCCATTGCTTGAAGATTTAGTCTCCTGAGGGTGATTTGTTCTGCATCACTTGCTTTTCCCCTTTTGTTCTTTCGCTTGTTAAATTGTATTCATCTCAATCCCTGAGTTTTCTCGCTTTTTTTCTTTTCTATAATCTCCTCCATTTCACCAGGAGAATGGAAAGGGAGCAAGCAGCCACGTGGCGCTTTGCTACCTACTGGAGTTGGCCCATCACAAATATGCAAACCCCTTCTACCATAATTGTTAGAAGTGTACTGTTTAGGAACTGTACCAACAAGATAACTTTTTTTTTTTTTTTTTTTTTTTTAATGGTGCTAGACTATCCTCTGGAAAACAGGTCAGTTATTAAATATACCTGCTGCTGAAGTTCTTCCCACCGAGTATTGAACTTCTCAAGTTTCTCATTGATCAATTCGTCCAAGACTCCACCATCTGTTAAAGTCTGAGCCAATTCCCGAATCTGATTGCGATTATCTTCTGGATGTCTCATTAAACGTTCCAAAGACTGAAAAAAGGTCAAAAAAAGTAGTGTATTTTCCTTTTTGTAAATAATATTCTACAGAGCAATCATAATTTGCCTTAAAAATGTAAAAAGGAAATTTCACATTTCATACACAACAAAAGTAGAGAAAAAAACCATAAAATACTTATGTTCCATGTCTTGAAAACAAATGTTCTGTACTAATTATTACCAAACCCAAAGATTTTTCACAATGCAGTAAATTGTCTGCTTGATTTTAAAATGTGGGCTATGCTCAGTGAGTTCAGTGAGAGTATTTGTAGTATTTATGTAGAATACTTCAAAATGAAAAACTTGAGTATCTAAATAGATTAAGTTCAACAGCAAAAATGGAATATCAGTGCAACATTTTATATTTTGATCCACTAAAAGCATTAGCTTAATTTCTACAAATATGAATGGTTTTAATTACCGTTTCACTTAGGTGGATTTGAATTCAAAAACACATTTTTTGAATCAAGTGAGAACATAGGACTTTCCAAATATTCTCACCTTGTTCATATAGAATGTGGATTCATAGTTTGTTTAGCATGACATGTGATTTACAGTTTATCTATACATGTAATTTGGTATTATTTAAGACAGCACTTACATCTAAAGACTCAGAAATCTCTTCTGCACCTCCCTGGACATTTTCAGTTGCCTTGAGTTTCAGTTCAATCTCATTCAACCATTTATTTTCTGCATCCAAATATGACAATAATTCACGCCAACATGCCCATACCTCCTGATGAAGAAACCATTTATTGAGATTAAAAATCTCATAGCTAACTTTCACTCATTAAAATACTGTTAACCAACATGTTTTATCCCCAAAACAACATAGTTGATATCTGACGGTTATGGAGCCATATAGCTGATTTTTTAACCCAATACTCATATGATCCAAATTAATATAAAACACTAAACAGAACAAAACCATAGAAGATAACAAGAAAAAGTGAACACTTTTGCAAAACACAACTTGAATCTTCTGTCTCAGGAATTATCCACTTTATATGTTTTCTGTAAAATTTTCTTATATAAATATAAAAATTAAGAGAATTTTTAAACAACCATGTTCAAAGTTTAGGTTGTTATTATAAAATGCAGTTAGATTGCTTATTTATTCAACATATACTACTTACTTAAAGCACAGGTTCATAAAATGTCTAAAACCACAGCTTTCAAGAATTCAGACTCAAATCTCTATGGAAATTAATTCGAAACCACATTTAGTGCAATTTATAGACCACTTAAGTGCTAGAGTACTAAACATAATGTTATAAAATGTTCTTTTCCCCCGGAATTAAATTATTGTCTAATATTTTATTTATACAGTGCCTGAAGATACTTAAATAAGCAGATAAACCCAGCACTTTATACACAAACAAAACGTTTAAACTCCCCATAAATCATCTTTTAGTTCCTCCTTTTTATTTTTTTTCTTTTTATTAGTAGAAGTTAAAATAACTTTATTGAAATACATTACGCTCTTGGCAGATCAAGCTTTCCAGAGAGCAATTCATCTCACCTAACTAACTTTGCTCACATCAAATATGTCTGGTCTAGGAGGCAGTTATAGAGGGATATTAGCATGCAACTATACATCATCAATGATCAGGGGAAATACAGATTACCATTAGACTACACACCTAATTTTCCACAGTGAAATTTAGACAAGATAAATTTTATCCTGATATAGTATTGTCCTGTATGAGGTTAGCTAGTGCAATTTAGTTCACAGCAAAAAACCCATACCTAATTCTCTGTGACTACTGCATAACATGCAAGCAGTCCTGTGTCAAGAACCCGCAACGGAGTTGGCCAAAAGGCAGGGTTAACTCAAAATGCGTGAGACGTACTCAGTTTGCCAGCAGATCAAATGCTGTTCCCCTGCTGAGATAACATCACCTGTCCAGCTTCAGGGTCATTCAGTCAAAATCCTTAACCATTGGAGGAGAGAAGCCCAGAGGAGCTGCTGAAGACAACATCACAGGGTTGCTACAAAGCCAGATTCTTGGCTTAGTCTCAGAAGGAATATGAACAATGAGCAGCAGTTCCTGTCTCTGACCTGAGAGTCATGTCTGAGGCTTCTCTTTTAACATGGGTCTCCAGCATATATGATTCTTAAAATAATTTTGTGTATGGCTCATAACATGGGGTATTTGGTATATGGCTCATAAAGCCAGGATAGCTTTGAGCTACTGAAGATCTCATATGATTATGCACTCTCTACCTCACTTTTTTTGCACTTAGAGGGGCTATAAATACAATGACTGACAAGATATCCAACCTCCAAAGTTTTCCACTTTCCATTCAGTCTGCTGCAGAGTTGCTGGTAGCTGGTAATCAGAATGTCAAGCTCCTTTTTCAAAGCCCCATGGGCTGCAGGTGGAGCCTTTGCTATAAAATTATTAACAGAATCTGTAATAAGCTTCACTTTCACTTCTTTCTGCATGGCTTCCTCCTTTGCCCTCTGAAAAGTAAAAGAAGGAAACTTAGTTCTATAACTGCTAGAATTCTCTGGTAGAATTCTAGAGGAAGAAAAAGCCCCCAAACTATCATGCAAAACCAAAACAAAACACAACAGAAGAGAAATTCTATTTCCAGACTTTCTGACACAATCTTGAAGGCATCCAAAAAACTTTTGTTTCATTTTGTTGCCAATACACAATACTCAATTCAATTAACATCTCACAACTATTCAGTGTTCTGGAGCTCTCAGACTAGTGAAACACTTCAGTACTTTTTTTCCCCCCAAGAAATGCTACAAATACTTTTGTTACCATAATTTGTGAACAACAAATGACAAAAAAAATCTGTTGTGCAAAAATTCATGTACCCAGATTTAAAGGTAAAATCACAAGCAAGGCAGAAGAGAAGGAAAATAGTCCTGAATGGTTTTTATCTCTTTCTCACTGTCATTAACTTGCATTTAAAGAAAAATTGAGAAAATAGTTTTTCTCCAGCATGTATTTCACACTTTTGCTACTTTCTCCCTTCCTATGCAGTCTCATTAATAAGTTATAAGATTTTCACACCTCGCATTGTTTCCTCTGAGTGCTTACTTATGTCTATGACTGTAATCATATCACTACTGGAAACATAATGATGTATACATAGTGTCATCAGTGTGTACCAGTCTTCACAGGAATCTATGATGAGAACTCCCCGGCCTAAAAACATTAAACCAAAACCGTATCCCTGACAACTTTCTTTCTCTCAGGGTCTGAGGAAACTCATGAACCAGAATAATTGGGATCAGGCTGCCATCGCCAGAAGAAGCTTACTAGGTTGCTTTTGGCTTTTGGCTTTCCTAACTGTGGGTAGAAATGGGCTGAAGGATGAACAAGGAATTCTGGTTGTGTGACACAAGAGGTGGCTGCAATCCTTTGGGAAAAGGATCATCATGAGCAGGTGAAGGGATGCATGGCAAATGATCAGGTTATTTGCATAGCTCAAGGTGTCACAGTCTGAACACAGCTGTACTTCATCTGGGTACAGAATATTTACTAGGAAATCCATAATGGGGGTTCTGTATAAAATCCACCTAAAAGAAAGACTTTCTTTACAATGAAAGCTTCAAAAAGAACTTCAAACACAGCTCAGGGAATTAGTTCATCTTTACCTTCAGCTCCTCAACAGCTTTCTGTAATTCATCAGGTGTTTTATACTCAAAATCTCTTTCCAGATATTCTTCCTCAGCTTGTGTTATCCACTCATGCATCTCTGACAAGTCCTTTCTGAGACTCACAGTCTTATCCAAACCACCTTTTAATGCAGCCTTCTTAGCATAGGCCTTTAAGAAAAAAAGAGTACATGGTACTTGAAGCAAAGCTACTGTACAAACTTGACAATATTTTAGCCTGAAAAGAACCAAATTAAATTCCATAGTAACAACATTGCTGTACTTAGGAAAATGTTAATGAGTAATTAGATAGATATTAATAACAGGTAATCAAGAAAGTATTACACATGTGTATACATCCCTTCTTTTAGCAAACTACTGCTGTCCAGAATGAGTTTTTAATGATCCTAGAATAAGAATCTACAACATATGCTGATGTCATCAGAAGGCAAATCTGGAAAAATTCTCTGAGTCTACAAATTGTGCATCAGCTTATCAAAATCGTCCCTAAGTGATTGATCCATTTATGATCTTTCAACAGGAATAAGTTTACAACAAAACCAATAAGTTGCACAGGTGCCATTTTCAGAGTTGGACTGTCAGAGCTGGCGGCTCCAATATCCTGCTTTTTGGTGCTGCTTCAATAAACATTATTTTCAGTAGTATGAGGAGGAATTATCTTAATATTTGGTCTTAACTGCTGATGTTTACTGGTCTGTTACTCATCCTTGAGGACTGGCTGTTAAACATAAATGCTGTTCTATGTAAATGTTGTTTTATAGAACAAAACAGAGTAACAATCAGCAAGTATAAAAGCAGAGCTGTACTTGGCCCTGCAAAATTGCCTCTTCCTCTATCACAGCACCAAAAGACAGGGTAGCTGAAAAGACTATCTGAATGCCAATTGTCAGCCCTCACAGATGTGTTAACTGCATGCATATCAACTCAGATGACTTCTCCAAATCCTTTCAAGAAGGATTTCCCCACAGACAAACCTGATTTTTATATTTACTACTCATGTATTTTAATAGCTATATAGAAGAAGTTGTGTTAGAAATGCCCAACGAGAGGCAATAATTTGTGCTGTGTATTGAATGAAATTTTTACAGATAGATTATCAGGGAATTCAGAAGAAAACTGTGACAGAATTCTAAATGCATAAGGTAATACTTTACATTTCCATGAGAGAAGTGCAAACGTATCCAACTTATTAAGATCACAAAAATAATCTATTAAATACTCCATAGTACTCAAAGGGGAAAGACTACAGAACTGCATCACTAAAATGTCTTACAGATTTCAAAAGTCAATTTTTTAATAATTGTATTTATTAGAAAAATAGAAACTGTTTTTCCCATGTAAAGTGAATAATAATAATTCTAGAAAATATTAGACCACCTTAAAAGGTAACAGTTTTACTCTTACACAAATATACATTAAAAACGTAGATGAGAGAATAAGTAGGTAGGAAAAATTTAAAAGTAATACAACATGAAAGAAGTTTTCCTTTCAACTGTCATAAAGAATAAGAATCCAAATGCCATCAGTTAGATAATAGCAATTTTTAGTTTCCTGATACTGTAAAATTATTTATTAATAATGTCTTTAATTAAAATAAAAGAATCATCCTTTCCTGTTATGCCCCTTTCTCTCAAACTCATGTGACTACTGGAGAACAATTTATATGCATATATATATGCATTTCAAGTTATTGAATTATGAACTCTTCACTGTTTTACTGTCTTATTTCATCTGGAGTAATGACATGTGATTATGGCAATGAGAAGAAAACATAAAAGTAAATACAGAACTTGATTTTTTTGATCTAAACAACACTTTCAAAAATACAGTTTTTCAGGAGCTATAAATTTAATTGCTTTTAAGATCTAAGATACTAGCATGTAACTTTGCTACAAAAATAGTGAGATCTTTTTCTATAATTTAAATAAATATACTTCATATATACTGCTACATGCTAAATTGCAATTCCTAAATGTAAGTTTAATTAATGTGAATCAAATATGTCTAAATTCAGATTCATATCTACTGGATACGCATAGAAGGACAGATTCTGCCAATAAGAAACCTGATGATTAATCCCAAAAGAACCAGTTGCAGCGGGAGACTTGATACCTGTTGGCAAATGTGTTCCCATTGAGCATTGAGATCCTTTAGTTCTGATTCTATTCTGGAAGCAAATTCTGGCTCTGCTTCACTCTTCATTTTCTTCCCAACTTCATTAACACTGTTCAGACTGGGCTGGATTGTCTGGATATCATTTACTAAAGCCTAAAAGAATAGCAGAAGATTAGGCAAGTGCCATTCACACAAATTTTCAGATACAGTATCCCGACGAAAACATGGCTACATGGGATTCTGTCACGTCTGTGGTCCAGATCTCCAAGCAAATGAGCACAATCAACAGATCTATCTATGAAAATAAATAAAAAAAGAATGAGCAGCTCTTATGTGATGAGCTACGCTATATCAAACAAAATTCATTTGCCAGATATGTATTATTTAATTTTTAAATTTATGTATGTACTAAAAAAACCCACATATATAATGTTAGATTACATTTATTGTATCTTTTACAATGCTTCCCTGGTTTTGGTTGAAAACATGAAAAATGCCTAGATCTTTTATTCACATTTCTGAAAGAGCATTCCATCATAAAACTGAAAAATGATGACAATTCTTATTTAAATAATGGCTAGGAGAATGTCTGAGGAGCTTGCAGTTCTGCAAGACCACTGTGTACGTTTCATAATATTTACACATCCTGCCAGAACATTTACAGAGCTTGTAAATTCCACTGAACATATGGACAGGGACCATCACAGATTACAGGATTCACTGCACTTGCACACTCTGTTGGGACAGGCAAAAGAATTTGTAAACCCCGTGATGGAAGTATCAATACTTCATAATGCTTTAAAACTCCGCTGGGATAAAATCCTGGAACTTGTAAGTTCAGTGAAAAAAGAATGGATATAATTTACAATTCCTGCAAGTTCTTCAAGAACTTTTCAGTCAGAAAAGTTTGTAAATAGTGTGTGACTAAGAGATACAGAAAAAGATCTTCTGGCACAGATTATGCAGCTTAAAAAATAAATATGCTACGCTTTTAAAGTCAACGAAGTAAATAAACAGTTGACTTTAGAGGCTACTAACATTATTTGCTGCAAGTACTCTTCAATGTGTTGTTCCTTCTATAACAATACTGTCACTGTGCGCCTCCTCCTGATACTAAAGCTTCCAAGTTTTTAACTGAATTTTCCTCCAAACCCAGGAAATGCAAGAAGTTCAAATACACTGCAGAAGACAACCCCTTACAACACGAATTTATTTTTAGGAACAGTAATCATTTGTGTAATTTCTGTATGAGCCAGGATCATAGAGAGGAATTGAATATTTACCAAGCAGGCAGGTAATACTCACTGTACATTGCTCAAGTTGCTTTTCCAGTGCTTCTGAATCTCCAAGGGCAGGCCACTCTTCCTTCAGAAAAACATCCACTTCAGCCATCCACTTCCTCAGTGTTTTAGTGTCATTCTGTTTATTAAAAAGACACACAAAACCTGACTGGCAACAGTGTAATTCATCCTGGCACTACAACTAAAACTCATCACAATGCAATTTCCAGTTTATTGAACTGTCTGAAAAATACAAGCACAGCAAGCAAGCAAACCCAATTTTATCTTGGACTGTCATCAACACTTTAGGTTGCACTTTGACCATTTCTGACCAAGTTTAATGTGTCTACAAGCAGGCAACTTTATGGCTCTTGAGTTTAAGCCTTCTAGATATCATTTGTGTTTAGATGCTGCATACTTGTTCATTGGTTCCTTGTATTGCTTCAGATTACTCATATTTGGCATTTAATTCAGTCTCACCTATCAAATATTCTGTACTTCTATTTAAACTTCAGACTTCTTTTGAAAGTTGCTGTATTGCCTGTTTTTCTACCAGAATACAACACAGAAAAATGCCCTTACTATTTAGAATGAAAAAAACCCAACGTAACTGAAACAGATTCACTTCAGAAATTAAAATCCTATAATGACTCAATGAGTCATTTCAGGAATTCTCAGTTACTTTTTCTAGAACTAGGATAGTAATACTATTTCCTTAGTCTTCAATTAACTTTGCAGTTAATAAAAAAAGTTGTACATGAAACACTTCAAAAGAGAGAATGCTATCCTTCCCAGGCAACATTATATAATCTAATAACTTCAGAGGTAGAATGAGATTTAAAAAATGTCATTTAAAATTACCTTAAAATGCCACCTATGGGAAAAAATTAGATGTACATATTAAAATAAAAATGATATATGGTAAAAATTTTAAAGGTTAATTCTAAACATTTTCTCATCAAACTGTTTTCATCAACAGTGAAATATGTACTGACACTACATGCTTAAGGTAAAGCAGAATTAAAGCACAGAAAAGGACATTTTCTTAAAATACAGACTGTGTCTTAAAATATATACAAATATCCCTTAGTAAATATTACAAGACAGGTAACCAAAGGGAAAATTTACCTAATGTGATTGATATATTTGAAAGCAACAGGCTACCATGGAAAATGAATTGATTTAGTGAAAATGATCATAGAGAAATTATCAGTATACTTCAGAATGGCAATTACCAAAGCACTGTTGAAATTTCTACTGTGCATTCCATTATTCAACAGTAAAAATAGTTCAGAATCATATTTCATGATGAAACTTTAATACCTTTACAAGAATACTTTAAATATAGTTCATTATTGTGGTAAAATATAGATCTGATGGGATTTACTTAAAAAGAGATTAGTCTCCAGGTACCAATGAAGATTAAATGTATGACCCTCATTTTGGATCAGACTGCAAATGCATTCTGTTTATTGACACTCTTTCATCATATCCCATGCTGACAACATTTCATAAATTGCAACAGCTAAGACAATAATCTGGATGAGAAGTCATTCAACAAGCTGAAAAGACAATGACTTCTGTATTGGATGTGTACTAGAGAGATTTCAGGAATAAATATAAAGGCTAAGATTGGTATGCAACAACAGCTCACGTAGCTTTAAAAATACCTGTTCTACAGAGCATGGTCATGATATTCAGGACCTTCTCTTTTTAAGAGCAGTGGGCAAACCTCTAAATTTGGGGTGGGGAGAGGGGCAGGAGGCAGAGGAGAGGGAAAAGACAAAAGTTTTATTTTCTCAAGCAAAGTGTCTTGATTTTTTATGTGGCAAGGTTTTGGTAGCAGGGTTGGCATCTCTGAGGAGAAGACAGGTGCTGTCCTGTGCCAGACAGCTTCCTCCAGTGGAACCACTGCTGGACATGGATGACCCCATGGTCAGCTAGTGACGTCTCAGTGATAATACAGTTAAGAAAGGGGAAAAACGCCAGACAGATGGAGGAGGAGAGAAAAAAGGTGAGAAACAGCCCTGTAAAAAGTGAGAAACAGCCCTGCAGACACCAAGGTTGGTGAGTAAAAAGGGGCAGGAGGTACTCCAAGTGCCACAGCAAAGATTCCCCTGCAGCCCACGGAGAAGGCCGTGGTGAGACAGGCTGTTCCGTACGGCCCAGGGAGGTCCACGGTGGAGCAGTTATCCAGCTGCAGCCCATGGAGAACCACATGTCAGTGCACGTGGATACGCCCTAAAGGAAACCGCAGCCTATGCAGAGTCCACACAGGAGCAGGTATTTCTGCAAGGGCTGCAGCCCTTGGGAGGACCCACATATTGAAGCAGGGGAAAAAAGTGAGGAGGGAGCAGCAGTGGAGAAGAGCTGGTGTGGACTGCCTGCAGCTCCCACTCCTCATCCGCCTGCACACCTGGATGAAAGATGAGACAAGAGTAAAGCGATGGAGTGCAGAGTAGGAAAAAGAGGGAGAGGGAGAGGTGCTGGTTTAATTTTTGTCTTTCTTACCACACAAAAGCATTTTAATTTACCCCAAGTTGTGTTTGTTTTGCTCAGCTTAGTAATTAGTAACTGATCTCCCTTTACCTCAATCTTTATCTCAATCCAAGAGCTTTTCCATCCTATTTTGTCCCCCTGTCCTGCTGAGGACAGGGAATGTGAGAGCAGCTGGGGCACCTGGATACTAGACAAGTTTATCCCACCATAACATTAAACTTGATTTCATGTCCGGCTTCGAACACAAGCAATGGAGTTACAAAATTACAATTTAGAACAATGTGGTATTTCAGTAGCTAAATTATAATAAATTGTTTACATTAAATATGTTATTTTATACTAACAAAATGTTTTGTCCTTTTTTTAGTCTGTTTTGATAATGTAAAAACTGATGAACTGCAACAAAATAAAATGTTTTTATTCTCTATACTTCTTTTTTTATCCTTAAAAAAAGCAGAAGTATAAGAATACTTTGACAGCAAATTTATTCCTGACTAGACAACTCTATTGAATTAAGATGAAAACAACAATTACAGTTCACGTGCTACTATTCAAAGATGGAGATAATCATGTATCCTGTTCTGCTACCAACAAACCAAAGCCAAGGACAGAAATATCTGATGTAGTAAAAAGAAGAAATACTGAGACAAAACACTGAGAAGAAATACAGTGTGAGAAAAGAGCTTTGAGTATGGATGCAGGACATCAGCCTTGAGAATTTTCTTTGCAATATTCCATGAGCATCCAAATGTCCATTTGCATGGAGGCAAGGAGAAAAACTATGGAAAAACATTACATTCTCCATTTTTGTGGCTGATTGCTCTGAATGCCTCTGAAACCTGTACCTTGAAATCATATAGAAATAGAAGAGAAATATGTTAAAAATGGACCTTTTTAAGTCTTAGACATCCCCTGTAATGCTGCTACATGTGATTTATAAATAAAAATAAATAGGTGATCTTCACAATGAGAGAAATAGTGTTGTGTTCCAACATTGCCATTCTAAAAACCTGAAATGCACTTCTGCTTTCTGGTAAATGCTGCCAAGACACTACTATATTACAGATGACTTTAATTAGGTAAGTGAATTCATTAAAGTCAATATGGTTACAACTACTTCAGATGCATGAACAAGTGCTTCAGATGCATTGAAAAATTAAATAGAGGAACATTAGTAGCAATTTTTACTGAAATCAGAGTTTTTGCTATTGAAACAACATAAGCAGAAACAGCCACAAAATCAGAATTCAAAGTAAAATCAAGCAAACATTTTCATACAGTTTTTGTGCTGCTTTGATATTTCACTTGGGTGTTAATTTCTGGAAGTATATAAATGTGTTTTATCCTAGTCCCACAGCAACCAGACACCACGTGTTAGCTGAGGCTGAAAAAATTTGATTAACCTGGAATCGCTGGAGTTTGGTCATACGCTCCTCGAGTTTCTGGCAATGTTCCACCAGCTGTGCTGACAGTTTCTTCCAGCGGCCAAGGATCACCTCAATCTCTGATCGGTATTTTTGGCTGACTTCTGCAGGGGCTTTCCTGGACAAATCCTCCACAGTTGTGCTGAGATAGTTCAGGCCTTTTTGCTGCTCTTGGAGAGAACTCTGTAGAGCCTATGGATAGGAGGCAAGTAGTATCCTGATTCAAGTGTCAGGCAGTTCTCTTTGTTTCATAAGCACAGTCAAGACATGTAGGTCACCTTTGCTAAAACATGCAATGGCATAATCTATACTGAGCAGTTTGGAATTGCTTTTTTCACACAAATTAGAAAGTAGATTTTTTTTTAGTTGAACCGAAACTATAACCAGAGGTGTTTATACTTGCTAATAGATGTGATCTACATACATTTCACTAACTTGAGATGGGAACTTACTATGGCTCTAATGA
The DNA here is from genome assembly GCA_013396775.1 of Cephalopterus ornatus. Classification (NCBI taxonomy): domain Eukaryota; kingdom Metazoa; phylum Chordata; class Aves; order Passeriformes; family Cotingidae; genus Cephalopterus; species Cephalopterus ornatus. The sequence continues at coordinate 134,608 of VZRE01006435.1, read as the reverse complement.
TTAAAGATTTCAAAAGCATCAGACTCTACATGGAAAAACAATAAACTTAGAGAACCAATTCATTGGTTTAAATTTTTGATAACTTCTCCAACTTTTGCAATTCTCAGTCCAAATTTGCTGCATCTAGATTTTTTTTCCCTATATTCTACTTTTATTTCTGAATGCTCATTAAACAACAAGTTCATTAGCCATCCAATAGCAAAAAATTAGCAGACATTGAAATACAGAGAAGATTTGTACCCACTGGCAAAACTTGTTCTGCATTTATGTCTGCTTGTAAATCTGACAGAAAATCTGACAAAGACCATGCTGCATTTTGCAAATCAGAATTGTTTCCATGTCAGCACTGGAAAATGAAATCAGCTAAATCTACATATAAATACCAGAGCTATCATCAAAGTAATATTATATATACCATGGGGACAAACAAGGCCTTTACCTTAACAGGTTAAACATCTTAGAAAATTAGTTTCAATGGTGAACACCACTTTACATTCTTTAACTTTAGGAGTCAATACAGGTAAACAGCCACTGCCTCCCAATGCCCTTGCCTAAAACCCAAATGGGCATTATTTACTCAAGATCCATAGGCTTCAGCAGGCTCACGACAACTAAGGGTTTTGTCCCTCTGAAGTTCTCACCCGAGACATTCATCCCCACAGCTTGATTACTCACCTTGAGCTCCCTGAGTCTCTGCTCCATAATTTCATATTCAGCAACTGCAACCTGAGGCATGGAGAGTTTAGTTTCTGACTGCTGGATCCACGAAAGTATAGTGTTCATTGTCTCTTTGTAGTGTGCAGGAGGCAAACTGTCACAAACTACATTCAATAGGGAAGAAAAAGGAAGGAAATAAAGGAAGGAACGAAGTAAAATGATTTTGTGCTTTGTTATTTGGTTTGCTGACAGAAGATGCTTGATAAAAGACCAAGCCTTATTGAAGTCATTGGCTGTTTTGCAACAGGTTGCAACAGGTTTGGTAAGTAAGTATCAGAATTTTTGTGGAAACACAAATATTTTGAAAAAATGAATACACTTATTCTAATGTTTACAATATCTCTGCCATTTCAGGAGTTGTGTGTTATTTGACTCTTTTATTATAGGTCACAAGACAACCTATACAGGCAAGACAACTAGCTTAAATATGTGTCTTCAGAGATCAACCGACAAACCATTGTACTTAATCCAAAATCTAATTTCAGAAATGTATTAAGAACTAGCATTCCCTTTTATGGCCCATATTTGTGTGTTCAGTGTTTCTGTTCAAGTAAAATGCTCCATTTAAGACATCTGTTAAAAGCTTAGAAAATTAATCTTTCTTCTGCAATAAAGTTGATTTTTATTGAACTGTGCCTATTGTGCCAACATTACAGCTGCTGTAAATAGACAACATCTGGCACACACATCAGCAACTCATTAGCAGAGAAATTCCCTCTGCCATCAACAACAGTTGCTTCTATACTCCTTGAAAAATGTACAGACAAATGGCCTGGCTGGTTGGAACTGAAATATTTCCAACTTGTATCACATAATAATGAAGTATATAGAAGCTCAAAAAAGTTACACCCATTTGTATCTCCTGTATCCTCCTCCATCTTCTCTGATGTTTCAGAAAGAACTGTACTGAGAAATTATATATCTGTCCAAAAAGCAGTTTTGACGAACACCACAGTTAAAGTTTTTAAGCACAAGCTTGCTTACATTCTCATACCGCAATTCTTGACAGACTGTACTTCAGATTTTAACCTAATTTTTTAGTTGATCAACAGAATGCTACATGAAAAAAACCCTTATATTTTCAGTTAGACATCATAACCACATACCAAAATCAGGGTAATCTAAGCTCTCTAATGTGGAGTATGCACATTGTATGACATACCTTCCTCATAAAAGCCTTGGCTGATCTGATTTATCACATACATCTGGGGATTTACAAAAGACTTGGTACCAGAAAAGAATTACCAAGTATCTCTTCCCTTGTGATGTGTTTGGTTTGTTTATTTTTTTTATATACAGAAAGCAATAGTAATATGTTCTTGGAAACACAAACCCAAACGTATTCAATCTCATCAAATAGCATTTTAAACCTTTTTATTTCCTTAGTGAGATTTGTATTGTCTTTGACTCATTTAATCCAAACAACTCCTACTTTAGAATAGAACATACATTTAAACTCATCATTGCAAATGAATGGAGACATAATTTCAGCTTATGTTGTAGAATTATACAGTTCTTAACTACAGTTTTATTTAGAAATATGAAATGGAGTTCAGTGTTGTGATATAATGTTTAACTTCTCTAAGTTATTTTCTCCTTTAAATGAAAAAACAATCTTCAAGCATTTATATAAAAGAATAGCTATTTTCAGTAGTGGTGAAGACTGCCTCAGAACAAGTAAAACCTGTTACAGTAAACTCCATCAAATTGCATCAAACTCTTATTCTGCAGGTTTGGCAATAATAATAATAATTTTAAAACCATCCAAACACTGCAAACATTTTGTTCAATCGCAATGAGTTATGTTCTGTACTATTTGAAGGACTAAATAAGGGTTCAAATGGGATGACAGATGTTGATTTAATCAAGCTAGTGTCTTTACAATTTGGTTATTACATATTAACATGATAGTATCTTTGAGTGAAACAACAGTTTTCTTATTTCACTTTTCCAGATTACTACAGATTACTAATTAGTGAAATACTACTTTCTAATTTTTTTTTTTTAAAACGTAGAAAACTTGTCAGAATTTTCATCCACAAGGAAGAAGATTAACTTTTAGGATGACACGTCAGAAGAGCTTTTATTGTTTTCGCAACACATGATGCCAATGATGAGAATTCAGTCAAACTCCTACTGTGGGATTATTCATTACTTAATTATAACTGCCTAAATAATCTAACCCATTTATGCCCTCTCTCTCTGGGAAGTAGGAATATTTAAATTTCCCATGCTAAATTCCCATAAAGCCACATTCAAACCTGTTTATTTTATCCTAAAATTTGCTTTGTGATACTAATATTTATGGATTAAAGCCCACATGACAAACAAAGTCTATTAATAAGTATTCTGCTGTATTATATGAAAAAAATTAATTGGTAGTGAGAAAGATTCAGCACATCCCCAACATGGGCCTCGTTTAGATGTTGCAAAACTAGGCCCATGACACAATTGTAACAAAACACCACAGAGGGAAATTACAAATATGTTTCTCTGAAATATGAGAATACAGTTTGCATCCCAGAATGGAAAAATGTTGTTGTATTAATCTATTCCACTTGTAGGAAATCAACTTTGGTGTGACTGACACTGAAACCCTTGAGAACTGACAGGCAAATACACTTACACGTGCATATTTATTTTAGAGAAAGACCTTAAATTTGCAAATACAATGTTCAAATAGATATTTGGTTAAGATATATTTTTAATAACTAGAACTTTTTAAACATGTGAAAATAGGTTTCCAAGTAAGCAAAGTACTTTGTTTTTTTTGTGTTTTTCCTCCCATCTTCCTTTTTTTTGGGACCAGATTTTTCAGTCAAAAATATTTCCCCAAATCAGAAATGAAATGAGAATACAATTATCTCAACAACTATCAAACCACACGGGATAGATTGCAATGTGTATGTCCTGCAGTCAATACAAATCCCACTGTTCATCACACCATTATGGAAAGCAGTAAATATAATCCATGGGATAATTTTAGTAAAGAGTTATTCCCTCAAATGAATTAAGTAGATTGAACTTCCAATAAAAATTTCCCTAGTAGCAATTGCAGTTTAAAACCAGGCTGATTTTCTCACAACTTTGTTTTGTTTATTTCATAATACAAATACTTGAACCTATTCATCAAAGTGTTTATACTGATGTCTTTATAAAAGCTGTGATTTCCTTCTCCCACATTTTTAACCAGAAACAGCCAAAGTGGAGTCATGAGGACTCTTGTATAATATATAATCAGTGTTCTGCAAGTGATTTAACACTTCCAATTCTGTTTGTTATAAAACTCTTAAAAGAAATAGAAGGGTATAATAGAATGGTTTGGCTTATAAGGAACCTTGAGGATCATCTCGTTCCAACATCCCTACCATAGGCAGGGACGCCTTCCACTAGATTAGGTTGCTCAAAGCCTCCTCCAACCTGGCCTTGAACACTGCCAGGGAAGCCCTTCTCCAGTTTCACAAGATGTAATGTAACAGCAAAAATCTTTCAAAGACAGAAATTTTTGGTAGATGGTTTTATTTCCCATCCATAAAAATTTTAATATTTACCATGGAGGAAAAGGACAAAGTCACCTACAGAGTAGAGGACATTAGCTCGTACACATTCATTTCACAGGCTGCTTTGTCCTTTTGATCTTTATTTAAATAAAAATAATTAATGAGGAAATGGATGGATGGGAAAAAAAAAAGGAAAGAAAGAAAGAAATTGTTTGAATGCTATTTATTAGAATAATAATTTCTCACTCACATCTGAGATATATCTTCAGCTCAGAAGGCACATTCAAAGAAGGTTAAGCAAACTTCCTCCCTCATAATCAAACAGCAATGAATATTTTTGCTACTAAATCATAATTTAGGTCTTAAGAAAAACTTACAGTTTGGAAATTTACAGGACACCTGCTTAAAATTTTCCTTCCTCAAGTAAACAATGATAACAATTTAACTTCCACTTATAATCCATCTCTAATGTACTTACAGCATCAAAATAAGTTAGCAGTTCAAAGTTTAAACAGAAGCAGACAAATTACAGATTAAAACTCCAAATGGTCACCTTACTGTTAAAGTTACTGTGATTTACTGAATTACAAAATTATGCCATGAAATATATGTAATGGAACACTCTAAGAAGCTGTACTAGTGGATTAATGTGAATAGAAGTTTTCATGCAAAATAACCGTAAGCATGGCATGGGTAAATAAAAAGTCTAAAGAATCTTGACATGATATAGAAGGCAAAATCTTTCTAAATAAGAGAAACATCATTTGAATCCAGATGAATAATTCATCATTAATAATAACAACAACAATGATGACTTCCCCTTTGGGAGTTACTGATCCTGCAAAGATAGAATCAGAACTTGAAAGGAAAGCACAGCGCATGAATTTATGAAGAGAAAAATGAAAATAAGTATGACTTTTCCTTTGCCACCTCTATCTTTATACTTTTAACTTTACCTGTGACAGAAGCCTTTTTTTTTTTTTCCAATTTCCCTCCGAAGAACAGCCTTGTCAAAATGAGAACACGTATCTCACTCAAGACCATGGCTGGATAAGAGTTCAATGCAGCAAGACTAAAAACCAGAAGCACCTTCATGGAATTTAGTTCAGTCACAGAGGTTCAGGAGTGCTGGAATGAATCAGCTGCCACCCAGGAGGGAGTATTCACTTACCTGACCCTGACTGTCAGCTCTCCCCGGGCTGAGGGGGAGTGGGAGGCTGACCAGGCTGCTCCCTAGAAATCTCTCTGATGTAGCAGCAGTTAATGTCAAGATAAGTAAATACAAAGTGCAAACCCTCATTTATTACCAGGACATTACAAAGCAAAGAATTTTCATGTGAAATCACATTATTAGTTCTTGAATTATTGCCAGGATTGTCCATTTCACTCCCTCATGTAGATTACTGAACAGCTTGAAGCACTGTCTGATCTTTTTTCTACTACCAATATTGTAGAAATTACTCTAAATTTGTTTGGGGAGGAGGGAGATCTGGAATTCTGGATACATGCTATTCAAAAAAAAAAATGATATACAGACATTCTGTAAGGTGAGAAAAATAAGGTCATATTTCTTTGTATTTTATGAGGCTTTATTTCTTTCATAAACAACATTATAAAAGAGTGAAAAAACAACCAAATAGGTTTTAGAATTTAAATTACATTTTATAACTGGAAATGCTAACAAAATCATGGAGAAAAATGTGAGAAAATCTGAGTTAACCTTTAATAATATTGTAGTGACAAATCTACTGTGCAGCACAGAGAAATTACTAAGCACTCTCGAACTCCAAAAAAACCAAACAAAACGCAACAAAACAAAAACACCACCTTGAAAAAAATGCAATCAAAACCCAACCAAACAAAAAGTATTTTAGGGAGACAATAGTCAAAATTAGAGAAAACTGTTTATGGGGGAAAAATTCCCTTGGATAAAAGAACACTTAAATACCCTTATCCATCAGAAAAAATAAGGGAGTAACGGTACATGAACAACAACAACAAAAAAACTCCCAAAACAAACCTCTTATGATAAGTCAAAAATAAAAATCCTTTTGACCTAAAAATAAACCTTAATGATGAATCAAAAAAAAAAATCTTTCTAAACATTTACATTTTATGTACAGGGAATTAAAAAATAAATGCTATAGCTCTCGAGCACAAGTCCTATGAGAAGAGGCTGAGGGAGCTGGGGTTGTTTAGCCTGGAGAAGAGGAGGCTCAGGGGAGACCTCATTGCTCTCTACAACTACCTGACAGGAGGTTGTAGCCAGGTGGGGGTTGGTCTCTTCTCCCAGGAAACCAGCAGTAAGACAAGAGGGCATGGTCTTAAGCTGTGCCAGGGGAGGTTTAGGTTGGATGTTAGGAAGATATTTTTTACAGAGAGGGTAATCAGGCATTGGAATGGGCTGCCCAGGGAGGTGGTGGAGTCACCGTCCCTGGAGGTTTTTAAGATGAGACTGATGTGGCACTTAGTGCCATGGTCTAGTAACTGTGGTGGTAGTGGATCAAGGGTTGGACTTGATGATCTCAGAGGTCTTTTCCAACCTGGTTGATTCTATGATTCTATGACTCTAACTGATCTGCAAAACATCATTCAGTCTTCAGGAATTTTTTCTATGTGTAGAAAAAAATTAATTGCAAATAATTTATGCAAATAAAAGACAAGAATATCTAAAACGCTCTAGCAAAATTTCAACATTTTCTACTAAAGTAAGGCTAAAATAAAGACATGGGATATGGCCTTTCCCCCATTTGTATAACACAAGAAAAGCAGTTATTAAAGAAAGCAGAAGAAACTGAGTCTCAAAGTACCAAATTTTCCACGCTTTGTTTTTTTTTTATCCCCCATATGTTTTGATTCATAAGACTTTCCTGGAAGGGCAATAGGCAAACCTATGCGATGCATGATGGTTCATATCTACAGCACTTATGAAAGGAAGTTAGCACTTTGGATAAAACTGTGTATGAAATTTCTGGAGATAAAATATGATTGACATAATACTCTCACCTAAAACATCACTGGAGGTATGTATACTGTATGGGATAAAACAATCTCATCTTGACAGCTGAACCATTTGAGATGAAGCTCCTATGATCAGAGCAGCCACATAAAACAGTAACAACTGTCCAGGGCTCCATGAAATATTGATTTAGAAACTTCTGTTTTCTAGCACTTTAGGAGACTCTCCCCAGTCTGTTCAATGCTTTCACCTCAGAACAAGTCGTTCTGCAGCTGTCCAGGGCACCCAAGGAGCACAATGCAGCACAGGGGATGGGGGGAATGAACATCCAGGAAGAACTTACCAAAGCCCATGGTTCAGGCAGTGAACACTCTTTGTCTAACTGGACTAATCAGTTGATTAGTTCATGAGCAATCACTATAGTAAAATTAGATCAGGCAAACCCAGCAATTATGCAAGATTAGATAGAGAAGAAATCATAAAGAAACTAGCATCTACAATATTTTTCTGTTGGCAGAATGGCAACCGATTTCACCATATTAATGGGTTTTAAATCTTACCCGTTGCGTGTCTTGACTTCCGAGTCATGAATAAACATTACACTCCTTAATACTAAATTTCTACAGCTCATTCTTTCATCACTTGCTACGGCACACTTGCATTTTATTTTTTCAGTTCTCCTATGCACCTTCAGTTTATGTGTTCAAGTGTGACATAAGTACAGCAGCACAGTGATGTACTGTTGTAAAATCAAAATCCAAAACTCTTCATGAAAAAATTTAGGAAGAATACTATAGAAAACCACTAGAAGGAGCTAGCACGATGTCTAATTTCAAAACAGTACAGTCATTTAGAGATATTGTTGGTTTAAGAAGCAAATAATGTCTTTGTTGTTGAGAAAAGTTGCATTTGTATCAATTATTAATTTCCTAATCAAATACAGAAAGTGTACAGTAGTCACTGACAATCTACATATCTTTAATAAGAAATAGTCAACTTTCTATTTTGGTATAGCATTTTCCATTTCTTGAAAAATTCATTTTACTACAAATATTGCAAATAATGTTATAACTGGCAGTCATATATTCTGCGTTGTAAAAAAGGAACAGTTGGCTACATGAGAAAAAACTCAATATGCTGAAGTAGCTGCTCTCTTTGATGAGGTTTATGAAGTTAAATTTCTATTATGTGAAAATCTAGAGCAGATTCACTCCTGTAATATAACTCTCTTTTCTCTCTACTTACAGAGATGGACTGTCCCGCCTCACAACCCAACTAAACAAAGACCTTTTTAGGTCGTCAAAAAAAATAAATGAATCTGTCCATAAACACACCAACAAGAGGAGGTCTGATGGTAGAATTCCACTGAGTGTAACCTTTTCTTCTGAATAGCGTACTTTCCCTCATTTTCCTACTAATATAAAATATGGAATTCACTGATATTTTTGAAAGACTAATTCAATTGCAAAAAAGTGCAATACTGGTTTAATATGACAAAAGCAATATGACATATGACATAAAAGCAAACTATTCTTTGTATGCTAGTCAGCAAAATTGACTTCTTGTCATGAACACTTACTGGTCTGTAGCTGCTTTTCTCTGGCATGCATGTCAGCAAATATTTGTTTGAAATGGCTGGTAAAAGCAGCAAGGTCAGCATCCAGAAACACTGGTCCTTGTTCCTTCTCTTTCAGTGCTTGACTTTGAGCCTTTAGTCGTTCAATTTGAGGCTGAAGGGTTGACATTCGGATGATTTCATCCTGCATGTTTGAACAAAACAAAACATCAAGATAAAGCTACTTGAAAAATGAAATCCCTGGTGCCATGAAATCACCACTGTTTCAGTGCACATTACACATCTCTTCTGCTTCCAAACACATCAGTTACAATACCAGCAATACTGGTATTTTAAATCTCTCCTCACAAATCAATACCTCCACTCCAAATACAATTGTTGATTGATAGCACTGCTTAAAGACACTTTAAAGTCACTTTTGCAGAATGTTGTCATGTTATTAATGTAATGCTCAAAGAAAATATAATAGATTGTACATTAATATTTCATGCCTAAGGAACATCTTTTTCACCTGAAGGTGGAAAGAGAAAAATACGTATCCCATAACCCTGGAGTCATCTCTGTTAGATTAGGAACTAAGCAGGAGGCTAAACAGGCTAAATGGCATGAAGTAGAAAAGGGAAAGATGAAGATGCCCAGTGATTTGTAGCAGCTTCACAGTAACATATCAGAGTCTGAGGTTAAAGTAGAGTAGGATAGGTTAGCTCAGTTGGAAGAGACCTACAAGGAACATCTAGTCCAACACCTGACCACTTCAGCACTGACCAAGTTAAAGCATGTTGCTAAGGGCATTGTTCAAATGCCTCCTACAAACTGACAGGTTGGGGGCATCAACCACATCTCCAGTAAGCTTGCTGCACTGTTTGAACACCCTTCCAGTTCAGTCTAAACCTCCCCTGGCACAGCTTTGGATCATTCCCATGCATCTTGTCACTGGACAACAGGGAGAAGAGATCAGCACCTTCCTCTTCACTCCCCCTCCTCAGGAAGCGGTAGGGAGCAATGAGGCTGTGCTATTATACCTTCAGGAGACCTTGTACCCACTGTGACACGTGTAACTACTAAGTAAAAAGAAATGAGGAAAGCAAGCCAAATGTACAGTTCTTAGTAGAGCTACTCAAAGAGAAGCTTTCTGCTTGAAAACAGAGACCTCCTGTAAGTACAATTCCAGCTTGGAAATGCCTGAAAATAGAAGTAATAACACAGATCTAAATTTGGGTTTCAAACACTGTTTTCTGCTGGAGAGCTTTTGGAGTCAGAGATTCCCTAAAGTCAAGCTTCTACAAGTATGTCATGCAATTTATAATTCAATTCTACATCTCAATATATTCCTGTACATCAATATTAGCTTGTAAGTAATCCCCACCCACAGAGCTGTCTACAGGAAGAGAGACAACCAAATTTCTATGATGGTACAGCACAAAAAATAAAACAATTAGGGAGAATAAGTGAATTGGTGTGACCATTTTTGCTATGATTCTATCACACTATGACAGAACAATATTCCTCCTTTTGACTACACAATCCACCCTCCATCAGAACACAGGGTATGTATCAAGTAAAGTTGTGTGCAATGGCAAGATTTTGGACTTGAAAACAATCTTCTGATCCTTAACAGAGGTAATAAACAATGATTTTTAAGACACAGATTCTTAAAGTAAAAAAAAAAGGAAAAAGACTTTACGGCCATAGTTCCCTAGCTTTAAGAGACTAAGCATCTTAATAACTAAATATTTTAAACACCCATATGTTGGGTTCTATTATCTCTATTTCTTAACCAGTCTTTCCTTTCCTTTCCTTGAATAAGTTCAATAATTACTTTATAAAGACAAGGGTTCCATTCACCATTTTTATCTTGAAATAGACTTGGTCATAATCTGTCCCACTGTTAGAATGCCAACCAAGAACAATATCATAAAAAAACTTTTAAAGAAGAATCTCTAACCTTGCATTTTTCCAACTGAGTTTTTACTGTAGCAGGATCTGTTGCCGGTGTCGGTTGTGCTTTCAGCCAGTTTTCTGCAGTAATTGTTGTCTGCTCCAGTTGCTGCAGCTGGGAGTAGAAGTCAATGATGTTATTTTGGTACTCCAGCCATGCCAGTCTTTCACTCAGCAACTGACAGAACTCAATCCAGCGGCTCTTCAGCTGCTCTGAGGCTTGTCTAATGTTGTCAGGATTCAGGCCCTCTGGAAACATGGGAGAAGAAGATGCTTAAAGATAAACAAGTTACAAAGAAAATAATTAAAAAAAAAAAAGTAATATAATTTACCAATTCAATTTCTGGTTTTGAGAACTCATAAATCCAGTTAATGATTTATCATCAAATAATGGTCCTGAATATACAGATGTTACACATTAGTGGAGAAAGCATATCAAAAATATTTAAAGTTGCTGTCAGGGTACTTTTGTTGCTATGGGAATGAATTATAAAGTACATTAAAGTACAAGAATGGGAATAAAGCAGAAAATAGAGATACAATACATAAAGCTAATTAAAGCTGCCATAAGAAATAAGAAAATGCCTGACAGCTGGATTTTGAAAACTATGTCTGGACTGTAATTAGATTTTAATGTACAAACCTGTTGTTGGATTTTTTTTTTCTAAAAAGACTGATTTAAATGAATGGGAACTACATTCCACAGTTATTTGGAGGATTCTGATAATCCCTCAAGTTTTGCATTACATGTTATTTTAGAAATATCATAAACACATGACCAGATCAAATCTCTATCTAGGCCAGTCCTGTATGTCCAACAGTGACCATCAGGAGACACTAAGCAGAGAGACGAGAAACCATAGGTAATGCTTCTCTAAGATTATTTTCAGACAGGGTCTGGTTTCTCTGATATAGTATGCCTATTTCTGTCTACTGTTCAGTAATTATGCTTACATTAAAGTTCATAAAATCAAACTGGCTTTAGTTATTACAGACAAGGCAATTATTTAGAACAATTTAAAGATAAAAGCTCTATATTCTCTGTGAAGAAGGTGAGGCAATACATATGACAGATAAGCAAAGGTGTCTTACAACAACATAATTTATAATTATACTGAAAGTTGAACTCAGGCTGACTACAAAATAATATTAACTTAACCATCTTATTTATACTTTCAGTGGAAATTTAAATCTAACCCCCAAACCTTTTTTTTTGGTGTAATGACATGTAATGATACATATAGCAATAGGACCAATCTTGATTTGAAAAATAAATTTCTCAATTCATTAAGCAATGCAATATGCTTAAGAACATTTTTAATATCATCACTTAGTCATACACTAGCTAATCAGTAAAACAGAAGCCATGCTTTTATCAAAATAATCAAAATTAAAGTATTTTTCTTAAAAGCAAATGAGGCAAAAGACTTAAGTGTTCCACTTCTGCAGCCTTTGATGCACTGTCAAATATGGTTTATCTGGTTTGCAACCTAGACTCCCAATCTGCAGGAAAATTTTTTTATCAGGGATAAAGAGTAGTAAAGTTGATGTGCAATTTTGTAAGGTAGGACACAGGAAATGAAGTTCTAATTACAGCTAAATCCTTTAAATAAAATAAGTACCAGAAATTTATTGCAATAAAATTTTCTAGGGAATTACTATAATGCATGCTATATCGTAAACCACGCTAAATGATAATCCAGGATCATGGCTGTTGTGGAGCACCATACTGCTCTGGCAAATCCTTTTCTGGATCCGGCTCAGGGCTATTCCGTTCAGAGTTGTCTGGGAGCAGCCCACTTGGAAACAGACTGTGCAGTACCTGATAGTGGTTCTCTGGATATGCTTTGTTTCTGAGATGCTGCCCTAGCCAAGCAAATTGTGCATGATTTCAAAAACCAAAACTACAGAAAAATAGGAAGCCCAGTGCTACTGGGAGATAATGGCAACCGTGCTGGTTGGAGCAGCCACACATACACATTATACTCTAAAAACTGAAGAGCACAGTTTAAGAACTGTGCAAGAATATGAAATGAACCTTAAGAGGTAAACAGTATTTTAAGAGGTAAACACATCTTGATAAAATCCAAAAGCAACCTGGTCTTCTGTGAGTGTGTGTGTGCATCTGGAGATATGGTACACACAACTAGACTTCACGAAAGTGTAATGCATGAGTAACATATAGTGACACGTAAAGAGACATCATAAACCTGTTTGGCATAGCACATCTGAATAACAATCACAGATGACCAGGTACAGACACTGAACCTTAACAACAGCAAGAACAAACAAGTCTTATAGAAGATAAGACTTTTAATTATGCTGTATTTCAACAACTTTTTCCTTTTCTATTGTGAATTTATTTATAAAAATCCTGTATACCCATAACAGAGAGCAGATTATCTTTGCCACTGTGTTCATGATTACCTCCGAACGTGGAAGATACTGCTTATGAGTCTGGCAGAGTAGATATAAAAAGATCACTTTTATTTATTCCTCCTTTCCTCTCTTTTCAGCTGCCACAGTCTCCCCTTAGGTGAAGTGCAGTCATGGATTCCCCATATATAATAATACTTTTCACTGCAATATTTTCTTCAAGGATTCAGAGAGGACTATTTCAGATGGTCTTTTTTCTTCTTTTTACTCATATGTACCTCTTAATGTAACATTTAAATATGTGAAAATACCCAATGTTTAATTTTTCTTTTCTGTAATACCTAAGCTTTGAATCATGTGATTCCACAAGAGCACAGACAAAAAAAAAGCTTTTGCTCTTCATGTTACTGAAGTGGATGGTACAAGTCTGGTTTGTTCTGAGCCATGTTTGGTAAAAGATTTCAGAGACACACCTCCATTAGGTAAGACCATACCCTACTGAAAGAAAGACCCATCTGAAAATCTCCATAGCATGTGTTTTTAAACTCTCTTAATTCACAGTCCATTCAGGTAACTCAAAGTTGTCTATCAGATGTCTGTATGTCATTTCCAGAAGGATGTAAGAAAAGGGCTATTACAGGTACTTGAAAACATATGGGAAAGTTTGTAATTCTTTTTTCTTATTTTGAAGAAAACTAGTCTTTTGTCTCCTTGAAAATGTCAAATTATTATTTGAGAAGTTGATATGAGGGCATATTTTTAATGTTTTTATTTGCTCACTGAACTGCTGGAAATCAAGAATTTCACAGAATTGTTAGGATTGGAAGGGACCTCTGGAAATCCTCCAGTTCAACCAACTGCCAAGGCAGGGTCACTCAGAATAGGTGACACAGGAGCTTGTCCAGGTGGGTTTTGAATGCCCCTAGAGAGGGAGATCTCCACAATCTCCCTGGGCAGCCTGTTCCCAGGTTCTGCCACCCTCACTGTAAAGATTTTTCTCAGGTGGAACTTCTTGTGTTTTAGTTTATGGCCATTGCTCCTTGTCCTCTTTGAAACTTTCCTCTGTGATTAAGTACTGATTTCTTCATTAACATTAGCAACTTTAGCAACCACCAGCTTTCACCCATGATGTTAACACTGATCCCCTTATCCTGTTTCACTCATAGTAGCAAGACATACCAGAAGTTTACAAACAGGTCCAGAAACCATATAAAACCCATTATCTGGTAAAACATTATTTTATGAATAGTGCATGGTTCATAATCTTTTCATATTCTAAAAGCTTCTGATATAATCATTGAATAAATATACTGTACCCAGAGGAAACAGATCATTATCTGAAGTGCATCCATTAATTTTATTACCTTATATATACCACATAACAAATTGTGCCTGAATATTTTTAATTGTGCAGCACCTTACATGCAAGTACTTTGGAATTGCCACTTAATATGAAGTATATCTTATTAAGTGCATCTATCATTTGCCATGGTTCCATGATAGAACAACAGAATATTATCTGGGGGTTTTGTAGCTTTTGACTCCTGCGTGTGTAACTTAAAAGATAATCTATTTCTTCCACAGAACAGTGGGACTTAAATATTACATGTTTTATCACAACAAATTCATTTGTATTCACTTAAATGCTGCCTATAGAAATTTTCTGAATATTCATGTTGATGCCCTGTTTATTTTCTTCTAAACTACTATAATAGTCAAGCGTCCACTGAAAGTACTATATCACTTCACTCATGCATAGACAGATGTGCTATTACATTTTAGAATATAATTTAGTAAAGAAAAACAAAATAGATTTTTTTACTAGGAAATGGGAGAAATATGGAAGTTTTCTTTGACTGTAATCATCAGACTTTGAAAGCGTGGGCAAGGAGAGGCAGAGCACGGATCATGTAGAAGATGGATGGTTGAGTAAAGAAGCATCCACCAAAACCATCAATGATTTCCCTTGTGATAGGAAAAGTCCTTCAAATGGCAATGTCCAGACACACTGCTTACGAACACAAGACTCCTTGTCACAGTATGTTGTGTGACAGGGCAGTTCTTTCTAATGCAAAACACTTTCTCTGATAACGGCTGAAAACATTTACATAAGGCAAGAATAAACACATTTCCTCAGAATAATTTCCTCTGTGCTAAGGAGCAAACAAATGAAACCTTAAATAAGCCAAGCCAATTATTTCCAGAATTTGAGTCCTATTTTTTGCTTATTCCTTCTCCTATCACAGTAAAAATAAAAGCAAGAAAGGAAATATAAATGATACAACAATGGAATTCACCGCCATTCTGAACTTGCTCTTACAAACCACCAGAGATCTTATCTTTTTATGCTCTTTGTCTGTTACATTCAGAATCTTGTTTAGGAGCAGAGGAAGAACATTTTATATATTAACTAAAGTCAGGAATTCAGTGATAGCATAATTGGAATCTTAAAGAGTCTAATTATTATTAGTCCAGATCTAATTGACACACAATAAGTGAAATTTAACAGTGCAATTAAAATTGTCATCACTCGACTTCTGAACTCATCTGTGCTTTAAATCTGTTTGCCTTTTGTAGTCTTTTAATTACAGATTACTCTGTAAATGCATAGCAGTGTATCATCAATTGTATCACTGACTGGTTTCCCTAAAGAATAACAAAGGAAGCATCATCATTTTTGATCTGTAAATTGTGGTAGTTAAAAAGGTTTTTCGTTCAAAATAACACAGTACATCTTTCTTCCACTAGATGTTAAACTGCAGACCTCCCAAAAATCCATACAGGAACATTAATTCCATTAATTAATTAACGTCCTTCCCACGTTATGGAAAAGAGTTCCAGCATTAGAACAGGAAGGTATAAAGGCATAGTCAGGCCACTCTGCTTAACATTATTTTGGAGATTCCGTAAAACTTTCCTCTTGTTCTTAGTGAATCCAGCAATCAAAAAAAAAATGCTTTACACAAGCAAAGAAAGACTATAGAAACTTAGTTGAATTACTGTGGAAAATATATAGCTGCATAACTCTACTACAGTCTGAGATGCAGTTTTAAAGTTAAGTTAATATTTTTACATAACTTTTAATTCAGTTTCAATTGACCTAAATTGCAACCGTTAATTGCAATTGCATTAGATGATAATGATTTGGAAGAAAAGATAAATAGAAAATATGTTCCATTCAAAAGCACAATGGCTTTACATGACAGTTAACTTCCTCTACCCTCAAGGAGTAATTTTGAGCATTTCACAAGATATTCCATTTGCAAATCCTTTTTAAAATCATCTCACAGTTCTCATCAACTATCATTAATTATTGAATTCTACTCTCTACCACTGCTAATTACTGCATTCATTAACCATTTCAAACACTATTCTTCAAATTGCCTTTGCATTAGCGGAGTAGCTGAGAGTCCCATAAATATTTAGGGCTTCAAGTCCAGAGGAATTGTTTCTTTTTTCAAAGGGATGGTTTCTTCCCTAAAACCATGACAATCAGGGATCTTCATTTTCACAGTCAACTAATCTGTCATTAGTCATAGTGCTAGAATATTTTTGCTACCAAGGTTACCACAGTATATGGCATGACATATCTCAGATCTCAGAGCAGCTGACAAAGTTGATGAAGCTGATAAAGTCAAAGCTGGCTTAATTAGTCTACCCTGTACCTGCACCCCAGTTGGAGGGTGTGCTTCCTACAAAAAAAAGGTGTGATTTGTGACATACTGGAAATATTTATATCCACATCTAGCCACAGTAGAGATCATGATATCTATAAAACATGAATAAGAGTGGACCCATGGACTGAGGGAGAAAAAAGAGAATCTTCAGTTTAAAACACATGAGAATAATTAAGATAGAATGTTAGTCTACTTGATACTAGGCATGGTAGGCAGTACAGTACCAGGAAAGCATTATGTAATATGGCAGTGAGTTCTGCAACTAAAACCAATCATCATAAAGTACGATATAAACCAAAGGTACTAAAACTGGAATTCTTGAGGTGCAAATCTCCATTTGGCCAAAGGAAGAGTGGGGCACTGCTAAAAGTGCCCTAGACAGATTCTGCCCAAAACAGTAACCTCGACGTGTCAGCACACAAATTTCAAACGCTTTCTTAAAAGTAATGTACCGTCAGATCTCCCAGAAAACATGTAAAAAAAAAAGAATCAGAACTTTTTATATAATCAACATGGAAAACGGCCCAAATTGTTCCAAAGAGGGTGCAGATGTTACCAGACTCCCTTCAGTCTGTTCAGTGAGCCTGGGAAGGGAACCCTTGAAGGACTTGTTACAGTAATGATAATTAATTATGCACCACACATTAAATATGGCCACTTTTAAAATATCACACCTTTATACTTAAGCAAAATAATCTTAGGGTTCCATGAAGCTTCTTTAGCTTGCCCAGTTAGAACCTCAAACTTACAGGATTTCACTTTTAGCTATTTAATTCTTGGTTCTTCACTGTAAAAATTTAATAGAAAATATATGTTCTGAAGCTCAGTGCATTCATCATCTGTATTTCTGGTAATCACATCAGTATGACAGATGTTGGCCCGTTTTTAGTATTTTCTTGCAAAATCAGACATCCTTCAATATTAAGGACAATGGCATGACTTACAATTTTACCTTTGTTTACCTTTCTTTGGGGTTTGTTTTTGCTTTATCTAAAAGTTCAGAAGAATGATATAATATTTAAAAAACCCCGCAAACCTTACAGCTATTTTTCTTTTTTCAAGAGTTGTATAAGTTTTTTTACATTTATTATCTTTGAAAAACCAAATGCCAAAAATCTCTTCCAAATCCCAAGGTTGTATTTCCTATGATACAGAACATTACAGAAATATGCATATTAAAAAACATACATTGCATACTAAAAGTCAGGAAGCACTTTTTTTCAAACTGTTTAAAGTAATGCCTTCAGAGCTTTTCTAAGTCAGATGTGTTAAAGTACTTCAAAAGCTTAGCATGCTCAGAAAATAAGATTACAACTTAAGTCTCTCCACAGAACAGACTGTTAATATACAGTTCATTACTGCGAGCAAGTTTTACACACATTTCTTTTCATGGTACTAAAGTGGTAAGACTTCCCCCCCCCCCCCCCCCCTCTCTATTTAAANCTTTTCTAATGAACAGATTTAACATTTAGAAATAATAAAACAAATATAAGGCAATATCACTTTACTGTTCCATTTGGACTAATATAATTCCTGTGATAAATATAAACCTGTACGTTTATCAAATCTGTAAGAAGATTATCTAAACCAACTCCCATGTAATTACCATTCACCATCTGTTCCACCAGGGCCTCAGCTGATCTGCTGGCATCTTGCAGTTTTCTGTACTTCTCAGGCTTTTCTCGCTGGATGGCCTGCAGCATGACAGGAAAGGTGAGTATTTCAACAGAGGGATTTTGAAGAAGAAAGTAATTAATCTCAGAGACGCCTCCTGATTCCTCAAGACCTTTTAACCCATCATATCGCCCTGCCTGCCTCCCGATTTGCAGCGAAAACAAGCAGGTACCACATATAACCAGGAAGGGAGTCAAAAGTCAAATACAAGAAACGGAGAGGCAGAAACACAACAGAGCTGCAAAATGATAGACATCAGTATTTTACAGACAAATAAAAGAAGTACAAACTGAGAGCTATTCAAAGCCCAATATTTCAAAACGAAAATATTCGCTCAATAGAAATTCCTTGTGGAAGAATAGAGTAGCTCATTTCTCATGTTAACAGCACAAATTGAGCATGCTAACAAAATCACATGGATTCACAGCATACTGCAGTATTGAACCCGTATACAATTCGATATTGTATGATATTGTGTTATGTTACTATTTTGTTTGAAAAAAAAAAACCCTGACCCTGTAAAATGCTTATCGTATAGATATCTAATGTATATAAGACCATCTACAGCAGACATCCATATATGAGCTACTACGTAAGAGTAAGAGTTAACTGCAGATTTAATACAGGCTTCTCATTATGTATTGTAGCTAATACTCCTGATGCACCTCTCTGAATGCAAAAGTTTCTCACCCATGTTCAGGCTAGCGCTCAGGCTAGCTGGTAAGGCCTAGTAAAGGCTAGCTGCTAAAATTACAGGATATAGAAGGAATCTAAGTTTAAGTTTCATTTTAGATTAGTAGCAATACTGGCGGAAAGTAAGCTCATTTTAGATCTGACAGCCCATCAATGCTGCCTCATAATTAACATCATGAAGTCACTTCATTGATTTTAAACTAATTTAGTAGCATAATTTAGGTGTAATTTAGAAGCTCTAACTCAGAAGCCCAAAGAAGCAGCATGGGGCTGCAGTCAAGCTTGATACCAAAAATAAAACAGACTATATACCTCCTAGAGATCCTGACCAACACAGTCTCCCAGAAATCAAGAGTCCCTTGCTTTACTGCAGCAGATGTAAGCGTACAAGAGGATATGCCCCCACAGGTCCTACATGGTATATATGGAAAGGTAACACACAGTCCTGGATGCAGCTTCTCAGACTGGCTGACCCCACTAGGCTTCCCGACCACCTTTTTTATTCCCACAACAAAGGGATGTGCTGGGTGACTAGACTCTTCGGGGAAAAAGGTTCCTTAAACTGGAAAGAAAGCTGAAGCAGGTGTCTAAGGATGCAGGATTTTAGTAAAGGAACCTTATACATTTGAAAATGTATATTTGAAAATGTACATTTGAAAATACTATTTTTCAAATAGATTGTTATGCCTATGGAATTAATATAAACACCTTTGAATAAACTCTCTTAAAATAACATTTAAAGTGTGATGCTTTAAACATCTTCAGTTCAACAAGAAACAGCTCCCTGGAAGACTTCTGTAGGTGAGGAGACACTCAGAACTTGAAAGAGAAATTTTCAGTTAAATTAACACTTTTCCACAGCCTACCTATAACTGACATTCATTTGTCTACATAGAAATGGTTAAACAGCAGGTTTTCTAACATTATCTCAAAGCTTCTATTAAACACTTTCACTAATACAATTTTGAATAAATAAAATATATAAAGAAAGGTTACTAAGAGAATAAGTAGGGATGAAAATATTTTGGACTTCATAAACATATCTTTAATACATTACTAAATTATCACTGAAAGATTATGAATTTTAATCCCAAGAAGTTAAAGATGACTATATTAATTATCTGTAGCTTTTGTAGGCAAATAAAATCTTGTACCATTTCATTGTATAATTTAAATATTTTCCAAATTAAAAACAAAACAGTCTATTAATTCTCTGCAGAGATCCAAAATTTCTTACAGAATATTAATTAATACTACTCTGTCTATAATGCCAGGGATAATTAACATGAGAATAACTACTGAGAACTCAAAGGAATCAGTAAAACACTAAAATATATTGAAAAAATTCTACTCTGTCTGTAATGCCAGGTGTGTAATTGTCATGAGAGAGCACAAATGAATCATAAAAAACTCTCGTAAAACATACTAAAACTTATCTTTTTAAAATATAAAAATGATATGACATCAGAGCTTGTGGAATTGAACCCTTCAGGGCCCAGTAACATGCTCTATGTGCAGGAAAATGCAGAGAAGTGTCCACCTTTCTCCTGAAAGATTAAAATTTCCAGGTCCTGGTAGAAAATACAAGCACTATATGTGAAGTCCTTAAATAAACATACAAAATTTGGTACATATTAAACTTTCTGTCAATTATTTTTCTCCATTAATTTTTATGTAATTAGCATATATTATGAAAATGAAGGTCCAGCACTGGTTACAAGAAGACAATTGCTTATACACAAAAAAGCACAGTGCAAGCCAAAGGAGAAAAGTCTGTCTTCTTGCTCCTTGTACAACGACAAACTATGTGATCCTGGGAGAAGGGAGGACATTCACTCTGGTTACTTACAGCACTAACCCCATAGTCCTGATATTAGTCTGTAAGCGCTGCCGCTCTTTGCCGAACTTGCAAACCGTGTCTTGGATTTTTAAGATTTTAAAGAAGGATTTTCATAACTTTGTGTAAAGTGCCTAGAAATGAATGGAGCAGTCCTGGAAATATCTCTCATTTCTCTCTTTGGTTCTGCTTTCTTTTTTTGTTCCTTTACTGAAGGGAACCACACTCTCAGTTCAGGTTCATTCATGACACCAGTGGAATGGGAAAATTTTGAAGAGGCTTGTGAACTTTTGAAACTCTTTGTTTCTGTACACACTGTAATAGACACCTTTTGACTTTAGTGGCAAAGCCACTTCAAAGTATTTCCAAATATTTACTTCCCTCTTTTTTAACTATTTTAGTTTTCTATAGAAGATTTTTTGGGAAAAAAAAGACACCAGTAGGAGAGTAAAAGGTTGGCTTTATGGGCTTTTGTCTAAGCAGGGATTAATTCTCTTTTGGACTGCTTTCTAACAAACAATGCAAATGTACTATAGCCTAGTCTTAATTGACTGAAAGACATTATAAATTCATCTTTAGCTAAATGCCAGCCAAAGGTGGAGTGGCTATTTTCAGAATACTAAACATTTTATTTGACCTTGAGATTTTAGTTGGCAGTTAATGGCTTCATAACCTAGAAAATTCTGACGGTTGCAGAATTTTGGATGTTATTCATGTATCAAATCAACATCCTACTTTGAGAGCTCTGTGAAAGGGTGCAGGGTAGCAGTACTCCCTGACCTCCTGTGATGGTGACCAGTTACCCCTGAGGGCAGGAGAGGGCAACCGTTGTCATCACCAGCTCTTGCTGTGATTCAGCTCTCAAATACACAAGCCCAACAAACCATGTCTGAAAAAGGTCACTAAAACAAAACAAACATATAAGGATAGAGTTTCTGAGAATGCCAAGAAAACAAATTTAATTGTCTGGAATATCTGACATTTTCCCTTACATCTGTTCCTTATATGTTTATCTTTGATTCTGAAATTCTAGGTGCTGCTTCTTGGCTAATCAAAACTCCTTTCGAGGAGTTTTATTTCCAGTTTATTGTTGTACAGTCTCAAATCTGACTTATTAAGCAAGACTTACTGTCAAAAATTGTGGGTGGTTTTTTTGCACCTGAATCTTCCTATATTTGAACTTGCAATATTGAAAGCTTAAGAAGAACAAAAAAAGGCCGGAGTCATTATTAGGTCTGTTTTTAGTAAAATACACATACTAACTGTAAACTTTTAATGGTGTGATGCAGCATAACAATATTTCCAGCATTAATGTTTGGATGTCTTCATTATCTAGGAATAGTATGGTTGTACAACAATGAAACTTCTATTCCTATGGCATCCCAGTCTCTCTGCTCAGGTAAGGCAAGGGCCTGTATATCAGGGAAGGGCTATAAATATTTTTGCTTCTTCTCAAACACAGGAATGGGCTTTTTGCGCATGTCTAATATATTCAAGCTACATAATAGATCTGCCAAAGGCTAATTTCCTGCCAGGATATGAAGAGCAGCTGGCTTAGCAAACAGTGTCATGGCATTTCATACAGCCTGCTCTTGGCTCTGTCTCCCCCCAGGCCTTCTCTGAGCTGGGATGAGAGCAAAATTTTGCACTTGATGCATCATCAGTGATGGCAAAAGAGATTTCTTTGTGGCTTTCATTTCTGACTCCTCTGTCCTTCCATCACGCAGCAGATGCAGTTCCACTAAATCTTGTGGAAACGACCCCTCATCCATGAAAAATAATGGGCAGGAGCAAGATGCCTCAAGAAAAAAACAACTATTAACCTGTCCTCAAAAGAACACCAGGAAAGAAAGTCATTATAAAAAGGCCCTGGGACTCAGCACCTGCTATGGTAGGGAATAAATGGTAGGTTTGACATCAGCCAGGTGTTCTGTGCTACACCAATGTGTATGTTACCATATGGGGAAAAAACCCTAGATGATAAGTCAGTAAGGGTTAGGTGGGACTCCTGCATGCACATGTACATGGTGCCATGCACGCACGTACGAGTACAGCAGTGGCGTATGACTGTGTATGTCACTACATGTCCTGCTTCTGCCTGGGATAGAGTTAATTTCTTCTCAGTAACTGGTACAGTGCTGTCTTTCGGATTCAGTATAACGTTGATAACATTGATGTTTCGTGCTTTACTAAGTTGTGTTTATCCTAAGTCAAGAACTCTTCTTTTGTGTCTCATGCTCTGCCAGTGAGGAGATACATAAAAAATCCCAGAAAACCTGGGAGGGAGCGTAGCCAGGAACAGGTGATCCAAACTGGCCAAAATGATATTCCACAGCATAGAATGTCATGCTCAGTGTGTAAACTGTTTGAGTTACTTGGAAGAGAAGCCAATCTGAGTTGAGGGATGGGTCTGGCCTTGGTCAGCCAGTGGTGAGCAATTGTGTCAGTTTGTTTGTTGCCTTTTTTTTCCTTTTTATTATGATTATTATTATTATTTACTATTATTATATTTTGCCTAATTTTAATTATTAAACTATTCTTTATCTCATCCTGTAAGTTTTACTTTCGATTCTCCTCCCCATTCCACCGGGGTGGGTGGGGGGAGGTGAGCAAGCAGCTGTGTGGTGCTTAGTTGCCAGCTGCTTTTAAAGCACAACAGTACAATAAAATCTGTTTCAACTATCACTCACATATGTTTTCCTTTCTCTGCATTTCATCTTTTTTTTATATGCCTTCTAAAACTTTACTAGAGATTATAATATGTTAAAACCCACACTTATCTTATTTTCCATTGATTTGAAGCTCATTTTGAGGGAATTGAAAGGAAAAGTTTTAGTAAGCATCAATGGAACTGTTTGAATAATGAACTGAAGAGTACTTTCTGCTTTGGCTGTAGTTTTATGGACACAAGACCAGGAAAAGTCAAGTCAGGACAAGTTTTAAAAGCTAGCAGTTATAAAAACTTGGGTTTTAAATTAAAAAAACAAACAAACAAACAAAAACATGTACAAAGACTTTCACTAACTGAAAACCAGTCCACACACAATCCATATAGTACTTGTCAAGTGCCATCTTTCAGACTTCTCTCTATCAAATTAATACATGTAATGAGAAGGTTTTCTCCTTTAGAATACTCAGAAACTTGTAAATGTAACTTGATTTTCTCAATAAAAATGTTCATTTAAAAAGCAGTGACACCTTTTGAAACTAAAATCAGCCTTGGTCGTTAAAAATATTTTCTATGTTAATGAAGGATACACATTGATTTTTCTTATACCTATTCAGAATTATTGGTTTGTCTCAGACTGCTCCTCATACAAAGCAGATCCTTTTCTGCACTACTTTACTGAAAAGAAGCTGGAAATTGGTCTCTTGACAATTCAGTTATTCAATTGGTCTCTTGACAATTCAGTTATTCGATTTCCAGAAGTCAAAGGAACATCTTTGCTATCTCCCTCTATTCTTAGTGCCTTGAATTCAAACTTCCAATGCTCATGCACTGGTCAAATACCACATCTCTTCCTCCAGTTTTATATATATTTTCTCCAACTGAAACAAGACCTGAACAAATGTGGCAGGTTGTGGCTTCCCAGCCCCACTGTTCTCTCTCAGCACCAGCAAAGGCGAGGCAAGAGGTAGTGGGAACTCCAGCTGGGACCAAAGGAGGGGCTGTGGTTCACCCACCTCCACCCCTTTACCTGCAGTGATCACCACCTACTCAGAAGCAAAGAAAGGAAAGAAGGAGGAAGCTGAACTGTGGCTCCTGGATCCTTTAATGCTTTTATATACTCTTAGAAACTGACAATATGAGGTGGAACATCACGTTGGATAGGGAAACCTGACAGTGTAATATGTAGGCTAAGATGAACTAATTTCCATCCTTGAAAAGCATATGATCCTCAAGATGGGAGTATATGAAAGGGAGATGAGTATTTCTATTTTTTCCAATATTTTTCTAAATTTGACCTACAATGAAGATTGAAGAACTCAGAAAATTAACTGTATTTCTATTTATAATATTAGATGAATCCCATTAACTCAGTATGGAAGCACTTGAACCCATCAAATCTACTCTATATATTTGATCCATTTTGCATATATATATATGTATTTATGTACATTTCACATAACATGAAGTGGTGGTATGAACTAAATTCAGGATATTAAATTTTAATGGGTACTTTATATTATACTAATATTATGACAATATTAACAACTAAAATTATTGCAAGAAAACTATGATTTAACATGAAATTTTAAAATGTATATTTAAAATCACAAGTTCAATGTTCCTCAATCTTATCTTTGCTGATTTATAATGGACAAGCAGACAAGGAGAAAAAAAAGCAGAAAAACTAACTTCAATACAGCAACTTGTTCCTTCTGTTGGTGTTCTAGGAGTTTTTGTCACCATATGTTCTAATGAAGTTCCATAATATACTATGCTACTGTAAGAGTTAATCATAAAAAAGAATTCCCCTTTCTCTTACTTGGAAAGGATTAGGCATTTTTTCACTGATCTACAAAAATAAATATGGAAGAAAATTTGTAACCATTTAGTTTTCAAGGGTAAATCCAGTCATTCAGACTTTAACACGTATACACAAACACAGCTACTCCTTAAGCAGTGCAGAACCATTCATTCTGGCAAAGAAGAGTTTTCGATTCAGGCATGTTACTACAACAGAGTAAAAAAAAAAACAACAACAGAAAAATCTGTGAAGGTTGGTGATTTTCACAGATATTCTACAGCATTGTAAAAAGGAATAGATATAGATTTTCTTTAGCACACACTAAAGTGACACTTTTCACCTTCTTCAATTTATGCATGTGTAATGTCTAATTAAGTTCTTAGTATAGAGTGATGATGCATATTTAAGAAAGGATATATAGGTTTTGATTTAACTTTGCCTAAGACTTTCATAAATCTAGAATACCTTAATTAAATATGAATATGTATGAACAACAAAAAGAAATATTCTACGTATTCACACAGCCTATGTAGCAATTTTGGTGCCAAAACCTGAAATTCACAGAAATAGTGAGCCATTCTAAATTTACCTTGGATAATCAATGCTTGCCAGTCTACATTTGAACCCACTTCAACTTGGACTTGGAAAGCCCTTTGACAAGCTAATACAGACTAACAGAGGTATATACAAGCACTTTTTCCTACATTGACTCGTTCTCTGAGATCTGAGAGATTGCCTTCTTTTCGAAAGATTGCAAACTCGGGACTCTGAAGCACGGCTTCGGAGCGGGTCATCCAGCTGTGGAGCTCTGTTGTGTCAGAGTCAAACCTACGAGACACAAAAGTGCAAGGGGACACTTAATTTCCACAGAGTTTCCGAAAACAGGATTTCACAGTAAGCATATTTAACCCATTGTTTAAACAAGTGAATAAGCAGCAACTTATCTCAGCGAAAGACAGTTTTAAACTCTCATGTCATTACACAGCTCATGAAACTATTCAGCCTAAAATTTAGGAGCACATACTTTTTCATTTTTAAGACCCTGATTTGACAGCCAAACAGATGCAGTAATTTTTACAATAAGGATTCTAATTTTTCAAGCTGATGTTTTTTAGAAGACGTGAAACAAATGTCTCTCAAAGAAGAGAGAGAACCACAAGTCCTGTTGGCATAGCTGAGGATGTAAGGCCTATCTGGCTGACCAAATGCAGCCTTCAAACCTGTGAGATTTCTGTCCCAGCTTGTGCTGACGATATTATGAAGGATATTCAAGCAGAAAATTTTACTGTAGGAAAAGATCCTGTTAATACTATTTGAACACTCATCAAAGGAGAAAAAAATATGACTGTGAAGTAATGGAAGGTGCAGAAATCCTCATTTTTACAAGGTACTATAAGTTCAAAGGCAGAAGACAAAATAAAATTGTGCTGGTAACAGATTCTAATCCCTGAATTCAAACTGAACTGCCAGTTAAGAGCTTCCTACCTCAGCTCTATTTCTGATCATTAAATCAACTGTAATTCTTGAAATATAATGTTCTGCAAATTATAACTACATATTTGATGATAAAAAACCACTAGAAGTCTGATAACAATTAAGACAAGTTTACCAGTCCCTCAGTACCAAACTCGCTTGATTACAGGTAAAATTGCATGACTTCTAGTGTTTGCTCCATTCTCAAACTGCAGGTAAGTAGGACAGGTGAGAGCAACTCCCTGAAAATTAGACTGGTATTACCCCAGTACAGGATGGAAACTCGCAGAGCAAAAAACTTTACCAGTGATCATTTCTTAAATAAAAAGACTTAGCCCTTGCCTCTGCAACACCTTCCCGGGAAAAGATATGGGAGCATTTTTGACAGTACAACAAAATAATCAGGGACACATCTCATGGCCCAGTGAGCCATCAGATGGTGGTATTAGACAGAGATCTTTAATGTCCCTTCCAACCCAAAGCATTCTATAATATGATATGATTCTCTGATATGACAGAGCTGATCTCACATAATGGATGGCTCTGTCACTTGCAGTTTCTTCTGGAGATAAATATAACTCCACAAACAAAGCCTACAGCTCAAAAAAAAAAGGGGCAACAAAGAGGGAACAGAAAAGAATTAAAATACGTAAAAGTCTTCTAAGTAGCATTTTGCAGTACATAAATGTCCTTAAGATAAAGACATTTTTCAATTACCTTGGGGGGAAAAAAATTGTTCAGCTTGTATAAAAGGAGGAAATACATGTTGAACATGTCATTCAAACATTCCACTATAGTAATTGGATATTTCCTTTCTGAGGACTGCTGCAATTACCAATTATATTAGCTCTAGATTGATATCAAAGAATCAATAGAGTATTTAAATCTCCTAAGTACAACAATACTTTTGGCATAAAATAATGCAAGATTACCTTTCGGATCCAACAAAGTTTAATGCATGTAGAATTCATAAAAATAAATCTATGCAAGATACTAAACCAAAAATCACGTGAGAAACTACTCTAAATAATGACCTTAATTTAATGTGCACATTGGCTTGCCCCCCCCCTAAAATTTTAATTTGAAGCAGAGGATTTATTCTTTATGCAGCACTCACGGTTTTGTTTTCCAATTAAGCCTTTTCTTCTGCTGTTCCACAAGAGAGATACTACCTTATACTGGTCCCACTGCCCTCTTCACAGGCCAATACATGTCAGCTGAGTCCAAAGAGAGTCTCTTTTTACTCCAGAGCACGTTT
This sequence comes from Cephalopterus ornatus, assembly GCA_013396775.1. Lineage (NCBI taxonomy): Eukaryota > Metazoa > Chordata > Aves > Passeriformes > Cotingidae > Cephalopterus > Cephalopterus ornatus. The sequence goes on along the minus strand of VZRE01006435.1, from coordinate 106,458 downwards.
GAAAAAGTATCTTCACATTTTTAATCCATGCTGCTCAAATTTTCATGGAAATCCCCCACAAATTGATTTTCTGGATCATCCTAAGCCACATGTCCACTTCAGATTCCCATTCCAAACTCTCTTACTGAGATCACCACGTATTTGTCCAAAATTAATTCCTTGTTCCGGCAGCTTTCCTTTTCTGTATTAAATACTTTATAAACCTTACCTTTGAGGCATTTCACAACTTAGTTGCATCATGTGTTTCTCTTTCTGTGCAGGAAACTCCAACCCAAATACGTAGCAGAGTATGCTACTCTAGTCCTACTAGAAGTCCCCTATCTAATCAAATAACTTCTGGAAATCACGAAGTAACAACAAGAATTATTTTTTTTTATTTCACAATAAAAACAAACCTAATTTTTTATTAATAATCAAAGGGTCAACTGACTCTAAACCTTCCGTTTCTGCAATATACCTTATAATGTCCTACTGTGGTTCTTACAACCATCATCATCTACAGAAAGACAGTGGAATATTTTAAATTTGTATTTCTGCCTTTTCTTACGTACTGCCACAGAAGGATGATGACAGTGAAGTAATGTGTATGCACCAACCCCCCACATACTTACACAAACAAATTCAATGTTGAACAAGTTCACATAGGAACATGAGGCATGAAGTATCTTGCTGTCATGTGGCCATCATGGTGTATAATCTTATCTCTAAATTGAATGAATTTCATCTTGAAACTGCTACTATTTTACTGCTACAGTAACAGTGGTTTCAGTACTTCATTCTTTCAACAGACAGAAATTGCCTCACGATTTCCTTTGTTCATTTGTTTTTTCAGTTCCCTCCCCAAACAAAATCACACCAGGCCTGTCACCACTGTGTATCTTGGACAGACATAAGACCATTTGCCTACATATTGAGCTGGCAGAGAATGATACAATTTTGATCCAAGAACCACATTACTGAATTATTTCATTTCCACGTCTGGACTGAAATGCCCAGCTCACCAGAAATCTTTCTCAGCTTGTAGCTCTTCACTGCCTAGAACATATCAAAGAACAACTTTGCAGTATACGATGCCCACTGGCAGAATTACTTCGAGATAATCTAAGTCCCTGCAGTCTTCCTCCTCTGTGTTTGTAGTTGATGAACCATTAGCTGATAAATAGACTTGTTCTCATCTCCTGATTCAGCAGCTGATTAATCCTAACAAATATTTTTACCTTCTTACTTTTTTTAGTTCAGTTATCAAATAATTTTATTTCCTTTTGGAATGATACTCTGGAATTCCTTTTACACTTGTGATACTATTCAGTTTAGCCTCATCAACATTATGACCAACACATTTCTGCAATGCACACCAAGGCATGAAAGGAAATACTAGATCGATCCCAAGTGTGTATCTCCAACAGAAACTTCAACAGTACCATCTTATTAGCCTCATAGTTCTCCTTCTTTAGCCAACTATCCATCTTGTCACTGGAGTACTGTACCTTCCCCAGCCTGAGCAGTAATTCCTAAACTGTAACAAGGAATGCTTTGGAAAAATTCTGATAGATACATGATAGGTAAGCAAATCACTTCCAGCTGAGGCAAATGAAAATCTAGAGGTTGTTTTAGAGTGTGTTCATTAAAGCCATCTGCCTGCAGCAAACAGCCAGTGGCTAGAGGTGAAAAGTAGTTTTAAATCCATGGCTTCCAGTTAGTGCCCACTGGTACCACTTCTGTAATATAACAGGTAATTTCAGATGCTAAAAGTGAAGAATATAAATTTTCAGTGTATTTATCACTATGCCATTTCTCAGCTCACAAACAGGTTAAAGGTTTAAAACTAATGAGCATTAAGAGGTTATAAAGTGTCCATGTTTACAGACCTCAACATACCCATACTTCTTACACTCCGTTTGTCATCATAATTTTTCCTTTGATACATTTTTCTACAAAAAATCCAAACTTTTCCAAGAAATTAAAATATACTATGATCTCAAATATAATAATTTGCAAAGAAATGAAGGCTTCTATCTTTTCAAAAAATTGTTTTAACACTTGTTAAATAAAAAAAACACTAGATGGAGCAACTACCTTATTTTAAGATGCCTTCCCCTTCAAAGGGCATCAAGTCTTTTTCAAATCTTTAGATTAACATTATACCCATAATAATATTACAACAAATAGACTTTCCTTGGAAACATTAGGAAGCATGTACAAAGTTATTTACTAAATGGCTAAGAAAAGTATCTTTGGACATTATTCAAGCACATTAATATTACAAATATGTTTAAATTAAATGTTAACCATCTCTAACCTGTTTGCTGTTTAAAAACTTCACATGAACAATTTTCATATTTTTCTAGAGACAACTAATCTGTTTTTCCCAGAATACGTAAATACCATGAAAATGAATGTTACCTTGCAACCCTTTCTCCTATTTACATGCTTTCCTCATTCCATAATTTCAGTGGTGTTACATTTATCTCTAGTCCTAATGCCTAATACGTACTTTCAGGATTTTAATATGCAGCTCCAAGTATTTTATCTGTCTCAGTTTCAAATTGATTCTTTCGGGAAAAGGAGCTTTTCTTTGCCCAGTAACAGAACTTAGCATGTGCCTGAATTACTATGACATTTTGAAGCATTACTTTTGAGGTAGTTTTAAGTTTTTGGGGGAGGGCAGAGGCAGAATAACAAAAAAAAGTAATCTGCTTCTTTTCTCTGCTCTCCACCACTTACGGTAAAAAGTTGTTTCAGGAGGCAAGAAAAATCAACAGCTGTTTTCCCATGCATTCACGCCACAGTGAATTGGAGCAATGGAAATGTGACCTTCGGTCCTGCGTATGCTATTGTTCTACAAGTCAAATTGCTTCTCCTCAATTTCTTCATCATAAATGGAGATTCTCATATTTCCAATCCTGCCAAAGCACTTGCAAATACAAAAGTAAAAAGCATTCTAGAAAGCTTGATGCTTCAATCTTAGCCATTCATTTTTTTTCTCCTCAGCTTGGAAGCTGGAGACCATACTCTTTCATTAGCGCAATATTCACAGAGTGGCCAAACTACTCCTTCTTCCTCCTTGAAGAGGTTTCTAGTGTTTCCAAAACATTTAGTTCACAGAGAAGAAAATCTAGGGCACAAATCTTTCAAAACATGTGGCAATGGATCCTGATGCTTTTATTTCAGGCATACTCTTTTACAGCAACAATGCTGACTAGAGCTTGAGAACAGATGAAAGAAGCTGACAAAACCTGAAAGCGTTATTGACCACCTCAAAAAAGCCCCAGTGTGTCTTTCCCTCCCAGGCCCAAAAATACCAAGCAACGCCACACAGGGTGTTATAGCGTGACAGCAGAAAGTAGCCAAACAATCTGTTTATTCCCCTTCAGAAGCCCCTGACAAGCCTTTGATAATTGCTAGGGGCTTTTTTGGTCAAAAAACCCCTAAACAGTACATAAACATCAACTATTAGTCATTAAGTGGTTATGGAAAATTTTGAATGTAAACTCACACACAGTATAGAACAATGCAGGAGAGGGAGGTTGAGAAACCCCATTCTCTTGTTTATTTAAAAAAATCAAAAGGTACGCAGTACTATGGGCTTTGTTTGTCCTTGTGTGAAGTTACAACCAAATACACACAAAAACCCCTAAAAGATCTTGTGACCAACAATGGACTAACAAAATAAAGGACTGGCTGTTTTGGAATGCAACCATGAGATTCTCCCAGCAACAAAAAGCATTGATCGAAAAGGTGTCTAGTCACCAATGAGCATAGATATTTTAGCTGAGCACCCACATTTTAAGATGAGTTTTCTTCTCCCATTATTATGTTTATACTTAGTATCATTTTTTTTTCTTGTCTTTGAGAAAGACAACACCATACGGTGAAACGTATTCAATTTCAAGGCTGCATTTTTACATATTAATTAAAAACAGTAACAAAAATTGTTATTTTAAGCTGAAACTTCAGTTGGACTTTCCAGAGAGGAAAGGTCCATAAGTTGTTGTTTTGGTCTGTTCAGTCAGAACAGATTATCTAAATAAAGAAATCCTGCCTTCAGATAAAGAACCATCATTCATCCTGCTGCACAGCTGTGGACATCTGTAACATTGTTTACTCTGCACATTACCATAATGTAGGTCTACTCACAGGTATAACAGTCATATTGAACTAGTTCTCATGTGCTGGTAAAATTGCATTGTTAAATCTAAACTTCTGCACAAGAAACAATAGTAAGAGTATATTAAAGCGTATTAAACACTTAAGTCCCTTCTTCATTCTACAATTCAGATTTCTTTTCAGCCAGCTCAAAATAAGAGTCTAACCTGTGCAGCAATGAAAGAGACTTTGATTTTAAATATATGAAAGAAACCACAACTTACTCAGTTATCTAAAGTCATCCTAAACAAAGACTGAGAACTAAAGATTTTTCCATCTTGGCTCTTATCCAAAAATTAAATAGAAATTACATGGTGAATGTCTGTTTCTTAGATATCATTAAAATAAATCAAAATCCCTCAAAACCTAGTATGCATGGTAAAAAAAAACACTCTTTAAATTTGGAAGCAGATCTGTCAATAATATATCTACAAGCAATCATAGTCTCAAATTTGATAATATGCCTTACTTTCTGTACAAGGATCAATCAAATTTATATATAACATTGCTATTTGCAGTGCTTTAAACAGTGCTAAAACATCTGAAGAATTTATAATTCTCAGTTTATACTAAAAAAGGGATTTCAAAACATAAACAATTCCCACTATCCAGCTACTTTTTGCCTTCTGGTAGTTTGCTTGCATTTTGTAATCTTCTGTATCATGCTTATTTTATTTTCAGTATTAAGGTAAATCAAAAGAAAATGATCAAGAAGGAAAATATATGCTAGCATTACATACATACGAGCTGAAAAGGAATTTCTACTGCAAATTGGTTTCTGATTTCATAATATTGCATAACTACATATAGCAAAATTGTCTTGCAGAATTGAAAAATATAGGCTTGAAGAAATCATTCTCCTTCATTTAGTTTTAACTAAGATAATGCTTTCCTTTATAACAGTAGTCTTTTTTACTTCTTTATCAAATAAGATCATTCCAAGAACATTCAGCTTGGAAAAGGAAAAAGTGAAAAGTTTTAAAATAACAATTATTGAAATGCTTCAAAACTGCAGGAAAATTTCCATTTGTAACTTTTCAATTTCAAAATAAAGAACATCATTATTTTCATGGAAGGGACCATGCTATAATAGAGGTTTAGTCTTGCATAAAAGCCAACAGGGCCTCGATCCTGGTTCAGATCTTTGCACATTACCACGGAAACATTAACAGGAATGCCAATGCTTATAGTTTCTGTTAAGTAACAGCAATGCTATCTAAGAATTCCTTGAAAACATTCAAGAATTGCAAGTCTGCTGATAGTCATTGCTGTGCATTATTTTGAGTGCTTGGGAATATATTAGCAAAATACAACTCTCACTACCATTTAATGGTAACCTAGGATATGGGAAAAACAGATTCCAAATCAGGACTTTGCAGATAGATTCAATTCATTCAAGCTTAGACAATGGAGTTACTTTTTTAGGATAAGTACTTCCATAGTAGTACTTATTCAATTTTACACAGAGGGGTGAATCACTCTTCTTACATAATATATACATCATTCTTAAATAATGAAGCAAAACTGGAAATCTTACTTTTAGAATGATCAAAGAGATAAATCCCACTTCAGGTGCTTATGTATAAGCAAGTAGCTATTTTTTTCAACTATATAATCCTTCGATTAAAAAAAAAGTCAGATTTCTCCTGTTCTTGGTATATTTCATTCTTCTTAATAAGTTTAATACTATTTTACAAGAAAATACCTTATCCTTGTAAACACATTGAACTAAACACATATTTTCTATGGAAATGAGACACTGAATGCAGTTTCAGGTCACTTTCAGTCCTTGAATCTGTTACTTTGGTAAGTCATGTTTATTTGGATATCAAAAAATATTTCCAAAACAAACATTACAATGAACATTTGAAGCCTAGCTTCTTAGCACCTCATTAGGAAACTTATTGTTTGAGCCAATTCTACTTAAACATATTAAAATTTTTTCTCATGACTTCAACTAATGTTTAACATCAGCCTAAAATCCCTTGTCACTTGTACTTGAGTTACACAGGAAAAAAATAATGATAATGCACATTTCACCAAATATTAACCACCTCTGCAGAACTGTTGTTTCTGCTGCTGACCGACAAGCACAAAAAAATACGTGAACTTCAGAAACCTGACAATATCTGCACTACTAGTATTCTAACCATTACTAAATTCTTCTTAAAGAATGTAAAAAGCTGAGAATTAATGGAATGCTTCTTGCCCATCAAGTTTCAAGGCTGCAGTCAAGTGGGACCTCTGTGATGCCATAAGGACTTCAACTGACTATAATTACTATGCATTGGTATTGATGTAATTATCAACATTCTGTACTGCTAAATAGTTGTAATAGAAGCACAATATAATCCATAACTCATGCTGAGTAAAGAATGATAATAATCAGTTGGTACCTTAATAGAGGGAACAGAAATATAAGTTTAAGCTAAAAAAAGTATCTAGCAAACTGTTGCAGTCAAATGACTGCATTTGCATTTTCATCCAGACTCTACCAGCATTCTCTCTCTGTCTCTTGATGATTCTCACCTCTTCCTAATTTCTGAATCCACAAGGAGTTGCCTTTTTTTGTGGGGTGGAGGTGGTGGGAGTTCCTCTTTAGCATGCTTAACCAGGATTTGTTCTCTTGTGGTCACCATAGTTACAGTTTCCATTACAGTTGTCTGTGTTACTGATGTCTGAGTGGTAGTGACAGCCTGCGAAATCTGTGAAAAGTATAAAAACAGAGGTCACATATTGTTGGAAAGCCTTCACTAAAGATTGTTCGGAGTGGCAATAGAAAATAATGAGAACCTGCTCCCATCTGATCATAGGCTGACCTTCAGAGTAAAACAACATTATACACAACCCAAAGCAGATTGTTTTATCTGACTCATACTATGTGAATAAGATATCTGCAGAAGTCAACGTCAAAATCAGGAAGGATTCTAATGAAATTAGGGCTCCTTGTAATCCATGTTGAATGAAGAGAAGAAATGAACGGTCAGTTTTGTGATGGAATTGAGTGATGGCAAATATATAAAATGTTACTATTGCTAAATGTTATCCTGCCCCCATTCTGAAAATTTGCTCCTTAAGAAGTGATAAAGGCATGATAATGGTACTAAATTACCAAATATTACTCTTACAGTTTATAAAAACTTTGAAATAGAATGTAATTCATCATAACCTACTTGCATAAAAGGGCAGTTAACTTTCTGTCAGGAAATCTTAAATTAGAAAACATGCACTAGAAGGCAAATTAATTTTCAGCAGTGTTATTCCATAATTAAAAAACAATGTTAAGGGGTCATACTAGATACTAATACATAAAATATGTAACTCTGTAAGCACTACTAATCTAATGCATTTAACTTTGCCCAGTAATATGAAAAAACCCTCTTTATATAGCTCAGCTGCATTAAAAAAAAAAAAAGAGAAATATTTTTGCTCATATTTGTTTGAAGGATACTGGTTGTACATGTACTGCCCATTTATACATCTTTCCATATAACACCAAACTAGAAACTTCTGACTTAAACTCGGGCATCTGTTCTTAAATCCCTTAACTCATGAGAAATAGGTCACTTCTTTTTCTGGTTCTGTCAGATGATGGCTCATTTGTCAAAACGCTCTAGTTACAGCTCCAGTGACCGCCTCACAGTCTAAGGGCAGTGAAATGGAAAATAAAAGGAAGAAGTTATACCAGGAGCATAAAAGGTTGTGCACCAGAAAAACCCTGCTTCCGCTTCTTTGCTTACTGCCAATACGTGAGAATTAGACTTCCCAATTCAACGACAGAAATGTCAGTATCTAAAATTCCATGAGACTATAAACACACACATAAACTATCTATTAGTTCTTGCATCAGAAACTCAGTAAGAAAATTGAGTCACCTTAGTTATTGAGACAGCAGTGTTTCTATAAACATTGGAGAAGCAGTGTTTCCATAAACAATTACCTATGAGCTAGGTAAATAGTTCATAACAATGCTTTCTTTCATTAAAAAAAAAAGTAGAATGACAAAGAGAGGGGAACACTGTTAGCAAGCAGCCTCCTCAGAGCAGGCAACATCAGTAAAGCTAAAAAATCTGGAAAAACCCCCCAGGTTCCTGCCAGCGTTGCTGAATCCTTCACATAGTCTTCTACACAAAAGTCTTCCTGTTCTTTCTCCAGTCTTCCAGCGGAAATGAGTAGGGAAGTCCACTACCGTTGTAATTTTGGCACTATTTCTTACTTAGAGCAGTTAACTCAATGCTATGCTTCCATTTCTAGAAATTACCAGCTGTCTAGGTTTTAGAGCAGAATCTGGACTACACAGAAGACTACAAAATTGAGATTCAGAGAAGATTTTTTTAAAATCTCTGGATTAATTATGTCAATTGAGGCAAGCTGCTTGTGACCTGCAGGGATTTAGCTAATGTATGAACTATCAAATTCTTTGGAAGAGAAAAACACTCAGTTGACTTTTTAATCACTACAATATTATGAATTAGTGCTCTTGTTTTAGTTCCCTCAACAAGATGTATTGATTTTATTTTTTTTCCTACAGAAATCACAATAACATTAAGCAAACCTTTCCATATAGTTTTCTTGAAACCTTATACAGCATTCTTTTCAATTTATTTTAAATTAATTAGAGTGTGGAAGAAAAAGCAAGTTAAAGCTTCCGATGTCTAGGGTTCTATGAAATTTGAGGATAGCACCTGATGCCACCTTTCCCTGACTCTGCACCTTAGAACAAAAAGTTTTGGGTACAGTCTCTCTTTCCTCTTCTCACAAAACCGATATTACACTCAGTTTTATTCAAAAATCAATGATAAGCTGATGTTTCTGAGACCCAAGGTCATATCCTGCCATGTTTTCATTTGCCAACCAATACCAGGGAACAGTTTCCAGTGAAGAAGGTGTAACACAGAATAAACCACAGCTAGGGTACTGTAGGAATCATCATCAGCATACTACCAATTACACAAGAGTAGCAGTTCCAGCTGGAAATTGGGAACTGTGCTTCCAGAGCTGGCAGTGCAATTACCATATGCTCAGAGCAGTCAAGTCACGATGCTGTGGGGGGTAATGATTTACATGTCAAAACAGTAAAGAAGTATTTTTCACGCTTAATCAACAGGAGTGGAGGTTAAACACTACGTACTTCAAAAGGAGAACGGAGATGTGAATTTGATGTTCATAATCATTCTAATTAGAGACATGGTAAGACTAAAATATACATTGCGACCTTACTCTGCAAGATGAAGCTGGCTCACATTTAAACAGTGCACGGACTTTGGTGAGTAAAGGACAACCCTTAAAAATATGAGGAATAACAAAAAAAAGAAGTAACTTTCATTGGCTTCCCTGGGGAAAAAAAAACAAACCAAAGAACCGAAACAGGTCCTTAATCACTGAAGTGATGTGTTTCATGTATTATTCAAAGATAGTCCAGATAATGACAGTATAGTTTCTTCATCCCTCTCAGTCCCTGACAAGCAAATATGATTCTGAGAAGGGGCAATAGAGACTAGGGCTTTAACCCACTAGAAAATCATATGGAAAGTGCTAAGGTGACTCACTAGGCTGCACATTAAAAGGCTCTCAAAGTACAATGCTTGCCTGCAGTTTCACATCAGCAAGCCCATCTTAGGAACATGTTAAAACTCATCTCTTTCAGAGTAGACAAATTTAAATCTTCTTTTTCATCCTCTACAGGCAAACATATGTACAATGTGTGTATAGCACTTCAGTAGTTTTATGTCATTTTATTTCTCATTTATACAGCAGCCTACCTTTAATGCCATCATTTATTACTGCCTTTGGAAGTGCCCTCTGTCCTGATAAACTCATAATTTTCCTTTACACTCACTTTTGGAGCTGTCATCTGTTCTTTGATGAAATTTATCTATGTGAGTGGGGATGTTCAGATGAGGAATGGTGTTTTCTTTAGTTTGGAAAGATTTTCAGTACAATTTAGTGAAGCATAATCAACTCAGCAAAGCTGGGTTTAGAGTTTCTAGAAGCTATGCATCTAGTCCAAGTAAGTTGTCCTTGTCCTTGATTCCACTGTGTGGTCAATGAAGGAAAGCTGACATTTTCATGATGAGGATAAATTGCTTTTTAGAGGTATTTGTCTCTCTCTCACACCCTTGCCATCTACTCTTGTAGCAGAAGCTTCAGACGTGAGTTCTGATTAGATGCATATCAACAGTAATTAATTCAGCTAAATGTGGGAGGACTCACATTCTACTTTCTGCACTTTTCCTTTGGGATGTATAACTACTGTCTATGTCTAGTTGGAGAGTCTGCTTTGAACTGAGCCTGAGGTTGTCTCTTCCACTTAATTTCTTATTTTGTTAACAAGTTAATCATTGAATGACACTTTAGTAAGAGAAAGAGGTTAAATAACTAAGGACAAAAACATAATTATGAAGGTACTATGAGAATTATTAATCATAGAATTTAAGTTGGAAAAGCCCTTTATGATCGTTGAGTTCAAGTATTGACCTAGCTCTGCCAAGTACACCGTGGAACTACTAAAGTTGATTTTGAATTCAGTATCTAAGCTTGATGAATAAAATGTGCATTTTCTGATAGATCTTAGTGAAAAATATTCTATTTGTCACTCTCTTCCAAGTCTCTTCCTCTCCAATTCACGACTAGAGAGCATAATGAGATATTGTAAACAAAATGAGCTCTGTAATGAATAAATGTATAAACCCACTAACATTATCTGCCCCGCCTAAAAAGAAACACATGGCAACAAGTACACCATCAGTATTGCACAGAAGGTACAGCTAAATTGTGCAACAGTGCCTTAAGAACTGGTCCTTCAGTTTGCACTGACTGTGCAATGCCTGTAGAACAGGAAGAAATATGTCCTCAACTCTGTCCCAAGCAAAGCAGTTTCTCCTTGGAGGAAAAGCTGACGTATTTTGCTATGATAACAGTTACACTGTTTGGGGAACCCAAAGCATCTCCCAGCTATGCTGATGTATGATGTATACAGCCTCAGGACTGCTCACTTCACAAGGAGGCTATCTTTTCTGTAACTTAAGCTCCATTTTCAAAACCAGTATCTCCTTTTAGGAGTGATCACCAATCTAAACAACTCCTGAATACTTTGGAGTGATTCACTAACTTTTTCATACCATGTGACCCTAGCCACCCCAAATTCAAAAACGCATCTCTGGATTTTCCTCTGCATTGAAACCACAGGTTTCCTACAGCAAATATAAAATAATTAAATAAAATTTTCAACTCATAAATGCTGTGTAGCACAAACTTCTGTTACTATGTGAAATTGTGTCCTTCCCTCATTTTCCTTCTTTCTATTCTCTCGAACCGATTCTTCCAAATTCAGCTGAGTTTTTCCAACTATCACAGAGCAAACTGAAATATCAAGGTATGAGTTGAAAGCAAGGTTATTGAGAGGTATTCAGATCACTACAGGAAGTATAGCAGCTTTTATTTAATTAACCAGATATAAGTTGGTAGAAGTATTAATATACAGCAACAAAAAAGGGCAGCATTCTCAAGGGAATTGAATCAAGCTGTCCAGAACTATGAGACACCCTCTATGGACAGGACAGACGTGTATGGCTGTAACATTCTGCTCTGTCTTATCATTTAAAAGTCTTAACGTCCATTTCCATTTCACCAGTCATACAATGATAGTGCAAAAATAACTCAATATTAGTGAGATAATGGAATGGGAAAAGTGAGCTGATTTGGGTTTAAATCCAATAAGAAAAAGATGCTGACAGAAGGCTGGGCAAAATAATTGGATATGGGTTTGGGTGCTACATCAGAGTGCTGAATTTATCTGGTTTAAAACCTCAATTTCTTTCTTTAATACATTACAATTAACATAAAGTGGTCAAAATAACAGCACATTATATTTTTTCACTGGTGCTTTAGTTACAGGTACGGATTGATTTCTTTATTTTTCCAAGAAGCTTCTCTTTTTTGTGGCCTCTCTTTTTAATCTGTAAATCAGCATAACATATGCAGAAGTAAAACAGCAATTGATTATAAACTTTTACTGTTGAAAAAAAGAAAAATGTTCACTTTAACTAGCAGACAGTTCTTACAGTAATTTCAGACCAAGTGCTATTCCACAGAGACAGCCATTAAAAAAGTGCATTATTATAGGTTAAAAATAAATTAACTGGAAAGGGTATTTTCATTACAGATTGTATCATCCCTGAAAACATAGTTAACAACCCAAGAAAGTAATCAACACTATAAAGACAGATTAAAAACTAAAGAGATAAATAAAATTCTGGAAAGTTATACTGCACTTATATTATACTGTCCTAAAAATAAAATACGTCTTAAGCAATCATGCAGGGAAAAAAATTAAAACAATGACAAACAGCACCAAAACTACTTCAAGCATTTGACTGTCAAAGGATAAAACCAATAAAAGTATGGTTTTGACAAACCTGTTTAGAATTGGTCTCCACCTTCTGCACAAGACTATCCCAGCGCTGGGCAAAATTTTCAAGACGACTTTCCAGCTTTTGAGCCACTGCTTTATTTTTCACAGCTACAAGGATGTCTTGGCTGAGCAACTTCAGCTTACTCATAATTTGCCTTTTCATTTCTAGATCTCCTTTTAGGATCTGTTAAACAAAGTAACAGAAGGAAGAACAGTAAATCATACACCAAAAAAACCCCCACAAAAACCAAATCCAACAAACTTAGGAAAAAAATCCCAAAGAGAGCATAGCAAAGAACTGAAAATGGCTAAGGGCTCCTATACTTCCATGCTGCTGTTACTGTAAAAAGTGCTGGCAGAGCTGATGTAGTGGAATGGGCACAGTGCACTTCACAAAGCAGTATTAACATGGCAGGTGGAGCAACTCTGGACACCACAGCATGCCTCAGGTGGTGACATACATCAAAAAGCTAACAGTTGTGTGACACTAATAACCTTAAAAATTCACTCTTAAAACTTCACTTTCACTGTTAAAAACTATATCAACATGTTAAACAATGTTTCTTTAAAGTTTTGTTGTACTTTGTTATATACTGCATATTAAAACTCCCTGGGAAAAAAAATTCGTAGAAAAATAATATTTGACTCCCAACCAGGATTAAAAAAAACCCCAAACCTCAAATAAAAAAAATTAAATTAATGAGGAGCCCTTAGGAACCCCAGGAGCTCTGCTGAGTGTGCCAAGGACAAGGCCTTGCAGCTGGCAGCCCAGGAACTCCTGCGTAGAACCTGCCTACAGCCTGAAACCATGGATCCTAACAGTCTTCACACCTCTCCTGTAGCAAAATGCCAAGGGATCTTGAAATTCCTGAGATCTATATGTGCAAATCTGTCTGTAAAGTAGGCTATTCATAGATCCAAGGATCCATAGCTCCAGTTCTTAGCTGGGTTTAGTTTTCCAAGCCTCAACTAGTTTACTCCATTGATTTCCATTCCTTAAGTATTCATTCTCTACACCCTAATCTGTGCTAACCATGGCCAAATTTTGACCTCTCCTTGCAGCTGTGGATTGCATTCTAATCCCCAAGGCATGAAAGGGAGAATTAAACAAATGGTCTACATATACATATAAACAAATTTAGTCTACATATAGTTTCCTATAGCAATATCATCCAAAACTGTAAAATACAGCTCAGTAAAAGAAAGATTCACAGTCTTTGTAATTAGTACTCTTCTATTCAGATGGGGTATAAAACATAATTACTAATGTTAGTTACACTTAATACCAAAATTTAAACTGGCATATCCCTAAGAAACAGAAGCTAAATTCATATTCAAGAATCTGTTTGTATAGTGGGAGATTGAACAGATGGAGGAAAGCAGAATCTAAAACAGTTTATCATCTTAGATTTCAAGCACTGCTATATATACAAAATATACCTTCTTCTTTGCCTACAGTGTCAGAAAAAGCTCATGTGGAAGACACCACATACACTGACTAAAATAATAAAAAAATGGTACCCTGTGAAACATTAGTTAATGCTGAACAGCAGTTTTATTTCCAACCTCCCCAGCTCACAACAGCTGCAACCTGTGAGTTCAGCATCAATCAAAGACACATGGAGCACAAGCAGCAAGTGAAACGCTACAAAGAGAGGGATGCTAAAACTTTCTGTGTCAAAGATACTGCTCACTATGACCTAAAATGCTTTTGTGATAGATACAGTCAACCTCCAAAACTATACCAAGGGATTCTCTTTTCACATTTCCTTACTGAAAACATGTCAATGGGCCATGAAAACCAAAAATACACTCTATTTTTTTTACCAATACGAGAATAGACTAAAAATACCTATGTTCAAGACCTAAAATACTAATACTAGCCACAAAATACATAATTTATCAATCTGCAAGACAAGAAATGGTAGTATACTGTATGAAATGAATTATAAAATATGTCAGTCATAACTTCTCTCAAGTCCATACTGTAAAGCCTGATATTTGAACACTGTAAAATAATTTACTTATTTGTTGGTAATGCACTTAACTATTTTATTAGTTTTAAGTTTTTAATTATTACTGGTTTTTTTCCCTTAAACATCATCAAAAACTTTCTTTGCTCATTGTAATAATCTAACCAGCAACATCCACTGTAATTTTTCAGGTGCTAAGAGAATTATTCCAGTAGAGAATAGTGTAATGATCTAATTTATTTTCTATAATAAGTAAAAAAAGAATTGCATTACGTGAAGCAGAGGATTTAACTCTATATTAATGGAACATTTATTATAAATAGTTAGAGATATATCTTGCATACCTCTGCAGTAACTTTCAATATTTTTTACCAAAAAAAAAAAAAAAAGATTATCAACTTCATTTTACAGATTACAAAATGTAGGCACAGGACATGAAAACACTTTATCAAGACTGTGCCATACATTTCACCTCAGTTCTACATTCTTAGTTTATTACATCTTCCAGCTTAGACCACGCCCTGTTTCACCCTTTGCCTTGTGTATGAATTCACAGACAATTATAATGTCAGTGAATAAATGGTGGGTGAAAAAATAATAGCTGTTTTAAGGAAATATTTTTAGAACTAGAGCAACTACTCACCAAGAACAGGGAAAAAAAAAAAAAAAGAGGAGAAAAGTCAATCTTAATATATGCACAAAGTAGTAAAGACTAAACAGTTTTCCTGACCTTTAGACTAAGAAGATCCCAGAAGGGAGTTAATGACAAACAAGATAAATTTTCACATACAAACACTGAATAAATCCTTTGAAACAAACCATTGGAGATTAGTAAAACACAAAAATTTCTTGGGAAAACCAATTTTATCTGAACAAAAATTCTTACAGATATTACACATCCAGTATATAAATTAAGAAGAAATCTAACTGATACAATTCTATCACAATGCTAGAACTGGGTGAATTGCTACACTGTTCAACATATATTTAGTCTAGTAACAATGAATGTGTAACTACTAATGTTGGGGGGAAAAGGAGGACAGCATCTGTATCGGGTTTACATGGCAAGATTTTGGCAGCTGGGGAGCTGCAAGGTTGGCTTCTTTGAGAAGACACCAGGAGCTGCCCCTGTGATGGATAAAACCAATTTCAGATGGCTCCAAAACAGACCCACCACCACCCAAAGCTGAGCCCACCACTAACTCTGACAGTGTCTCTGTGGTAAAATCATTAAGAAAGGGTAAAAATGCTGTGCAGCAGCTTTAGGAGAGAAGAGTGAGAAAACCATGAAACGGCTCTGCAGACGCTGAGGCCAGAGAAGGAGGAGGTGTTCCAGGCTCCGGAGCAGAGGTCTGCCTGCAGCCCACAGTGCAGCCCACCGTGAGGCAGCTGTGCCCCTGCAGCCCATGGAGCTCCATGGCAGATCCACCTGCAGCCTGGGGAGGACCCCACGCCGGAGCAGGACGAAGCTTTGACCCTGTGGAGAGTCCACACTGGAGCAGGCTCCAGTTTGGGGACATTAATGTGATATAAAAGTCATTTTTTTTTTTTCATACTGTGAACAGCATCTCAACAGACCTATTTCAGTTCAGTCACTTTAGAATGCTTAGGGCCTTGTAGAATTTCAAATCAACAGTCTTAATGCTAAAAAGTTTAATAAAATACCTTCAGAAATTTCCTTCAGGCTTCAGACACTGGCTAAAGAAAAAGACCTTAATCTTGCAAAGTTCTACATATAAGAGGAGCAGAAAAAATAGACTGGAAGCTCTTATGCCATACCGTAATATCAAACTTCAAATTCTTAAGGTCTAACAGGAAAAACTAATGCTGTAATTTATTGCTGGAAATGATTAAACAGTTGAGGGACCAAATTATCATATCACTAAGAGTATAAACACTTTCATATTATTGAAAGAATATATTTTCATTGCCTCACAGACTAACTTCAACAATTCATGAAGAAGCTGGCCTAGTTATAGCAGTGATTCTTAGTGACAGTTTCTCCTTCACTACATTCAAACACATGTCTACGCCCAAAATAAACTACACCAAAAGACAGGCCTGATGTGCATGTCAGGGTCAGGATAGCCGGATCCCATTTTTCCCTATTTCTAAAAGCCAGTCCAAGAGCAGAAGGATATATTCTGTGAAAAAAATTTTCATGTGGGCCATGCACAAATTCCCCGTGATTCAGACAAGATTAGAATAGCAAATCTTCATACACAAAACTCCTGACAATTTGGCACTGTGTGAATGCAAAAATACATATTCACTGGAATTTGGAGACGACTGCTACTAGATTAAAACCTGACAGAGGAATTCCAAAGTAAACAATGTTTTTCTGCTACAAATCAAAGACACAGGAGAGGCAGTGTTCCTGCACCATCCCACCAACATTTAAATAGCTAAACTATTGCATTATTAATCATCTGTCTGTAAAAAAATCAAGGTCACACGTGTAAAAAAGATTAAGTTGGTAGTAATAAATCCACCTGTTCTGTTAAGGATGATATGATTCTTGTTGAGGTTCAGGGCAATAGGGAAATCACTTTATTTACTCTGTTTTTTATTCAGTTTCTTGGAAGACGACAATGATTTCATGAAAATAATGCTTAACAATTTAAGCTGGCACAATAATTTTAACTTCATAAGATTCTGTATTTATGTCATTAATCAAATTTATGAAAATACTACTCAAGTGTTTCCCTCTTAACATTGTGTTTTTAAGCACTTCTGAAAGGTATCCAAAGTTGTTCCACCCTTGACTCTTGGAAGCTATTAATAGTCTGCTACTTCACAATTTTTGATAAACATTTCAACCCTCAGTACCTATTTCCTCTAGCAACCTTCTGAAATCCAAAAGTATTAATTTACTGAATAAATTTGAATTTCTTGTCACACATTTTTCTTCATGAAGCTGCTCTAAAGCATCCTGGGTTGCCTCTAATTTGTTATGCATTAATAAAAGCCTGGCTTGAGGTCAACTTCAAGACTGCTTACATGTTAGATCCCTAGAATTTCCAAGAAATATATACACCGAGGCAACAACTGACTACATGAAGTTTCCTTCCTTTAGAAAGTTTACTTCATCCTAAGTAATCTTTAATCAAAATCCAAGTCTGCACTTCTAAATGCATATTTTTATTAATCCTTAAAGAGTTGCAGAAGGAAAAAGAAGGGAGGGGGAAAAGGAGCCTACATGTAGTAGCATAGTAATTACAGTGTTTTAAGATTATACTAAAAATAAATCTTTTGGGTCTTGACTTTTGGAAAAAAACCCAAACAAATAATAACTATTTAGTCATTCTACGAAGCAAAAGGACATTTACTGTAAACCCTGGACCAGATAGAATGCAGTTAGAAATCAAATAGTCAATCCATAAGATTATTTTGTTAAAAAATTATACATTTGTATACGAGAGGATAAAATAGAGTAAATTTTAAAAACATCACTTGAACGTCAGAAACGTCATGGTACTTTTGTCGACCCAAAGCCTGAGTGTTTCTATTTTTAATACAGAATGATGAGAAAGACATAGATCCTAAATTAATTTTTGAAAATCTAAGTTTGAGCCTTAGTTATATAGAACCAAGATATGTATAGTCAATAACAATTAATAAAGAATACACAATTAATAATTAATAAATATATTAACATAATTATTGTTAACAAACAATTAGTAATAAGTCATTAATAATAGATGGAGAATTCTTCATTTCTTAAAAATTCTAGTAAGCTGTAAAAACAAGTCTTGAAATAATGCCTAGGAGACTCCCCTCTCCCCCACTGGAAAGAAAACCCCAATAATATTTGTTTGAACAGACGTTTACCAATTATGTTCCTTCTTAAAGCACTAATAATTTACCTATTTTAACCAAAGATTTTATATGACTGTTTCCTTTCCTCTAAGTGCACAGACATTCATCATTATGTGCAAAAATAGCACATACCATATAATTTTCTTTACAAATGTCTTACTGTTATAAAACCATCAGCAAGTCTATGCTGTGACAAGTTTTTCACTTCTACAGGCACAGCATCTTTCTAGGCCAGTCAGACTTATACTCCTTCCATAAAGACAATGCATGGCAGAGTATTTCCCAAACAGTGAGGTAGAGGACATGTTGAAAAGGGTGCATTTTGCACGTATAACTAGATTTCTGATATTGAGGTCTTGTGAAGTAATAACTAATTTCAGCATCTCACAAATTTAAGCCTTTAGCTCTTTCAAGTTCAAGGAATGTATAACAGGGTTTGCTTTATGATAAGTACTTATGCATATGTCTTTGTGCATATGCACATAAACTCCATCTCACACACAACACATACACCAACAGTATCAACAAAGAAACTTTCAGTATAAAAGTATACATATTTTTAAGACACCCAGATTCTATTTTAGTTCATAAGATTTTGACTTAAGAGGCAATCAAGAAAAACATCTGTATCTGTTGGTTCCTTTATTAGCAAGGCTATGGACCAACCTACTCCATCCACAAGAGTCAGTGTCCACTCCCAAAGCATAAAACAGCTGTTCTGTTTAACCACCTGGTTTGAGAGTTGGATAAAGCCACGTGCATTCAGAGTCAGATTAAGAAAGTTAAATATAAAATAGAAGAATGAAAAATACATACAGCTAATTTGCTTAGATTGGTCAGCATTTCATTTTGATCTTCAAAGCCAGTTGTACGAATTTTGGTCACAGCATCCTCTTTCTCAGTAAGCCACGCATCAAAAAGGCACTGAAATTGAATTGGAGAGAAAAAGCTTCAGTTAGGCCTTTCCAAGTGCAATATTTTGAAGACCATTCCAATTTATAACTGTAAAAAACTACTTACCTGCTCTTCTGCAAAATGCTGCCATTTACGGAGAATATCTTGCAGAAGGACCCATCGGTCTTCCGTCCATCTGCAGATTGCTGCCCATCGTTTTCCAAAGTGCTAGAAAGAAACACAAAAGAAAGATTTGCATTGATTTAATTCTTTTTTTCCCCTAAGCAAGGCAAACTTTTTATTTTTTTTATGAAAACACTTTCATAATTCACTTTTTTCAGTCTTATACCTTTAAAATATCTTGCATATCACATCGAAACGGATCTTCGTACTATTAAAAAAAACCCAACAAAACAAAATGGAGAGAATAGGAAAAGCAATAGGTCCCAAAGCAGAGTATTTTCACACTAATCCAAAGACACAGTTTTCTACTAAGTCTCTAGTACTACACTTTCAAAAAACCCCTCTGCTTCAAATCTTTACGATGCCCAAAACATAATGACTTGAAACATGATTATGATTGTTCAAAGATGTGGTCAAAGCAAAAAAGTATTTGGTTTTTAAGTTGCACCATCAGTGCAGCTGATCAAAGTTCCTACCTTTTTTAAAGTATTGCAGTGGAAATCCCCCCAACTTATAGGCTAACACACCAGCACACCAGCACATAGGTAACCAGAAATTTGTAGCATATGCTATTACATACAGTTTAAAATTACACAAAACACTACCTTCTTTTCTCTCCTTTATTTTAGTTGAAATCAAACATTATTACTTTCTTTTAAATTCCTACTAGCCTTTATTAAATAAGGCTTAAGTTGGAGGAGGAGACATAATACTGTGGTGATAGAGCAACACGATATAAAACATTTATTGCAATGATTTACAATGACTTCATTTCCCCTGAGCATCATATGCAAATTATTCATCTGTTCCCCCAAAACAAACAAACAAAAAAACAACAAAAATCGTAAAGATTCTATACTACTGCATACTCATATTTTCATCTACTTCAAAAGCACATCTAGACAAAAGGATAGTATTTTCTTCCTTTTTTAATATTTATTTATTCAATTTATAATTCTTTTGGGTCCCTTATAACTTGAGATATTATATGATTCTATACTTTTCATATTTATGTATTTTTCATAGAGATTATAATTTAATTTTGGCAGAAACTCAGCATCAAAGTCCTGGATTTTTAAAACTAACAGATTGAAAATAGTACTGCATTTTCTACCAGGAACAAAGAAATTTATTTTCATTTTCTAGGAAATGAAAGGTAAAATTTCAGAATGGCAGTTCAATGTGCTTTAAAAATTTTAGGTCAAAGTAAAAAGTCAAGAGACACAACATTTTTCATTGAGTGGACACTAAAACCATAATAAATATTTCAGACTAAACAGTCAGCTGCCATGCCATTGAGTAGTATCATATTAGATATTGTCTCAATTTAGAAAAATGAAAACTATCTCCAATCAACTGGCAAAATAACACTAATTTAAAAACATGTCAATTCTTAAACAGATCAAATATGTTTCACAGTAATAGACAAGTCTTCCTTTTCAGTCAGTTACTGCATAAATACAAAGTAGATTTTGAGCAAGTCATTTTGCCTTTTTTAGTCTTAATACTGGGATCACAGTTTTCATATGTTTTTGAAATTCTGTAATGGATAAATCACTTTTTTTCCTAATTATATCTACACAGAACCAAGCTATTTTGCAAATCTAAGAATGTGATTTCTTTTCACATTAAAATCATATAATTTTAATGTTAGTGTTTGCTTTCTGTTAAACATAGTGTGAATAAAGATCATTAATTCAAACAAACACAAAAAAGTTCAGGTTTTGAATGTTAATATTTCATAAAGCTAATTTCAATACTAACAGAAAAAAATACTTGCTGGTGAAATTTATGGTCTCAACTTATCAGGAAATTGAGTAGAACATATTTCACTCATTTATTTTACCCACTCATCATTAAATAAAATTGACAAATTTTATGACCAGAGAACACTGCAGGAAATTATTCAGACAGCTACTTTAAATTGTCCTTTTTAAATTATTTTTTTCCTTTTATAAAAATGTCATGATTTTATAAAGAGCATTTAATAGCCTCACGGGGTACATTATATGTATACCATAACATCTAATGTCTTTTCTGAAAAAAAAATACTTTGACTTATTTCATTGATTTGAAAACCTAAAAGTCTTAATGTAACAAAATTATGTATTCTATTTAGTTACTTTTGTCCTGAATTTGATTACATTTCCAGTTTAGCTCAAGACAGCCTCCACATTTCCTTCCTCCTTTTTCTCCAAGACCAGAAGACAACTTAACAGATGCAATATCTAGCACTCATTCAGGTTTTTATATTCAATCAACCTTTTTTTAACTTGCTAATTACAAGCTCAAAAATCATAAGCATATCCTTCCTCATAGCTAATTTATAAAAATTCTCATACCCGAGTAATTTTTAAATATCTCACTTTCAAGCAGCTGACTTTTGTTAACAATCTTCATGAAAAATATAATTTGCTCTCAACATCTGCAGTAATATCTTCATCAACTTGCTTTTATCGCTATGATATACCTTCAAAAATAATTTTTTTTTCATCATCTAGAAAACAGCAAAACCTCAAGAGTGTAAGATCAAATATGTGGCTCTACATTTACTTTAAGAAATACATTGATGTGCATGGCAAAAAAGGTTTTCCTGAGTCAATACAAAATATTATTCTCAGAATATGATTTCAAAGCCACAAAACCTTCTTTTTTTGTCTCAATAATTTGACAAGATCTTTTATTTTAATCTAGTAAAATGACCACTGATAAAAGTTTTGACATTGTGACCTGCCGGAAAGCTGATTTTTCTTATGAGATGTCTTAACAACCATCAGACCAAGACACACTGTTTGGTTGAATACATTTAAGACATGGAGTTTCAAGTTTGAAATATCATGTCAGGACTGTCTATTTATAAAGTAGTATTTGACTACTAAATCATATGGTGCTCAACTCTATCTCCCTACTGAAATAAAATAGTAGTCAATGCTGCAAGTAGCCTGTGTGACGCCCAGGAACTCAGACTGCACACAGATGTTTTGTTCCCGAAACCCGGAAAAACAAATCTCCAGAGAAACTGACTGAATCCAGACTAACAAGTAAAATGCCCTCCTGCTCACTTGAAAGGCCTCTTTTACAGCCCTAACAAATTTTCAGAGAAATCTGCATGCAAAAGCAACTTTCTTTCCTACTGAGAAGTCTCTGAAAGAATATTCCTTATGACTACAAAAGGCAGAAGATGAAATATTTCCAGTCTGCTAAACAGTCAAAGTAAGGAAGCACAAGAACAGGAGAAAATGAGTAAAATCAACATAACTCTGGGAACACTGGAGTGAATGTATAAAAAGTGAAATAATATACTTCAAGCCTGCAACTAATAAGAGTTTTTTGAAAGATGCTCTTCAAATCAGGTACGGCTATCTACTTTTTAAGTAATGAGAAGTGGAAATATGTTTTTGCCTGTATCCAAAAATAATTCTTTAAAAGAGAATATTTGGCCCATTCATAGAATTTCTACCACGCAGCAATAAGCTGTGTGTGTAGTTCTGAAATGCTTGTCCACCAACACATGCAGTGTGAGAAACAACCAGGACGAACTGGAAGCACTGGTCAGGTCCCACGGCTGTGATATCGTTGGTAATAGCGAGACGTGGTGGAAGGAGTCCCCCGGTTGGAGTTCTGGGATGGAGAACTACAGGCTGTTCAGAAGGGATAGGCAGGCCAGGTGAGGTGGAAGAGGTTGGATTGCACAGCCCTTGCAGTCCGTGATGATGTGCTGGACACCCTCTGGGTGAGGATTAAGGGGATGGAAAAAAAGATGCTGCAGTGGGTATCTACTACTGATGGCCCAGCCAGGATGTAAGCACCGATGCTTATTCCATAGGTAATTAGGAGAAATTTCTGGATCAGTAGCCTTTGTTCTTATGGGGGATTTCAAATTCTCAGGCATGAGCAGGTCTTGGAAATCCCTGAAGTTTGTAGGAGATAACTTCTTGTCATAGGTACTCAGTGAGCCAACTGAAAAAGTCTATTCATTCTTCAACATTCCTCACTTATTTTGCCATATTTTTACAAGCACGACCCATACATCATCTTCATTAAAGGACAGTACCCTGAATAATATGAATACGTAATTGTGTAAATTACACTCTCAGCTCCTTTCGCTCAGCAGGGGAATAAGCCATCAAGTAGCATTTGATACACTTAATGCAGATCTCTTTCTAGCACAGACCCTGACCCCTGAAGCCTGCGGAAGCCTCTAATTTGAGCTAGCCCACAAGAGTCCTTAAGGGACCTGCTGTCTGCTGGGTATAATTAGAGGAAAAATCTCCCTGCATTCATGGCTTCTGTATGTTATCCAGCCATTTCTCTGGGCTGAAGATAATTTCCCACATTCTTCCTGTGGAAATGAGTCAGATTAGAGCAATAGATTTGCTAGTACAGTTTTTTGATTATGCAGCACTAAATATAGATTTGAGTCTTACTTAGCAGCTGCCTTGGTAAGTCTTTGGATTGAGTTTAATTGGGGTCTCAGAGTTAAAGTCTAAATAGTCAGTTCTCAGTAGCAGCATAAACAGAGCCTTGTCACATACAGATATATAAGTAAGCAATGTAATGTAAAAGTAGTTTAAATATTCACACTCACCTGGACTAGCTGTAGTCTCTAAAAGTACCTTGAGATGACAGCTGCTTGTAAGAGAAGCACTGCAACTGCGTTTACTTTTATTTTTCCAAGCAAGGTTAAATTTTCTATGGATAATTTGTTTCAGGGGACACTTCTGGCTTCTATGCTATTAACTGCCTCTTAAATGGATATTTTTTTGCATATGCAATAAAATTTAAGAACTTCTATACAGTTCATTTGAGATCAGTATAGATTCTTGTCATCTTTTTTGAGACTTAAAATCTCTAAAAGTTCATTTTAGGCTTTAGACATTTTCTTGTACAGATACTTGTAAAAATATACAGATAGATATTTACATATATGAAAATATTTCAGGAATCACCATCTCAAAAAGAAAGGTATAATTGAATTACACCTGCTCGAAAAATGCATCTTTGACTATTACATGGAAATAAATGTTCACTTTCTTCCAAATCTGATCCTGACGAGTATCTGAGTAAGCCAGCCTTATTAAGCTCTTTTGTCTGACAGTGCATGCTCTTGTTTTGTTCTGCTTTTACAAGTCAGACTGACAGTTACATAATCAAGGTTTGAACTTTGCTCCATTGTGCTTTTTGTCAAATTCTCTAATGGTTGTGCCTGCCAACACGTTCTATCTCCTGTGCTTATATTCAGATTGCAAGCGATATGAAAAAAAAAACACCTATCCAAACAGTTTCTGTACACAAAAAAAGAGGTGTCACATTTTGCTAGGATAGTAGGTGGTCTGTGGTAAGTCAGTTCTCCTGGGCATTAAAGTATGAAAGTTTCCACACCTCCCTAACACTCCAAACCCCACAGCTTTATATCTGTGTTTGGGTTTTATTAACATCTATAATCTTTGACTCCCAGAGCAGTGGGATTATTGGGCTTTTCTTTAAGATTCTTCTGTAAAACAGTGTGATTCAAGGAGGACACAGAACAGCATGTCACACCCCATGCTCTGCTCAGAGGAGGCATGTGCTGCAGATGAGGGGCCTCAGCAATTGTCTTGCCATCACCTTTCAAGGAATATACTTTTTCAGAGAGTAACAATTGGGCACACTTTATCACAATATCAGATGCCTTCTCCACTACTACAGTTACAAATGGTGTATTTCCATTGTGTTCCATTTACACTCATCATTCATTATGTTTCTTTAAGGTACTGCAGTAATGTCTGAGTTCCATTTCAGGTTGTATTGTAATATGGGTCAGCCACAGAAGTTGCACAGCATAATAATGGTACCTTTGCAACCATGGTAATAATAGAGGATGCAGCTGTGTCACCTGATGTGCTCTTAACTCTTCAGATGTCTTTCTGAGATTGTGGACTTATATTAAATATCTAATAATCCACTAATCTTTCATTTGTTTTTCACACAATTAAAAATTCTCATTTGTACATCTAACTCATGAAGTATCATAAATATCAAATACTATCTGTAATTTTTTCTCTTTTTTTTTGTCATACTTTACTACAGGCCTTTGTGCGAGTGCATACTGTTTGCCAGTATACAAAGGTTGAACCTTTTCTCATCTATTTTCTATTTCTTCTTTTTTTTTTTTTCCCTCTTCCATTCAAGAAATTTTACATGTTTATCTTAGCTTCTGGAGCCATGTTCCAGCAAGGGATCTGTTTTATTCCACTGCACAGTATACAAGGAGCTGGCAAGGTTAAGGAGCTGGCAAATTCTGGAAGGTTAAAAATATCTTGAGCAGGTACACCACAGCTCTAACACTTAAGGTGAGGTTAGAAGGAGGTAGTAATTATGGATCAGTAGAGGCTGCGTTGTTACTTTGGCTGGGCTGTGCTCCTTGAGTAACTAAGAGGTTGCAGTAAAGAAAATAGACTCCTTTTTGAGGTGGCAGTGCTCAGCATCTTAACCCAACATCTACTACCTACTCTAAATTCCAAACTAATTACTGATTTACTGCTTTGGGTACCCAAATTAGCCAGATTTAAGATAGCACACAGATATCTGTCTGTGCTACAGCCATACCTTCCAGCTGAATGTATTGATAACTTCTCCAGAGAAAGCTTGGGTTTTAATGATTCAAAAATCACAAAATTTCTATTTTCCTGGGTAATGAAAAAAAATAAAGGAAAAGCACTTTCCCTTTTCTGAAGGAGAAAAATAGAAGCAATCTCAGTTGTAGTACTGTGATTCTTCTTGAGCAGTGTCCCTGAAGATCTGACCACCAACACAAGAGAATCCTCCTTCAATGCATCTCAACATTAATTATCCATTTAATTGCATTCAGAAGTTACAGTAAGAGCATTGAAATAAAAATAATACAGAAATAGCAACTTTTTAAAAATGCAAGTGAAATACTAAACTTTTATTATAAGCAAGTTAATATTTGACAAACTTTTAGAATATCTTGGCTACTAGGTTTATCACAAATGTATCTCCAATGTGTCATTCTTTTAAAGATGATCAATTAATTGTATTTAGAAAATAAAATATATGGAAGGTTTTCTCTGTTGATTGTCTAGGCTTTAGAACAAAATGCAGTTTAGAATAGATTTGGATTGCAAAGGTGGTGCTGCTAAATTCTAAATTCTCCCAATTCTAGTCCTCTGGAAAGTCTTCTCATAAGAAACCCAAATGACAAACCATTGTAAAAAGCATAAATATTGAAAAGAATATACACTGAAACAGAGAAATGAAACTAAGGACTGGTTGAGATTATTCCCTTCATTTCCTAAGAAACATGTCCATGAGAAAAATAATGGGAAGTAATGCGACTTTACCCAAAAGAGTGTTTTAGAAAAACCAGAATAATCTTAATATTTCTTCATAACCATTATTTGTCTAAAAATCATGGTTCTGTACACATTCATTATTTCGTTTTGCTTATTTGTAAAATTTCTTATGTCAAGTTTTTGAGACAAGCATTATCTCAAATTATTTTTTATTATTCATTACCTGAAGCTGCTCTTCCAGTGCAGCAGTAGCTCTGTCTCCACTGTTCTCATCCACCACCACGACCATATGGGTTAGAGAATTCACCTTGACTTGTTCCTGTTCCAGATCTTCTTGAAATGCCTATAATTGAAGCACATGTGTTAGAAAATGTGCTCCAAAATAAGAAAATACTGTGTACATTTTTAACTTCCAAATGTTAACCACTCTTTTACATTACTGGGTTCTGTGTTGAGTAAATAAAACTTGAAAGAAACTCTCATACCACTCTCCTGAAAAAACCCCAAGGTGTCCAGGCCTGTATCTTGCCTGACACTTTTTAGGTGTCTCTAGCTTCAAACCAACAAAAGAATGTGGGATACCAAACTCCTGGATTACGTCCTGAAAGCTCAGTGCATATATAGTGTGATAGTTACAGTTTGAAAAATAACATGGCCAACTACATATGCCTTGTCATAATGGAAATCCCGACTGTATTACAAACTATGTTGAATTTCACCATGTCATTGTTTTCTGCTGCTTTTTCAAGTAGAGTAGCTCACTTAGGTATGAAAAGCAAGCCCTTGCTAAAGATAAGGTCACGCGTTCCAAACTTCTTTGGCAAAACACCTTACTTTTATTTGAAAATCAAAAATAAAGTATAATGTGGTTATAAGCAATAGGAAAGGAATTCACAGACTATTTTGTTTTTAAGGCATACATTTCTTACCACATATTTCAGAGTTAATTCCTTCATGGGCACAGCCTTTGAGGCAATATAAGAATCCTCCTTTTTCTGACTTTCATGCCTGTGATTACCATTTGCTATAAAATGATTCTCAAGGACTGTGAAGCACTCCAGATTGTTAGAGCCATCCCTGGAATTTAGACTTCTCAACATTTTATGACCCAGCACTTGATCAAGGAAGAGCACTAATGGATCCGAGCGTATAACACAGCTCGCTTCCCCCAGGTTTAATCCCCTGCTTAAGCCATACAACAATAAATACATTGCTCTGCAAGCCTACAGCAAGGGACAAGGTGACTTTTATTTCGTGGTTAGTCAGTATCTGACAGATGGTATCCCTGAAGAAAACCACAGTTAGCGACGCTCTGCAAGTGCAGGAGTGGATGGCACTTTGGAAGTGGGAGTCTCACACACATCGTGAAAAACTTGAGAAGTCATGGAATAGATGAACCAGAAAGGTGAGTCATTATCTAATCCTCAGACAGATTCAATTTACCCTGAGGTAAAGGACTGTTCTTTATAACCCAAGTGTCTATTTTTACCACGAAATTAATTGGTGAAAATTGTTTGTATTCAGGATCTTGTTGAAACAGGAATTTACAAAGGGCAGTCTCAAGACTACAGCAAACTCTGTTCAAATAACTTTAATTGAAATTTCTAACAAGTTCTTCTGAGCTTGTCAGAGAGAAAGCAAATTTCAAGGGACTTAAAATGTAGGATGAATATAAATGTTGATGCATGGAGATAGCAACAACAGAAACTCATAAAACTCCACAGTTCTTTTAATTCCTATCTATCAGATAACAACTTAAACAATTCCAACTTAATGTAGTTGAAAGTGAATAAAAATACCTACCTTGGTCATCCAAGTACCCAAAGACAAACCCACCCCTATTTGAACACTTAGGAAGTATCTCATATTACATTTTCAATTAATTTGAAGTACAAAAAATCCTAGCATTAAAAAGCTTAGATGTTTTTGGAAACTTAATGAAACTCTAAAATCTATTAACAATAAACTGTATAATAATAATTTTGAATAATAAAATCAGTTCAATTTAAAGCACACTTTTTCTAAATTGACACATTTCCAATATAATGTTCTACTTAGACAGTTCAATAGTCCTCAGAATTTTATTGAAAAATAGCTTCCTTCCTTTATAAAATGATAAGCAAGGGATAGTTGCAACAGCAGAAAAAATACATAAAATACTACTGCAAAAAACCAAGATGTTTAACTACTATTCCAAAACCTATTGACTATGACAGACACCAGAACTCTGTGCCTTGCTAATGACATAAAATCTTCTAGAGCTCACCAGTACTTCAGCTCACTCATAAAATTTTCAGTACTATCAAGATGTTAAGCTCACATACTTCTGAACTAAGCAGTATGCTGAGTAGTGTGAAAGAATGTCATGTTCTTTGGTCTGAGTGTTGGGTACCATTCCCAATACACACTACTGAATGATTTTCCTTTTTTTTTTTTTTTTCCTAATAGAGGACCCAGCAGAGAAACTCCAAGTGTTAGTCACAAGAACTCAAGACCAATATTTTGTGACAACACTGAGAAAAAAGTAAAATAAAGAAATGAGATGTATGGAAGTCGTAAGTCAAAGGGGGGATACATAACATGAAATCAACAGAGTGAAAAGTAGCTACTAATGAACAGGTAAAGGGGGGAAGTCAAAATTATAAAGGTAAAGAGGAGACAGAGACAGAATAACAACAAACCAAACCCATCATCTTTGCTGAAGTCTGTTTCATTTGAAACCATCATTGCCTTTTCCATCTTCTAACTTTTGGTTCCTCCTATTAATTTGCAAAATATTGTTTCTGGTATATCCAGAGACAGGTGAGAGTCAGAGAAAATATGAGGGGTGTTGGGTTTTGCTTTTTTGTTTGCTTATTTAATTATGTTAATTTAATAACCTGTGCTACTAAAATTCCATTGTTTTGACCCTTGTTATAGGAGGTAGCTCTTCTGCATATAATATACAACAAAATTATATGAACTTTCTCACAATAAGTGAAAGAATGGAAAACACATTGTTCTCTAACTTCTGAATAAGACAAAGAATAAATGAATACAAATGTAACTAAAATTAAACCCAAAACATTTTGTTTCTGGCATAATTAGCTAAATTGTCTCTTGCACAGAAAAAAAGATTTGAAAAGCAATACACATAAATAAATAATGTTGACTAACTCAACAACACCAAGAACGAAGAACTAGTATGTGGAAGAGAGATTTCTGCATGCTTTCAATCAGAATCTTCAGATACAAGCTAAACACAGGTTTTTCTCAGTATTAGAAAGAAGCAGCATAAAGAGATTGCATAAATAAAAGGATTACATTTTATGTTAATAGTCAAGCATAAAATGCAGAGAAATAAAGTTATTCAAGTCTTAGTACTCATGTATTCAAAATCATTCACGTTTCTTTCCCTAATTACCATTTCATAATTACCTGCTGTCTTTTTTAAAAAAAGAAAATTTAATGTCAGAATATGTGCTTAGCTAGCAAACCCACATATTGAAGTGCTTTGTCTCCTCACAGGGCAAGGACAGATAGCACAAATAGCAGCAGGAGCTGTAGAATTTGTATTCTTCTTCAGTAGCACTCCTTAATCAGAATGCAAAGAAATCATTTTAACACACTAGTGGATCATGAAGTCTTGCAGCATTTGACCTCTTTGTAAAAGAACTGTAAAAGCTGATTTCAGTTTGAATTGTTTTTCAGGATGATCTGCCCTCTAAAACCTGGACTAGCACTGACACAGGCCATGAAGCATCAGGTGTTAAAATCCCTCAAGATATTATGGAAATGAACTGCTTCAAGCCACTGATGTAGAAACATTAACAGGTTATCACATTAAATCTCCACAACCTCACAAATCATCTCTGTTTTCTATTTTTCTGTGTTTCCTTATCATCACCATGTGCCTTGGCTACATATCTTATTTTAGAATTGAAACTAGTATGAAGCAGGAAAATTTAATGCAGTAAATGAAACCAAGCTATTACACACAATATAGTCTCTCTTTTTTTAGATCTCAATTTTTCCAATTAAAAAATTACCCTCATGGAAAGTGGAAAAAAATTGGCCAAATTCTCTCTTACACTCCATTTATGAGTTTGTTAATCTAATACATTACTAAAAAGTATTTTCTACAGTTAGAAAGTAGTGCTGTACAAATACATATTCAGAGTCCCAGGAGTGCCAACAAGACCATGCAGTCTAAGTACTGCATCATTACTACTACAACATGCAAGCGGAAAAAAATAACATGCAAAAAGAAGAAAACACAGGTATTAAAAAATCTCATATATTCTTATTGTACCATGTAATAAAAGGATGTTACAGTTGCCTCACATATTCTAGTATATTGTTTACATATACATATAAATGAAGTAATATTTTTTTTTATATCAGAATAAAACTCAAGAGTTGTGATAAAATAACTCTACAAAAGCTTGTTAACTGTACAGAACAATAAATATTAAACCAGGATTCCACATTAGTTTGTTATGCTCTAATGGCAGGAGTAGAGGTTTTAAAATGTCAAAAACTAAATTTGTTTTTTATGCCCTTGGAAGCACACCATAGCATACCTTATGCTCTTCTACTTGACGCTTTAGGTCCTCTAGATCTGGACCTAGGGGCTCCAAATCGATTTTCTTTGTCCTTTCTTCTGTTTTTGTCAGCCAGTCAGCTAACTGGGCCAGCTGCTGATTCTGCAGATCCATTAGAATTTTATGTAAACTGTAAAACAAGGAAATTATAATTACCATTTATATGTGAAGCAAGCAACAGGCAGAAACATCTGCCCTGTATATGGACTGATTTTCAAAAGGCTACACTTGAATGCAGAACAAAAATATACACTTTCAAAGAGGAACAGGCTCCCAAGGGAAGTGGTCACAGCACCAAGAAATGTTTGGACAATGCTCTCAGACACATGAGGTGTCATGTTCAGGGCCAGGAGCTGGACTCGATGATTCTGATGGGTCCCTTCCAACTCAGCATATTCTGTGATTCCTTGAAAGAGGTGACTGAAAATTTGTTGAAAAAGTTTTGATTTCGGCAAACAGTTTTGAAGCTTTTTTTTTATGACTCTGAATACTGCATACAATGTTCTATCTCTTAAAGTTTTGTCCTCCAGTTGCATTTCTACTAGAGCTGGAATTCAAAATTTCTGCTATTTGTTTTTTTTAAAGCTTGTGTTACCTACTGTGAGTACTTTGAAAACTCTCAGACAGCTGACCTTACCATGCTTTCCCTAAATCCTACTAAACAGAAAAAAATAGTCAGTTTTCAGTTATTCAGTGGCAAATGCTCTGAAGAATTAAACAGGAAATACTTCACTTCCTCACAAGGAAGTTGTAATGGCAATGAGGTCTCCCCTCAGTCTCCTCTTCTCTAGGCTGAACAGACCAAATGACCTCAGCTGCTCCTCACACTTTCAAATGCAGAGCAGTAGATACACAAAAGGGGAGAAACTGCAGCCAAACACCAAGATGAATCAACTTTATGGAAACAGAGTATTGCAAACAAAATTAAATTTTTTTATAAAGTTTGTTTTGTAATTTTGTAATTTAGTTACACCTGTTTCTGGTCCCAAATGGCATTGAGATAGTAGCAGGTGTTACCATCTGGATCTCTGTGAAGCTACGTTACTTTCTAGAGACAGTAACAATTTTTAGAGTGTCCAGGTTAACAGCTCTTGGAAGCAAAGGACCAAAGCAAACAAATCACAGAAACAACTGACTATAAGGAGAAACTGGAACTTCAGAGAACTTGAGACACTGAAGGAAAAAAAAAAAGGGTAACATGAAATGGAAAGGCCCACATTACTCCAAATCTCTGAACGGTAGACATCAAGCAGTAATGTTTTTCTGTCTTATCTCTGTCAAGTTTTTTTGTTTTTTTGGTTTTTTTTCTAAGAACATAGTGTCATGGATCTTTGTGATGTACTATCATTTCAGGGTGTTTTTTTACTGGAAATCACGTGTTAATTATTGATCAAAATGACCAGAAGACTCATATGGTATCTTTTCCACTCTAATCTCTCTATTTTGTTACAGATAAAGTAGAGAAACATGTTACCCTGTTTTAATACAGCCCATGGTTCACAAGGGATTAGCAATCTCAGATCTCAGTCCTTCAGTTTCAAGTGTGTATTTTATTGTCTTACTTGATGTTCTAAAGTAAGCTATTATAAGTAAAAAGTACAGTGCTTCATCCTAGATATATACTCTTGGCAATAAATTTAATAAACAGTATAGAAAATCTGTTAAAGAGAATTTAAGAAAACCAAGATATGATTAAATACTTATATGATTATTGATCTTATTCTGAAGTAAGAAGCATAAACTTGAAAATTAAATAATCACATTTTATTCTTAAGCAAAAGAATGTTTCTCTTTTCTAACCATTCTCCAGGTACTTCCTGGTTTTCAAATTACTTTTATAAATATCTGCTAGAGGTTTTAATACTTATTTATATACCTCAGGAGATTATCAAAACCTCTATTTATGATATGGCTGTCATAAGTTTCAAATAAAAAAATACTTCTTCATTTCATTGAATGTGTTTTAAAAATTGTAGAATTCTCTATAAAGTCATAAATTGCACTGCTTCCCTCTCCAGTGGCATACTTACCACTCTGAGATGCTTTACTATAGAAAATTCTATTTGGGGAAGGCCAGGAGTAAGAAATTAAAAAAAACAAAAACAAAAACAAAAACCAAAAAACAGGCTGTTTTCCTTCAGCATTGCTATAAGAGTCAAATACTTTCAATAAGTAGTGAATACATGGGAAATCCAATTTGGGCTGCTTTTACACAAAGGCATTGCTATGCTAGGAACTTCCTCCGACATTCCGACCTACTAAATCACTTTTCCTAAGACCCTTTCGTTTTTATAGTACCCTTTATCACTACCTCTTTCTCCTCTCCCTATTGATTGTTTGCTTTTGTTTTCCCTGTGCTGTGAAGTGTGGTACCTTTTGTTACATTTCCTATTACCATTACAATAGAGGTCAGACAGCCTTATTGTTCTCATCCTCACAAAAACCATCTCTGTTCGGATAAACATGTCACTGTTGCCTTAGGCACTAGATTATAGCAATGTGCTCAGAAGATTGTGCCTTAAACAGAAGCAGAAGATGGATCCTGAGAGTTCAACTTATGTATAATAACCTAGAAATATATTATATTGTGACATGAAAGCTATTCATAATCTTATAGCTGGTGCTTGAATCACAGGGGTTTGACCAATAGGTCAAAGTTAGCTACATCTGAGAATGTCACTCCTGAGAAATTTCCTCTTGCCCTTACCCAAATTTCATTGAATTTATCATAGAATTTTTTTCTATAAGAAATTAAATAGTAGCATAACATTTTCTGTGAGGCCCATATCATTTTATGTCTTCTACCAAATTCATATTACCCAAATATGACATGCTTCAAAAGATACTAGACCATTCAATTCCCCAAGCAATGTCCTACAGCTGAATCTGGGAGATAAGTTGAACAATTGGTGTTAAAGGACATTTTAACTTGTAGACTGTGTAGGCATAGTACCACTCACAGAGGCGAGGTTGCTACTAGCATGTGTTGATATAAATGAAAATAAATATGGCAAATAAAAACTGCCTACACCAAAGCATCATAGATTTTTCTCTCCAGGAAAATAATAGAGCTAGAATAAGTTAGGTTGAAACATCTGAAACTCTTTTATTCTTTATAGTCAAAGAAAGATGGAATACAGAAAACAATCTCAATACTCAGTAGCAAGCTGAAAAGAAAACCAATGTTTGGAATTACTAAGAACCTACTGCAAAAAAGAGAGTAATGTCATGCAATTGTTGAAAATCACAGTTTGCTTTTTAATACTGTGGACAAAAAAGTAGGGTGAAACTGGAGAAAGCTCAAAGAGGAGCAAGATGAATAACTGAATATATTCAATATATATTTATGAAGAGAGTATGAAAATATATTCTGTTGACTCTCACTTCTAATAGTGTTACTAAAGGGAATCACTTAAGCCACCAGTGACAAACAAACTAAAATAAGCCATTCCTCAAAAAAGTTGCACTCATTGGGTAAGAGGCTTTTGGAATTCACTGCCAAAGGATGCCACGGATGCTAAGAGATTTAAGAGGATATCAAACAAACAGATGGAAGAAAAAAAGAATAAAACTCATAGTACATTACCAAACATGCAAAACCTCTCCCATCTCAAAGTTACCCTCAGCTGCAAACAACTGGAGGCCAGAGTAGTTCCACGGAGAACTTGATAACATAACACATTTGTATTACGTCAGACCAATGACACACAGCCCAATATTTTTTCTCCAGAGCAGTGGGCCCATGAAGACCAATATTTGATCTCCACTAGTGGAAAAAGGAGATGATAAGATGCTGTTTCAGGAGATCATATATCTTCCCTAAACCTTTTCTTAGACTCAATGGAATCATTTGGAAATCAAAGTCCAACAGTCAGCATTAGCACCACTCCATGTTCACCATTAAACCTTATCATCAAGTGCAATATTCACACATTTTTTGAATACTTCAAGGGATCATGACTCCATCACTTTCCTGGGTGGTCTGTTCCAATATTTTACAACCCTTTCCTTAAAAAAAAAAATAAAAAAAATTCCTAATATCTAACATAAACCTCCCCTGGCACAACTTGAGGCCATTTCTTGTTCTGTTACTGTCAAGATGCTGGACTAGACCATTGGTCTCAGTACTAGAGATATTCAGCTGTTATTAAAATCACAATTGCAAAAGGAGTCACTTTCCAGCTGTATTAAAGAAATAGAAGAGTTTCTCACTTAGTACATGTTCATTGGGATTTTCTGAGAGAAAAATTAAGACTTCAGCAGAGAGATTTTAATGAAATCTACCTAGCATAAAATTCCTAAAAGGCCTCCAAAGATCTCAGATTCTTTTTTTTTTTTTTTTTTTTGGCCATGGCATTAATCTGGTTTTATTCCAGAGAACAGCCATAGTCTGATACTATATACTACATACATAATACTACTTGGCCATAAAGAAACTCCTAATGACACTCAATAAATTTTAAAATTTCCACTGCACTTGATTAGATATAACAATTGGTAAACTTCACACTGGTCCCCTTACAGAAAGGCCAGTAGGTGTACAAAATTACTCATGACAAAGGAAGACCCAGTCACATGAATCTGAAACAGTTATTCTGTCTGATAGATATTAAGAGTATACACATAAAATGGAAAATAAAAAAAAATAATAAAAAAAAAAGGTTGAGAAGAATAAATGTGAAAAATCAGGTAACAGTTATTTTCTTAAGATAAGGAAAGAAACTCACACATAAATTACCTTCCATAACTTCCCTAGAATCTCTGTGTCCTGCAAACCAAATTACTTCACTGTGGCACAATCACAGTGCCACAGTGCACATAAACTCTTATGTTTATGGAGTTTCTTATACTAGATGGTACTATGTAAATAAAAATTTCAAAATAAGACATAATAATATTAAAAATGCTCCAAAGACTAATGTGACTATTTAACATATTATTTTTCTACATTTACTTGTATTTACACTTCAAGCTATAAGACTTGCTCTTTTTTGAATAGTATAATTTGTACTCAGATAAAACCATGACAATATTTCCAGGAAAGCTAAGCTCCCATTTACTCTTTTTATGGGATCATGTTTTACAGGGCTTAAAGAGTTCTTTCCCTTTTTCTTTTGTATTTTTGTAAAGATTCTCTTCTTTGTAGCTAGATACAGTATGTGACACAACATTTGTTGAAACAATTGGAAAAATGTGAGGAAGATTATACAAATTTTGGTTGAAGTGTTACTGGGTTTCAAGGCTCAAAAACCATGCAGGCTTCAAAGTCACTGCACATCAAGTTTCAGGTTAAAACAGATACAAGATGGAGTTTTTTTTTCACAGTGAACTGAAGGAAAATCCCAACTGTTAGTCATGTTCAAGATTTTTTCAGTCAAAATCAATATATATTATTTTACCTGACATATTACTTACTTGCTTTGTTTTTCCATAC
This sequence comes from Cephalopterus ornatus, assembly GCA_013396775.1. NCBI lineage: Eukaryota > Metazoa > Chordata > Aves > Passeriformes > Cotingidae > Cephalopterus > Cephalopterus ornatus. The sequence goes on along the minus strand of VZRE01006435.1, from coordinate 69,718 downwards.
TTGCTACCCTGAGACTTTCCCATCGAGAATTAAGTAGATTCATTTGTTCTTGGATTTCATTCTCTTCATCATCTGAAAGTTTTCCCATTGCTAGAAGTTGACTTCCAACTTGCAAGACATTACCGACACGTCCTTGATGAGCTGTTAACTCCATCATAAAACCCTGATAATAATAAAAAAAAAAATATATCCACTTTTAAGTTGGATTCTTTGGAAGCAAAGAACAGAATTCCACCATTTTGCAAGCATGATTTTTAACTTTGCTTTTAATTGTTTCCAACCCCTACCCCAAACCTTGTAACATGAACCGAAAAATAAACACTTTCACTTTCTTCATAGAGCAAAAAGTAGCCTGGAGAAGAAGAGGCTGAAGGGTGACCTTATTGATCTCTGTAACTACTGGAAAAAGGTTGCAATGAGGTGGGTGTAGTAACAAATGATAGGATGAGAGGAGATGGCCTCAAGTTGTATCAGGGGAGGTTTAGACTGGATAGTACGAAAGAAGGTCGCCACTGAATGTTGTCAAGGACTAGAACAGGATGCTCAGGGAAGCGACTGAGTTGCCATCCTTGGATGTGTAGATGCAGCCCTTAGAGACATGGTTTAGTGGTGGATTTGACAGTGTTAGATTAATGGTTGGACTGATGATATTAAGGGTCTTTTCCAACCTAAATGCTTCTGTGATTCTAGAGCACAGTCTCCAGTACTAGGTTTAAATTCTCCAGATCAAAATAAAAAAGGAAAACAAAAACCAAAATCAACGAAACAAAATCCTCAAACAAAAAAAAATCCCAAACCAACCAACCAAACCACAAAAAAACAAACAAAAACCCAAAACAAAACAAAAACCAACCAACCAACCAACCAAAAACAAATACCAAAAACAAAAAAAAAAGGAATAAAATAAAGTAGACATATTTTTGGTTTATGTTTTTGACCTTAATATGGGATAAAAGCAAATAAGTGACTACTGAAAGATTAGTATAAACATTTACCTCATGAGTGTGAAACTGTTCTTTAACAACTTCTACATCATTGGATATATCTCCTTGTGCTTGTAATGCATCTTCAGCAGAGAGAAGCCACGTGAGTACTTCTTCTAAAGCAGTTTGGTAGTTTTCAAGATCCATTTCAGACCCCATCCGAGTAGTGCTAAATGTCTTTTGTTCAACAGTTTCTAAAAACTGATCAAAACCAAAATTTTAAGTGCAATGAAAATGGCATCTGGTCAGACAGTTCTACAAAGGAATAAATGGAACACCATGTTTTTCTATGAAAACCTCACCTGTTCATAAAACAAGCAAAGAAAATCATGTTGTTAATGTATGAAAGTACTCAGTTGTATAAAATCAGTTTACTGACCAACATCAGTTAAGATGGAGCAAAATAAAAAAAAAATCATATTAAATTCGTTATTATAAATTGCATATTTTACACTGGAATTCAAAATTCCTACCAAGTATTTCAAATAGTAAATAATTATACCTGCAGAGTGCTTTTATACATCTTTCATTAAATATTCTGCCTTTTCATTTCTACTTTACTATTTCTTATTTAACTATTTTCTCTTGGAAATGAGAGATATTTATTTTCCACAACAGCTAGTAAAATAACATACTCAAAAAAGCAGCAAGTTACATGCTGACACTGCAGAAAATCTATGGAAAACATGACATTTAAAAAACCCAAATGCAACAAACCTTTACACTACATGCAATGCCAGGTTTGAGCAATCCACAGACACACATTTTGTGATAACCATTCCAGGAAGTTGGAAAAGCTCAGAAAACTCATGCGAAATCATAACTTTTTAAAACCAAGCAGAAGTGAGCTACTGTTGATTTCTCTTTTCCGCAAAGGCCACCCTTCTTTCTATTCATTCTTTAGGAGCCAGGTGACTGCTACAAGCACAGAATTCAGATTTCTTTTCTACTGCTTAAAGTCAAGAGAAATCAATAAGTATTTATTGATTAGTATAATAGTAGAAGATGAGGACAGAACAGAAGCAAGAAATACACGTTTGCTAAAGAAGATACCATCTGATAAATTCTTCAAAAAGTTTGGAACCAGTTCAGCTACTTTGTTAGAAAATTAATCTAAAAACAAACTCTTTACTGAAAAGTATGCTTCTGCTTTTATAAAAATGATACCAAGGCACTTAATGCTTTTATAGTTGTCAGAAATTGTCTCTACTGACATCCTTGTGCCAATAAAACACTCAAAGCAGCTTCCAAAGCATTTCATTTGCAGTTTAGAACTGAAAGTCAAAGTTTATCCCTAGAACTATAAGCAAGAAGCGTAATGGATGTAATCTAATCATGTAAAATGAAATTTTCAATCTTCATCTTTACGACAACTTCATTTCTGAATTGTATAGCTACCTAAAACACCAGTCATAAATTTGTCACCACTTACACATGAAAAACGATGTTCAGTAACTGAATCCTCCTAAGAAAAGCAGGCTTCAAAACTTGATGAACTTTATAGTTTGGTTTTTTGCCTTTTTTGTTAAAAGAAAGTATGATCTTACAGAAATATAAACAATGAAGCACCGAAAATGGTGGCCATATATTCCCACTGCACAAATGAATATTTGAATTCTGTGTAACTCTAGATTTTAAATTGTATGCGATGTAGTAAGAAATTACACCCAACCACATCACATTTCTGCAGCAAGACAATTTTTTGCAGTATACAGTCCACTGTGGAAAGGGATAACTTGATCACTGTTTTTCACATAATTTTTTTTTCTTTTTATAACAATACTGCATAGGATATACTGTAGGAAAAATAAGCCTTAACAGTTGAGTGAGGCTAAGGATATCACGTTTGTAGAGATCTGTGATTATCTATGTTATCACTTTGTTTGAAAGTTCTTCATCTAAAAATCATTCTTTCTCTAGATTGGACACAGAATACTGTCTCATGCTTAGGAAAAAAAGCTGCCTAAATATGCATAAAGTTTCATTCTTGAATCAAAACCTATTCTTAATAAAGTATTTAATGATTATGCAACATAAACTTGATTGGGTGCAGTCAAAGCAAAACATTTACAGAGTAATTCACTGAATAAAAACCTAAAAAAGAATACATTGTGGTGGTACATCCCTCCTCCTCCTCGGGCTCCACTATGATCTCAGAAATGCTCCTGAGCCTCGCCCTTGAGCTTATCAGAAACATTATGTGCTCCCAGGAACATACGTTGACTAATGAGCTCCAACAGACTTGGAGACTTATTTTTCTTTCCTGAATAACAACCTGAGTGGAAACATTCGTATTATTGAGCTTTTAAAGAAACATACTGACCCTAATTGTGGCCAGGATGGAAAATTACTATGCCTAAAGCCAATTCTCTTGTGACCCCATAAAGAATGGTCCTAAGTCCCAGGATCTCCTGGACCACAATTTCCCTCTGAGTGGGACACCTCTCAGAGCCACAGAACTCTCAAGTTTGCTATACTTGGAGGATCATCGATGAACACCAATTGAAATTACATGAAAAATTCAGATGTTTGATGAACACTGCATCACATTTAGCTAGGAATTAGTCAGGAAGCCATCCCACAGACTGTTTTGGAAAATAGTCAGCCATTTTTGCATGTAACATAGCTCTGGTTGTTCTTAGGGACTGATGTAGAAGGAAAAAATGCTCTGGACCCATATGTTGTCCGCTAGACTACCTTTTTTTCCTTTGCTCTTGCACATGGAAGAATTATATCTAGATGAAAAGATGGGAATTTTAATTTCTACACTCTTCACCACCTTCTGAGTTTGGGGGCTGAAAGACCCCAAGGACTCTGAAGATTTAATTTAAAGTATAAGAAGTGAAAATAAAAATCCTTTGACCTTCAGCAGCCTGGAAAAAATGAAGTGTTCCTGGCAGCTGTATGAATTAATTCACAGAATTTCAACCATGATTTTGTAGCTCCTTCAAGGTAAGCAAGTGAGAGGACGAAGTGTTCCTGCTATTGCATTATGTTCCTAAAGGGACGAGAGGGATTAAGTTGTGCGTTAGTAAATTCTCCAAGACGGTTCCTTTTAATTCATAGAGACTCTCTGAGTTTTAGAAATTAGTTAGGCAGTTTTAGAAAGTAGTTTTTTAGTAAAGATTTAGGGTTCGTTCCTCACTCTTATTTTTGTTATATATTTCCTGTAATCAGAAACTGCCTGTCCCACTGTAAAAGACAAAAAATGTGGTTCTAGACATTTAGAGCTTTTAAACTCAGAGGCATAAAATTTTAAAGAAACATTTTTTAGTAAAGGCAAATTTAAGTTCAGAGTATCTTTCTCATTTTGAAAACTCCCTTTGCGGGATTACAGCCTCAGAAAACAGCACACATAATTCACTCCCTAAATATGCTTCCTATCATGTAAGAATGACACCACTGCTTATTGTTTCGATACCTCCAAGCTTCTCATTACAAAATCCTATTTTATGTGTCTTTGTTATTTCAGAATTATAACTGTTAAAATGTTAAATGATAAAATAATCTTTTCAATAATCAAGACTATGTTTCCTCAACAAATGACTTCAGACAGAATAGTTCAGTCATTTCTGGTAATAAAACTCCTAAGACAAATTGGTCAGGCTGCTTGTTATTATAATGTTAACTATTTCCTTGTTCTAAACAAAGCAAGCACTTTCTTTTTATGAAGTATTTAAAAATGCCTCTGTGAATGAATCTTGGGTTAAGAAGACTTTTTTTGTTTTGTTTTGTTTTACAATTCATCTGAAAATCCACACAGATTTTGCCTTATGATACATCTGAAAAAATGCCGGGTTTGCCTGCTCAGTTGTGACAAGTTAGATTTTTAGTACTTGATTTTCTCAGTGGTTACATTTGTACTGCATATGTTTCCACCTGGAGGAATTGAACTGTCCTTGCAACTGCAGTTTTGAGATGCAGCAGATTATTAGGTCATTAAAAATCAATGGAGCTTAGGCAATATACATGCTGAGAGGAAAAAAAAAGCCAGAGCCAGGCAGTATTGATGAAAGTACATTCACTACAAAGGAAGGAAAATGTTGGAACTATTGACAGGAAAGGGGTAAAAGAAAATGAATCTCTTCAACTACACTATTAGGAACAGCTTGTATAAACAAAGACTGAAAGAGACAAACAATTTATTGGCATTACAGCAAAAGTTTGCACCTTGAGATCTGGAGTGTAGAAGTTGGCTTACGAGAGTTGAAAGCCAGTGAAGAAAACTGGAATAAATTGGCTTGGGAAAGAGACTAAGACTGGGAACTGTGAGGACAGGTAAAATAGCACAAAGACTTAAGAGACAGGAATCAAGGCTGCCTATAATGACCAAAATTTTCTAAGAATTTAAAACTGTTTAATTTTGCATACATGGTAAGCCAGTGACTCACAGAAAGATTTTCTACTCAGCTTGCTTTCTTCAGCCCACTTGGAAAAATATCAAAGCTGGTTTTAGTTAGCAGCTGATTGATACAAAGTGTATCCAAACATACACTGCTTTTTGTGAAGTCTCCAGGGAAATTTTTCAGCCCATGTTTATTTAAGGGTTTCAATTGTATCAAGTTTTTTGCTCTGAATTGAAAACGTATTGCAGTTTGTAGCATTGCTGATGACAGGAGACACTTGCCTCTCTAAGGAAGGCACTTCCTAGTCAAGCACCTAGGAATCATGGCTGCAGACAGTAATATGACTTGATGTGGCTGTGTAAATCAACTGTCTGTGACTGGATGGAATTACTTTCATCATACACGTACAACAAAATTATGATTTCTTCCTGTTGAAATGGCTGGTCTACCAACCATTCTTCAAACCTTCCCTTTTGTGATGCAAGACCAAGGCATGCTTTAAGGGGACGCATATTTCAGGTGCTGTCATGTCGTGCAGTGGACTGAGATCATTTGGCCTCTACATAATACATAAATAAGGGTACTCTCCACATAAAGAAAGGTGAAGTTTTCACCCCAGGATAATTTTTCAGTATTAAACAATGACTCTTCATGGAACTCTCCAGTAGTAAATGGTAACAGGGTCCTAATGAAAGTCCACCACAGGTCAAGAAGCCTGGGGTCTTTTCCCAATAGGGCGACCAGCAAGGTAACTCCAGGTCAGCAGATTCAGCTTATTTGAGAAATGACCATTGTGTTTTATACTGTCACATGCACACAAAAAAATCAAAAAGTTAATTTTACCCACTGATGATCAGACTACCTCAAAGTTTGAATTGGGATCACAATTTCAGTAGCATGAAAAATACTCAAGAGGGGATAGATAATGCTCACATTTATTTAATTTTAATTTTTAAAATGCAAATTTTAAATATAATAAGGATATAGTAGCATCCATTTTGAAGTAGATTGCTCTGACAAGGACATTTTAAAGGTCTTTAATGTCCCTTCTTACCCAAACTATTCTATGAAATTTTCTCTTCTAAATTGTATTCTAAAAATCTTCATGGGCAGAAAAACTATTAAGCGTATGAAGAGAAAAAATGAATAGAGACTGTTGAATTATGTATTAGCCGAAAGAAATGCAAAAGGATTATGCAAAAACACACTAAACTATTTCTTTAGCATGCTATACAGGAGATTGAGATAAAAATATAGACTGTACTCGCTTTCTCTTTGGTGACAGACAAATCAAGAAACAAACATCAAAGGGTATCCTGATAAAATACAAACAGAGATTTCAAGATTAAAACTACAGAAATGCAGGCGAAGAGTAAAAACTGAAACCTCTCCCCCAAAAATCAAGAGTTTCTTTCATTTTCATATGTACTTGACTGTGAATTCTACAACCTTATAGTTAAAAAAAAATTGGAAAATGTTTATTTATGGTTCCATCATTCTGGAAGAAAAAGTAGCCTTCTCTTTTCAGCACACTGTTCAGTTGTTGGTATCTCTTCCTTTTTTTTTTTTTTTTTTAATTCTCTCTCTTCTGCCACTGCTGTCAGCAAAATCTTGTTATCCCATAGCACAAAAGACCCTCTAGCCTTCTCAATAAGAATATTTAACTCCAAAACTCTTTTTATATATTCCACACAATACAATAACAAAATGCCTTCAAAAGCATCAACAGAAAGAGCAATTAACTATAATGAGATATATCTACAGTATGAATTTTTTTTTTTTTGAGAAATAAAGAACCTGGGACAAGAGCCAATTAGTGGACATGCTAATCAGTGTCTGTGAAGTTGAGGTTGAGGTCCTGAAGATTTCAGAGTATTCAACATGACGTGCTATTAAATTAGAAGGAATTATTAAAGTGATTTTGCAAAGTCATCTAAAATCTTAAATAGTGAAATTTGCTTGAATAGGCTGAATATCCCGTTCATGGCTCTTATGTGATTTATCCATATTATATTTAAACTTTTCCTAAATGTATTTTAGCTCCTATTAAAGAGGCTCTCCTTCTTCAACGGAAGCCACTACAATGAATATATTTCTGACTTAAAATTAAAAACTAACCAAAAGGCTGTTGCAGGAGAGGTTCAAGTGATTTCATGTTTTTCTTTTTTTCTTTTCAAATTCTTAGCATGTCTACCTTGCTTGTAGCTACACGCTCTGACTAATAAATCAAAAGCTGTGAATCAGTCAAAATGATAACCAGTGATCTCACAATAGGGTTTTCCTCCTCTTCTGATTACAGAGCCTCAGGTTTATAAATTGGGTAATAATACAGAAAATATTAAAATATTTCCAAATGATAATAAGAGCAGGAACTACCAAGAAGTACTTCTGGACACATTGAAAACTATATAGAAAACTTTCCTAAATGTTTACAGAGAACAGCAACTTGATGGAAGAACAGAATGAAAAAACAGTGAGGACTTTTAAACATAAAGATGCCATTTCCAGCTCAGGAAATTTCTGAGCCCCAAATCAGTGGAGGTCAAGTAAGTAAGAATACACAGATGTACTCAGATACAATTACTAATGAGGTACATATGAAAATATACTTAAAGAATAGTGACTTACAAGTTTCTAAATTCTCATTACAGAGACAATATACAACTAATGTGTAACTTTGTAGCTGCTAAATTCTCAAGAGACACTAGTAATTCTAAAATTGTCAGTTTAAAAAATACATTATAAGTGTACTGTTTTGTAGCTATATTCTTCCCTACCATTACTCTTTCTTTCTCAACAGTTGTTTTTCTTCTTTCTCTTTTCCCCTTTCCAGATGAGATTTGCAAAAAAATGGATTTCTTACTTCCAGAATTGGAGACTTGTTTAGGTTTATTTATTTATCCATAGTACATTCTCCTAGAACTATTTTAGCTTTTCAAATGAGTATCAGAATGTTGAAAAAGAGTCTGTAAATATTTTATCAGATACTTTTGCCTGACATTGCTTATGTGGCAGAAAAGAATTGCAGGTGGTTTACAGGTGAAATTCTGCCAAGCAATATTATCCTTCCCTCTATCATATAGACATGTACTCATATTTTCTACAATATAATACATGACTATACACTGTAGCTATTAAATTGTATATCCATTGCAGTAGCCATCATGCACATTCACAGAAAGGGAAAAAAAAGCCAGAAAAAAGGCATAATGGTGAAAGGTGAAGTTAAAACTGGGAAAATTGGGAGACTGAACATGAATGAGTTGTTAAAACTTAGTTTAAAAGCCATCAATGCAGCAGAAAGTGACTTTGGGACTGAATTTAAAAGAGGCAGGAGAGACAAGAAAATGCTAGGAGCAGCAAAACATGGCATGGCATAACAGACAAAGTATTTACTTGGTGACATAGAGAAGATACAAGAGTATTTTGATTAAGAATGTGAATAGAAATAAATGAAGTCAGACAAATAACAAAATTAATTTTTAAGACCACAGATATTGGAGAGAAATTGAATATGTGCTGAAAAGGAATGGTCAGTTATAAACAGACTAGAGAACATTTTTAAAAAGGTTATTATACTGAACAATGCTAATGACATAGAGGGGCTGGAGTAACATACAACACATACTGTGCTGTGGAATTAATTTCTTATTCATTTTGCAATATAATTCAAGTGGGAAAACCTATGCAACCATGTAGACATTTATTGTTATCACACCTCAATACCTTTCAGAATGAACGCAATGTTGTAGAACCTCTATTTTTCAATGCTAGTTTTAAATTCAAACTCAACAATCAGGAATTACAAAAACAATCCTGATTACAGGAACATTGCATTTCCCCTAAAATGCAAAAAGAAAAAATCCCCGAGCTCGTTTCCTTAGGCAATATAAAAAGCAAAAATCAAAATTAATCACAAAAGTGTTATTCTCTTTTTACATGTATAACACCTCAACAACGAAGCTCACTTGTTAAGTGTATGAGAAAGGCTGTGCTGAACAGAAAAATACCTCACACAAACTACAAAGCAGCACAGGATGCACACAGGAAACATTCCACCTCTATTAATCACATAACAGAATGTCAATTTATTTTTCATCTCATCCTGCCCTTGTCTCACTGATAGTCTCTGCATCTGAAGCTGCTGCTCTCTCTATGTGATACCCCTGACACAATGAGTGTTTGCATGATGTTTTTCTTGTTTTTTATAGAAATCTTTAGAGCTTCTTATCTCTGCCCTCTCCCACTATCTCTCTCTCCCCCTTTCTCCTTTTTCTGGTTTATATTTCTTGTTTGCTTTTGACCGACAATAAGATTATTTTTAAAATTCCTTTGTTAATACTCCAGAAGTAAAGTATCAGAATACAAAATTAGCACAAATCAATATTAGATTTGGGTTATTTGTGCAAAAAAAAGATAGAACTGAAACTCAAATGTGTTCTCCATTTAACAAAGTGCAAGAACAAAACTTCAAACTAACAGAAAGAAGACCTTCTCTCAAAAAGAAAGTTAGGAAAATGTTTTCTATACTTCTAAAGTGTAGAAATATCAACCTTAGTATGTAAGAATTGGCAATTAAGAAGCTGACACAAACAATATAATGGACCAACAGTTCATAAGTCAACTGTAATTTTTTCAAATGAAGATAAGAAGCATTTTTGGTAGAAGGTGCAAATATTGTTACATTAGGTAGGATGCTAAATACCAAAGAGAGAAACAAAGCTGAAAGATTACAGTAGAAATAAAGAATGTAGAAATAAAGAATGTAGAAAAATATAAACCTGTAAGACTGCCTATAAAATATCAAACAAGAAACTTGGATATCATGTTTTCACCTTGGTTTTCTCTAAACACACATGCCAAATCTGTATGTATTAGTGGGAGCCATGCTTTAAAGTTAAACCACTCTCTTGAACAATGACACACAAAATAGGATATTTATTCTTTTCTTACTAGTGTTTGGGAAGTAAAAAAAAAATTACTTACAAATATTTTCCAAATAACTTGCAAAACACTTAGCAGAAGTAATTCCATAAGAGACTGCTACTGTATTCTATTAATAACCTTGATTTTATAGCAAAATTCCATTTTGTACCCTTTAAAAATATATGTCTGTTTTTTTAAGTTTGATGTCTCACTACATCATCCAGAGTTTCTTTAAATTACTGTTTCTGTAATGACGTTGGTATGGGGCATCTAAAATTTCCTTTATTCCATCACATACATATAGATATTACTTCTTTACTACAGCTAAACTAAGTTCTAAAAAACCCCCAAACTTTCTGTCCAAACGCCATATTGTTCCACACAATTTTTTCTGATTTCGGAGTTCTTTTACTGTTTTGTTATGCTTTCAGGACTAGAATTTCTGAAGAAAGTTTGAACACCTAAAAAATCGTTTGCTACCTTCCACTCCAAATGCATTATTGTTTTAAAAGGTATTATTCCTTCCTACTTCTTCCCTTATTTCACTGATCACCGCAGGCTAACACACCTGTATTAATATTAGATAAATATTTTGTTAAAATATTAACAATAATACTAGAATACTTGTAAATCTCAGGAACTTATGCAGCAAAATTCCTTAATACTACTGTACATAGAGACAGAAGGCTTTGCGGCATGAAACCAACAAGGAAAATCTATGAATACTTTCTCCTGTATATTTGTATCTGTGGTCTGCACACCAAAACCACAAAGTAAATGTGGCAGTATCTTAGAGGGAGAGTCATCTACACAAACATTACAATACGCAGTTTCTATTGCATCAAAATCAATGCAGGAAAGAAAGAAAACAGGACGTTCACGATCAGTAGAGATAAGCGATGTGGCCTTTTCAAAGGTCACTACTACAGATGAACACGCAGACCCGCCTGCTACACAAATATGAGTTAACAAACCATTCATGGCATTTCCACACACCTACAACACTAGTTTGATCCTGAAAACGTCAACTCAAATGGTGTTAAATACAGGAGGGAAAAAATAGTTATCCACTTTGCCACAGTGTGATCATTTGGGCAAAAGGACACTCAGGAAACAGAACCTCGCACTGACTGTACTGGAGCGAGCAATTAACTGTTCATTCACTTCCCAAAGCCCAGCTTTCGCATTTTTGACACAGAATCATTTGTCGTGCACCAGAATTATTTTAGATTTTACCATGAAGAATATTATATGCCACTGAGGGCACAAAGGTTTTCTCCACAGAAGCCTTAACGTTTTCTAACAGGGTAAACATGAAGCTCTTTCCTCAAAGTTACAACTACAGGTATTTCAAGAGCACAATGCATATCCTGCACCCATTTTTTAAGCTATCTTAATTAAAAACATTCTTCAGTTTTGCTTTAGCCAAATAGAATTCTACCACAGGACGGTGCAAAGCAAGACAGAAAATTTGGTTGAATTATACAAAGTAGAGCAATTAACACTCATCAGAAGTAGTGTTAACTAAAAAAATGCAATCCTTATTGTTTTCATCATATTCATTTATGTTTAACCCTTCAGGTAATCTTCTGAAAGCTATTATATATTAAAATGAATGTATCCTCTGACAATCTACAGAAAACCAGACAGAGAAAGCTGAGATGAAGCTACCGAGGTCAGGGAAGCTTCTCTTGGTGATGTGGGCCAGCAAAGCCCTTGAGAAAGAGGAGGTTCTAGAGGAAACTTTCTCTCCTATTCCTGAGCACATGAACAAAATGTGTTGCTGCTGCTACATCATCATTTTAGTATTTCTTTGGGCTAGGATTTTTTTTTTTTCTGGTATTATTGCTAGATCCCATCTGCACAGAAAAATATGGTCAGATTAACACATGAAGCAGAAAATCTCATCCTTGTAGGTTTTTTTAAATTTTATTAATATCAAATCTAGATGAATTAACAAGAAAAATTGCTATTAAGTTTTAAAAAAATGTTATCTAAAACTATGAAGCAAAATTTTAGCATACTATTGAGAAGTTCACCTGACATACATAGATGAGTAAAAATCTAATAATATTGCTGTTTGGAATTGTGCTATAATTTTATCTCTGGACAAATGTTTTAAATTGCATTTGTGTGGGAAATTGTCCTGTTGATTTGAGAGGTTTTCCAAAGGATATAAGTTCAGTCTTCACTTCTTCTGCATTTCAAAGGTTTTACTGGGTGTAATGAGAGTGCAAAGAATGAATTGCTTGCTTTCTCAGTCTCTCAGACTAAGTTCACTTTTCATGTGTGCATAAACTGAAAGGCCTTTCTTAAGGGTTTCAAACTGCACCCTCAAATTCCTTCCATTTCAGTCCTGAAATTAAGAAAAAATGAGCACTAGTCTGTTTACCAGTAAGGATTTTCATTAACATTGTCTTCTACATTTCATCTTCCTTGCATCAAATCCACTGCTGGTACAAGCAATTCTACAGCTCTAGAGGTAAGGAGGGGGATTAAATCTATTAATTAACATATTACGGATATAAAACCCCTCTTTCCAGTAAATGAGTATCTGTCCTTATTTGCTGCATTTAGTTCCATTTTTAACATACCATACTCATAAAGTATGTTCAAGAGACTCAGTGGCACAAAACAACCTAAAAGAATACTTTTAAATGTTATGTCTCCTTTATATATTATTGTATACCTTGATAATTATTTAAAAACCACAGAAAATGGGTTTCTTTTCGAAGCAAGAGAAGCAATAAACTTGAAACTTCAAAATTCAATGATTTTTTTTTTTTAAAAGATGAATGCTCTCACTCACATTAAAAAGGTGTTGAATTTGGCAGTAGCAGATTCATACCACAGGTTAGAACTTGTATAACAGACTTTAGAAAAAAGAAGTAGTTACATCACAGCTCAGCTATGAAATTATGAATCTCTTGCTAAGTGTGCTTTTCAAAAAAAATACAGGTGAAACTTAAAATAACACTGAAGCTAGTTAAAGGCATCTAAAAATAAACTAAAGGTAAAAAACCCCTGAAGATGAAAATGTGTTGTTGAAAGTACGTACAGTTCTCTGTTCAAAAATACATTCACCTATAATGTAATCAGGAAATGACTGGTATAACATTTCCATGTTTCTAATAGTTAAAGAGAAAAAAAACAAACCAAGCCCTCTCCACTTTAAAAGTAATGCAAATCAAGTTCACCTACTTAAAAATGGTTTTGTTCTTAGATATTTCCAACCACCTATAGGTACACTCGTGATTATTATATTATTAATTTATTCAGTTATTGAATTCAATCTGAATACATACATATAAATATATATATGTATATATAAAGATATATTATATCTAGGAATTTATACCTTCTGAATAACATAATTACCCTTCCTTATCAGTCAGCAATGAACACTATTAATTCACAGAGGACACACCACATTGCATTTCTAGCATACCTTTGCTTAAATAAACTTATATCTATTTTAATGTTAGTTGAAAAAGATTTTCTCATATGTGTTTTTATAAGGTCAATTAACAGGGAAAGTTAAAAGGGGATGGAAGTGTCATTAAGTAACTGGTTTTTATGTCAAACTCAAGACTTGTCATTACCTATTGGAGATGGAAAAAAACCCACTTCATTAGTGATTGCGAACAGGCAATTGTACAGGGAGCAGATAAATTTCATTTCTGAGCTCCAGGGCTGATTCACTTCTGAAATTTCACTTCTGAGCTCCAGGACTGATTCCTCCTACTTGCCAACTACAAGCTGTTGGGACTTGTAAGTTTTGCTAACAAATGGTCTGGACAAAAGGAGCACGCCCTGAATCCTCCCATTACTGAAGAGGCGTAAGACAGAAGCACTAATTATGAGGCTGATCATGAGTTGTGCTTCTGCCCATTGACTGTTTAGGCTGGGAAAACATGGTTATGCAAAGAAGACCTACTGATGAAAAGAGACATCCTGAAGAGAAGAATTCCAGGAAGGAAAGAAAATAGGATTTGGAAATAAGATTGAAAAGATGCTTCCTAGAAGAAAGATCCTGGAAGTCAGAGGAGATCCTGTAGAGATCAGAGAATCATAAAATACCTCCAATTGTAAGGGATCATTGAGTCCTGCTTCTCACAGGACTACCTAAAACTAATTTATGACTAAGAGCAAATTCCAGACCCCTTCCTTGAATTCTTACAGGCTTGGTAGTACACCACTTCACCGGGGAACCTTTTTTAATGTCTAATCAGAATNTTGGTAGTACACCACTTCACCGGGGAACCTGTTTCACTTACTGACCATCCTCTCAGTGAAGAACCTTTTTTAATGTCTAATCTGAACTTCCCCTGATGTAGTTCCATAGCATTTCCTCATGACCTGTTGCCAATCAACAGAGAGATATGTGGAGATAAGTATCAGGGAATGCCTGGGGATCTTGGCCAGGAATGTCCAACATCTGTAAATGCAGGCAGTGACACAGCTCAAGCTGATTAACTTTCTGCCTGACCTACCCGGACCAGGAGCAACCTCTGCCTGGGTAAGTGGAGGGGAGAAAGTTGAGATCTCAAGGGCTTAGCTACAGGGGGAACAAAATGAGTGAGTGTGTGAATAAATAAGGGGACTAAAAGCTCTTATCTCGATGGGTTCCTAAGTATCAGGATCCAGATTCACTATGGGCAATCACTAACCCATGACACCACTAACATTTTTGACAACAAAACCTCTTGAAAAAGAGTCTACGGTACATATTCAAATAAAAAAATCCCACAAAACTTAGTTAGGACTGCTGCTGGAGTCTATACAAAAAGCAGTGACAGAAACAATTGGTGTCTTGACAACCCTCCAGGCTTGGAGAAGAAGCCATCAATTACCAGACTGTTACTGAAAATATGAAATACACTTGACACTGTTTGCTTCATCATTTTGCAAACTGGTCCTTGAAGACATGGCATTCAGGGGAGCTCCCAAAGAAATTCAGAAGAATTGCACTTAGCTTCATTTTTCCATTTCTGCATTTCCTTGTTCTGTCCTCTGGAAACAGTTTTTGCTATTTTATTATGGTTTGTCTGAATCTTAAGGATTTTACTTAGCTCTACAGAAACAGTTTCTAGGTTTCTGAATAGAGAAAATTTCTATTTAAATGAGAACACCTAAGATAACAGCTGGAATTATACTTGTTGTCCAAATTATATCCTTCATGATCCTGTGATTAAATATGCTGAT
This sequence comes from Cephalopterus ornatus, assembly GCA_013396775.1. Taxonomy (NCBI): domain Eukaryota; kingdom Metazoa; phylum Chordata; class Aves; order Passeriformes; family Cotingidae; genus Cephalopterus; species Cephalopterus ornatus. Next base: position 54,258 of record VZRE01006435.1, on the reverse strand, counting down.
AATTCAGTATTTCTGAAGTTTCCTTAATTCTACTTTAAATTATCCCATAAATCGCCCCAATGCTGGCAACGGGATATTTTCTGTGATGAATACCTTACATTAGAAATATTACCAAGAAGTTAAACTAAACTTGTGTCTGGTTGTACTTTATGAGAGCTGTCTTCTGATGCCTCTCCAAAGAGCACTTTACCACAAGGCAACCAGGACATCTTCGGATCACAGCCTCTAGGTAAAAGGAAGGTCTGGTTTAGTTCAAAGGAAAGCAATATAGCAATTCTGTGATGCTGTACCACTAAAGTGTTTGGTACCGATGAACCCTGGAGGGTCTCAAAGAGGAGGTCTTGCAACATTTTTAAAGAAGTAAATTGCTGGCAGACGACTAAGAGTGTGGCAAATTAAGGGTCTAGAAAACTCGAAATCTAAAGGGCAACACCAGCAGAAGGATCCTGTGCTGCGTGAATAAATTCAGTTTAATTTTATAATGAGTTTTCAGTGACTTTCCAAGTTAATTACTGTAGTTATGTACATGGGAAAGACCTGTACAGCAATTTTGTAAGGTCCATATTGAAAACCTCAGAGAACGTGAGCAAAAATGCACTACAATACTTCTGTAAAACAAGAGTAATGACTAGAGGATTAGGAATTTCCCACAAACTAATGACAAGGTCAAGGTGCCTGAGGTGAAGCCTTTAATTCTTAAGTCCCAAATCAAATCATTATGAGCCAGTGAACAATGTCCTCATTTACCACTGGTGCATCTCAAATTATTTCAATTCAAATATACTGAAGCTTGTCAGTTTAAATGTTAAGAGTAATTCTGCACATAAGCTCTGTATTTCACATAAAATACAATGTAGAATACATAACTCCTGTCAAAAGGACAAAAAATCTACAATGATAGAGATGAATGGGCTTGATTTTGAAGAATAGATAATTTAAGGCAGCCAGACTCACATTTGACCTTTTAGACAGACTTGTCAAAAGCTTATTTACAGAAGTACCAGTCTCAAAATATACATAGACTGTGTTCATCCCAATTTTTTCATTGCTTACATTTTCAGCACTGTTTTCCCAATAGGGTATGAAGGGTACCCTCACTCAATTTGCAGGCAACACCAAGTTGGGTGGGAGTGTTGTTCTGCTGGAGGGTAGGAAGGCCCTGCAGAGAGATCTGGACAGTCTGGATCGATGGGCCAAGGCCAATTGTATGAGGTTCAAGAAGGCAAAGTGCCGAGTTCTGCACTTGGGTTACAACAACCCCAGGCAAGTCTCCAGGATTGGGGCAGAGGCACTGGCAAGCTGTCGAGCGGAAGAGGGCCTGGGCTGCTGGTGGACAGCTGGCTGAACAGCAACAAACAGTGTGCCCAGGTGGCCAAGAGGGCCAAGGGCATTCTGGCATGTGCCAGAAATACTGTGGCCAGCAGGACCAAGGAAGTGATTGTCCCCTGTACTCAGCACTGCTGAGGCCACAAATCAAATCCTGTGTTCACTTTTGGGCTCTTCACTACCAGAAAGACATTGAGGTGCAGGAGTGTGTCCAGGGAAGGGCAGTGGAGCTGGTGAAGGGTCTCGAGCACAAGTCTGATGAGAAGCAGCTGAAGGAGCTGGTGGGGGGGTTTAGCCTGGAGAAAAGGAAGCTGAAGGGAGACCTTACTGTTCTCTACAACTGCTTGAAGAGAGGTTGTAGCGAGGTGGGGGTTGGTCTCTTCTCCCAAGTGACAAGTGATAGAAAAGGAGGAAATGGCCTCAAGTTGTGCCAGGTGAGGTTCAGAGTAGATATGGGGAAAACATTGCCCCTGAAAGGATTATCAAGCACTGGAACAGTCTTCCCAGGGAAGTGGTGGAGTCACCACCCCTGAAGGAATTTAAAAGACCTGTAGATGTGGGACTTAGAGACATGGTTTGGTGGCGGACTTGGCAAGATTAGGGTAAGTTGGACTCAACGTTCATAAGTGTCTTTTCCAAACTAAATGATTCTATGATTCTATATCATAAAAAGTTTCTTCTCTAGGTACGTCAGTGAGATAAAAATTTTGCTTGAGATCAATATTAGGAACTGCTCTGATAAAACAAAATAGAATGTAAACCCAGCATTCCTCTTGGTCAAGTGTTCAACAAGATGAAACAATAAACCAAAACCTGATGCTTTCATAAATATAAAACAAAAGTGAAAGGCTAATTTTAAATGAGGATTTTGAAATGTCCCAGAAAATTAACTTAAGGATTCTGTTCTTCTAAATGAAGTCAGACAGACTGCCATATTACAGAGAATAAACACATGAGACAAAATACAGAGCTGGAAAGTCAGGCAAGGCTTTTGTAATTGCTTAATAGTAACTGCCATCTGAAACCTGCCAACAGAAACATTTTCTGTTGGGCCTTAATTAATATTAATGCAGGGAATTCAAGGATTCAGATTTCAGAAGTGGATTCCTATATCAAGATCTGCATGAGTTTATGAGCACTCTTTAAGTAAAAAAGGTAAAGGAAGAAAACTTTTCTTGATTTTTTTTTTTTTTAGCAGAAAAACTGCTATTCATGTTATCAATGGCATTTGAAAAATTTTAACTGCTTCAACCAGAAGTAGTGAAGCACATATCAAACAAAAAGAGGGCACTGAGTGAACAGGTTGGCAGAACAATGATTTCCATTGAATCTGAGATGTGTCACAGTTAAGCAAAGCAAAATTTGTCTGGCCAAAATTTGCACCACTAAAATTCTACGTCTTGCAAGTACACTTGCAAGTGTAAGTGAGAAACAGAATAAGAATTCAGAAAGGGTGAATTTGAAGACACATAAGATGTGAAATTACTAGGAAGAGTGAGGATGGGGAAGGTGAAGTAAAATGTGATGTAAAATAATAGACAAAGGTAGAAGATAGAAGGAAAGGACTTTTTGACAGATGATGGTGTAAAAGGAAATGTTATTCCTTCGGGTCAATACGGAGGTCAGAGAATCATAGTTCATATCTCTTTTACAATTCCTGGCAGCTTACATATGCAGCAAATGTATGACATATATCAAATGCCATGTTTGGTCAAATATGCAGGACAGTGATAAAAATCTTTGAAAAGAGGTCTTATATAATTTATTTTAATTCTGAGTTCCAGTTGGCTCCTGCTTGGACTACAAAATCTATTTGAGCCTTCTTCCAAATGCAGAACTTTAAAAATATAACCAAATTAAATACTAGGACATGTAAGATTAATCTCAGCAGTTAGAAAATCTGGAGAGAAGCTGATGAAAGAGTTTTTGTTGATTATCTTCAATTATTATATTGGAGAAATTAAAATATCCAATTCCTGTAAGCTGAAAGTTTGCAGAGATCTAAAGAGGCATTCCAAAGAATCTAATGATTCTATGATTTCAACTGAAGACCCACATATTTAATGAAAATCTTGCTTCTCCATGACAGCACCTACCATTGAAACTGCTAGACCAGTCAACTAAATCTATCAAAATTTTTCTTTGATAACTAGATAGAAGTAAGAGTCTGTTGCCTAAACTCTAAAAAATCCATGAATAAACAACAACAAAAATAAAGTTGATTTCATTCTGATTTCTCTGATGAGTCCCCTAGATAAGTAGATTTTACTGAAAAATTTACAGGTATTTGTAGCATCTATAATGGTATCCAAGAATCATAATAGAAAACTGACAGAAAATTGGAAGGCTTTTAAGATATGAAAAGAAGATTTATTTTATTAATTAAAATAGATGGGATTATTAAGTTATCCCAGCTTCAGATATCTAGAGAAAAAACTATCAACCACTATTTTACCAGCACTCTAAATTTATTTTAATAGGTAAATGATGATTGTTCTTCGAGAAATGCATGGCTAGTGGCAAAAAAAATAACCACTGACTTAGAATTGAATATATTAATACTATTTGAAATTAAAGTTTATCTTTATTATAATGAGATTATGTCTTGTGATTTTCCCATAGGTTTTTAAGTGAATGCTTTTTATTTGCTAATATCTGTTATAGCTGTAGCACAATAGGGCTCAGTTCTGGTTAGGTCTTCAGATTCTGCCAAATTGGTAGGTTTTTAATATTATGGTAAAACAAAACAATTATAACAGTTTCAAACACCTTGTTTAAAAGTTGTATGAATCATCACTAGAACACATTTGATATAATGTAGCAAGACTCACGCTTATGTGCACAGGATTTCTGTTCTGGACTATTTAAAGAAAGTCATTATTCAATAAAAAACCTGACACTTGAAGTGTAGATTCATAAACACAGTGTTAAATTGAAGTATAATTTTGCAATAATTTTTTAGAAGTTAGACAGAATTAAGTCTCTAGAAGCGAACTCAAATTGCATTGCCAAATACATGCAGATCTTTTTTCCCCAAAGTAATGAAAGGAAAGCACATTGCAGTACACAATATGACCTTGGCTCCCACACTTGTCTAAAGTTATAAAAATTCAACTACTGAAATGCTCATTATAAGGATTACTTGATACAAGTTTTATTAAACCACTACAGCTACTAAAAAGTAAAAAACAACAACAAAAAAACCCCTCCAAAACCCTAACCCCCTAACCTGAATGCTGGTATGGTGCCATTTGTGATAAAAATTACCAACTCTTGTAATCTAATAATACAAGTCATATAAAGAATATTAAATTTAATGTCCCTTTTATCTTTTTTTCCCAACTACGGTAACCTTATAAGAAATGCCATCACTTGCTATTTTCTTAAATAAGAAGGGTTAGGAAAAGAAAGAGAAAACCAATGGCTCTTGTTTTTCTATAACTAAACCAGAAACAGTAATATAATAATTAGATGCCAAATACAGCTTATGTTTGATTTGTTCCTCTAATACTTTTTTAAGACAATGTATGTACTATTTTGAAAAATAACTTAACAAAGGAAGCAGTTTATTATCTTAAAACAGCAGTGCTTGAATGTTATTCAGCCCTAACAATCAGCATAACATTCATTGCCAGCCATGCATAAATACAGAGTAAAAAGTAACCACTCGACAGGAAAAAAAATCCTGGAAAAAGCAGGTCATCAAGATCAGGTGTAAGCAAAATGCACAAGCTCTTTCACTCCAAGCACAAGCTTAATAAAGCAGGTTTTTTAAAAAAAAATTACAATATTGACAGACCTGTGGAGGAACCTGCCTCCTTTTTTGGTCAGGGGATGTGACATACACAGCTTGTGCATATGCGTAACTTTTGAACCGCGGTTTAGGAGAAGGCGAAGGTCCCTGGGGTACACCGACTGTGATCTACGAATAAATTAGAGGCAGAATGGACACATGGGTAGGAGCATGGATTATGGAAGTATTGATTTTAAGAGTAACTGAAGAAGAACAGGCAGGAAGGTCATGACCACTCTTTATTTTTCAAGGATAATGTTTGTATTCAGGAGGCAAAATTGGGATGGTAAAGGAAAGCTCTCATTTCATCCGACAGCCTTACCAAAAGCAACAAACTGTCAGGACTCAATACCAATAGAATACCAATTAAAATTGAAGTTTCTTTATAATTTGCAAGCAAAGGCAAGTATATTGTAGCACATCTTGAGTAAACAGAGCCAATACTTATCTGCTCAGTATTCCAAAAGAGAGTGAGCATTCCAAAACTAACATACATCAGATTAAATTCAGGCAAGCATACTAGGCCTAAAATTCACTAAACACTTCAGCAGAGACATTGGCAATCGCAAATTAATTCCAAGTATTACACGAGCTTTTTGAGAGGCCAATTGTAAACTGAAATTATTTTGAAATACAAGTCTGTAAATAAAATGCTAAAAAATTAGAAATGTATCATGAATATGGAGAAATGTCAAATGTCAACTGCTATTCTCTAAAAAAGATAAAAATATTTCTACATGTTTATTTTTAAATGCAAAGCCTCCCCAGTTCCTTTGTTCTTCCTTTAGGTGCCCTACCACAATTAAAACCCCAGTGCTGCATAAGAGACGTGAAAAGCATTTATTTGCTGAATAGTTACTTTCAAAGCAGCCTGGTGCAAGGTAAAAATCAGTATTAAAGTACATGAAGACAAGCACACTTGATTTGCGTGGGGTAAAGAGACTTTGCCCATTATGCCCACGGGTTTTTTGCCTTCCACTGTAGCATCATGTAGCATCAAACTCATGGGGTGAGTAGGGAAACAACCACTTTAGAGCAGCAAGATGAAAGCAGAAAAGTGAAACTCACTTCTTGTGAAAAATGTTGTTCATGTACTTCTATGTGCTCTTCTCTAGTGACCCTTGAGTGTCGTGGCAGCATCTCCACCTCCCTGATGGCTTCCATGGTGACTTTCTGGGGCAGAACTTGGAATAGCGAAGTCACATACATTAAGATGGACTTCTTATCTGGACAGGCAGTTGCAACATCTGGAAGGCAAAATAACGTGTCATTTCGGTTTCCACATTACACAGAAGAAATAGCCAATTAACTTCATTCAAAGTTGACAGACTAATGAGCAATCTATTGTCCACATGAACTCTCTAGAGACTAATTAGAATTTTACCATCAGTTCCAAAATTGCAGACCAAACTTGCATATCAATGAGAAGGAGCCAAAGTTTATAAAGGTAATGTTACCTCATTCAGCATGAACTTTCCATCTATATTTCTTGAGTCAAAACACACACAGTATACAGTTTGACACTGTGATCCTCATTAAGCAGGACTAGACATAGGAAAAGGCATATTTGCTTGTGCTGAATAAATACTGCAATTATAAAAAATAAGGACAACCTCATTTTCCAAGTCGTGCCTTGTACATTCTCTTCACATCATTTAACCATTGAAAGCAACAATGACGTAAGGAAAAAAAAGATTTACATGTTTTTCTAGTGAATGGGTTCATAAAAACCAACTGTTGAAGCCAGACTATAATATAGCTACATGCCTGTACATTCTACTTAGTCTTGTACTATTTGTGAAGTCTGTAGAACACCAGAGGATCATGGCATAAAAGTACATAACAGAATAACTCTATAAAAAAAATCTCTATGGACATTAGCAGTAAGTACAAGAAACTTTGTGTGAACACAAAGACGATTTTAGGTTTTGCACATAGCCATGTTATACATCAGCAGTAAAAGTAGTTTCTCTGACTCAGTCTTTCAAGTCACTAACAATTTGTAAAAATGTTAAGGCATGTGGCAACTCTTTGAAATAGTCACTTTGTTATTTGCCATTGACATTTACTTCCTACACTCAGTCTAGTGAATCAAGATGTAAAAGCACTGTTGTACAAGAAATTTATCATTAATTCCATAAGTATTTTAACATGACTGTTGGCAGAAAGCCAAGAACTATGAGTTTTTACTGTCCTAGATCAATCCTGGCTTAGCTAAGATTTCAGTTCATAAAGATAAAAAAAAAAATCAATAATGCTACAAGGTGGCATCTCATTCTCTCTTCTTACAATGCAGAACACATGAGGGAAGCATGAAAAGCTCCATATAGAATGGGAAATCAAGAAAAGAAATCCTATCAATGATTTTGGTTTGGCTTTCTGACCCATATCCATATCTTTGCATGATAAATTATGAAAGAGAGCTGAAGGTTTAGTTCTACTTAGCAATGGCTGGAAAAATGGCACATTCCCTACAACATTCCCAATTACATGATATAAGTATTTTGCTACCACCACCTTTTTGTTTTCTTCTTAATATTGTTACACACAGAGTCCACTAGTAATTGATGTTTAGAAGAATACTCATGCCTATATACAGGGAAAAGTACACACTGAAGGAACTGACACCAGTGTCAGCTGTGATTTTTCTATTGTTTGTTTATAATTTCCTATCATTTATCTACACAAATATCTCACACAATAAAATAAAAGGAATATCTAGCAAACAGTATACTTGCCAAAAATTGTTTACCCATTCCATTTGACAAATAAAAGGTACATATGCAGCTGTCAAAATCCACTGGCAAATAGGAAAAGATTTAATTATTTAATCATAACAAATAGCTCAACAACCATAGTTGCAAAGCCTGGAACATCAATCTCTCTCTCAAAAGTCTTTTTTCCAAGCTCTTGCTGGTAGGAAGATGCCTTTTTAAGAGATGAGTGAAAATGAGGATCATATAAAACAAGTAAGTTCCATACTAAAAAGTATTCTACAGGTCTAGCAAAATGAACAAAATCCAGCATTTTGCTGCACGGTGTTACATTACTTACACACAGCCACACACATAGTGCAAGTTATAAGCGTTCATGACATGTTTCTTCCAATTTTCAAATAAATCTCTACTTACAATATAGCCATTCCTTTTTAATAATATTTTGCTGCCTCCAAGCTTTGACCAAATAACAGTTCTGACTGTTTGTCATAATTTGTGCTGATTCCACTTACTCTTTGTATCAAACTAGTAGCAAAGTAACTTTGAAAGAGGAAAGCTTAAATGTCTTCTGCATTGCCAGAAAGATTATCTTTCTGTACATAAATTGCTGATACGGTTTCTTTACATTGAGAAAAAAATTCGGAAACATACTTTACCTTATAGAGTGCTGAGAAGCAAGATAAGACTTGAGCCCTAAAAATACAAGAAATCCTTTGTCCTCAACAGAAGGAGCTAGGATTTTCACAGAATTACAAAGTGGAAAACACAGAAAACTAAGTTCTAAACCCTATACCTCACCTAGTACTGCCAGCTTCCATGACAACAGTAATAAAAAAATTCCAATATTTTAATATTACCTGCTGCTATCCCAAAGGAGTATTTAAAAACCATACTAAAAAAAAAAATTGCCCTCCCTTCCACAACAAATTTGAGATTCTCAAAGCTGATTTGAATTTTCAGACATTACAATAAATGGAGGCTGTTTTTATTTCTTCTATCAAAGTTGGTTTTTGGTTTTTTTTTTTTAAGGACTTATTAGTGATACTACTGCACATGAATATTTATTACAATTCCTGAAAAAAATCCTACTGCTATTTCCAAATGCATCTGTTTAGAGAGCAGAAGCTCTCAGATTGTTGAGATAAGACAGAATCTAGCTGATACATAAATGATTACTTTCTACAATGTAAACTCATTACAAGAGAGATTTCAATGTTTTTATGGCAACTCCTAGTGTGGCACCAACCTCAACTGCAGTAACTAAGGTGAGAGCAAAGTAGAGGCACTAAAAAATGTACAACCACAACTCATATGTTATTTTTATTTATTTTACCTTTTAGCCTCAAGGACAAGGGTGAACTTTTCAAAACATGTTCGAATGCCTGCGGTAATCTGTTTGACAAAGCTCACCAAAACACTTTGAAAGAGCTTCAATAAAATCCAAGTCACATACTTTGACTATGTTTTGACCAGGATGAACCTAAATCTGCAACTGAAACTGTACGAAAGTGCATGAGACTGCACTAGTAGAAATGAAACTGCTTGGTTTTAAATAGCAGGAAAAGCAAGAAAGATTTCATTCCCAAATGGATGTATGACAACCATAGGTAAAAGTATTTTCAAAACACTAGCCCTAAAGCTGCAAGGGGAGGTGGAGGGGGTTGTGAAAGAAATAAAAGGGAGGAAAATCTTGATCTTGGCGATTTCTACTCCAAATGGATATTTAGGTCATTTACTAAGTAGTCTATTTACAGACATTAAGCTATGACAGAATCATGAGGCCAGTCTTCGATTTGTTCTTACTGGTGATGTAATTTCCTGATTGTGGAAACATGAGACTAAATACAGTTTGTTCTTATTTGAACACCAAGAAACAAACAAGATTATCAGGCAAAGATTACAAGCTGTTTTTCTTAAATGTACACAAACTTCTCCCTCAGCTCCCACCCAGTCTCAAAATGGTATTTTTCTGCAAACCATGTTTACATTAATACTATACAAATGCTATGATAATAGTAGGAACAACAGAAGTTGCAATGGTTTACTGTACTGAAACGTACTGCTGCCAATATGACCTCAAAGCAATAGAAACTGTGAGTCTCTGAAACGTCAGCCAGTAGCTGCAGTGTCCACTCTGCAATTATGGACCTTTTCTGCTTCTTTTAAAAACTTGTCATTATTTTCTGCCTTTTTTCTTTTTTTCCACTTCATCAGTAGATTGCATGATAAATTTAAAATGAAATAAATTTTTGGAGGTAATCTCAAGCACTGGACTTGCAGAAAAATAAAATAATTTATTAAATACTGCGTAACTGTAAAAATATAAAAGTGGTAGAAATTTAATCTGAAAATTCTTTAACAACGATAAAGCAAAGTCAAAATTTTTGGAAGGCCATTAAGTGGCCTACATAAACAAGCATGGTGATCATAATCTACTGTTTTGCAGAATAAAATTCACATTTTACAAAATTAACTGCTAGCAAAAGGCAGGAATCACATAAAGATAATGGAGAGTAGAAACCTGGAGGACAGTCCAGTGGTGATCTACGGAGATCCTTTTCTTTCTCTACATTGTTCTTTTTCTTCTTTTCTGTAGATATGAATACCCACATGCCCAAACCATCATGAAACACCCAGAGGAAAATGTTGATTTTTCAACAGTTTTCCTTAAGAAAGTAAATGTTTTAGATGTTATGGTTAAGAACTACTAAATACCTTCAAAATGCTGACCACAGCCATCTTTTGTAGGCTGTGATGAATGAGGTTACAACAAGAAAGTATCTTCAGAAGATTAACACATTTGTGTTTACCTTTTAGAATTACCAAAACAGGTCAGGATTTTTGGGATTTAAGTGCTGCAGGATTCAAGTGTATCTGGTATTAAGAAATCTGGTGGCAGAGAATACCTTAAATCTGAATGTTTGTTTGAATTTGCTGCGTGAGTGTGAAGGAGTCTTGGACTAATATGCCAATACTATCCTGGTTAAATGAACTTGACACTATCTCTGTTTTTCAAACCTGCAAAATCAGACTTAACACCTCTATAGAACAGTAAAGATGTTCATTGTTCTTCCTCAGTTTCCTTACAATTAAATGCTGATTCAATACCACAACAACCTTTGCACCTTAAGCTAGGTCTAACATAAGCATCTTAACAGCTAAGATAAAGATAGAAAGAAATGAAGTCAAAATGGCAATGGAATAAAATGCTGGTTTTAAAAAGTGGGGGTGCAAATGTTAGCATTTTTATCATAATGTTGTATATTTATGTTTTTGTCATTGAGCATGATTCTCATCAACTTGCTGAAATAACACATAACCTTTAACTTACTCAAACCTTTAATTTATTCAAAAAACTGACAGACACTACTGAAAGCTGCAGTTCAATTGTTCAAAACCCACAAATGCAGTAAGGGGTGAAGGATGGGGGGCAATGGGCCACAGGAAAGAAAATTAAAATACACCCTACCACCTAGATCCTACTGAAGAGCTTGCAAATAAAGATAGATCAAAAGAGTTACGGTCTCTGATATCTAGAGTCAAGAATAGTGCTCAAAAATGGTAACGTTAGCAGGCATAAACCCAGCAATTTTGTTGAGAATATTTGAGATATTTGCAAACAGGTTAATATCTGAGAAAGCGAATGGGATGATATTTCAAAATATTGTGCATTTTCCACTTTACTTTCATAAATATTTAGCCTAGAAAAATTGCACAGGTAACTATGAAAAAAAAATAGAGACTGTACTCCAGTAACTAAAGATTTTATAATTCCTTATGGAGATAAATTCATTACTTCTATTTCATTGTAATACCTTTCATAAAGATAAAACGATACAAGGTGAATTAAAAAGGGCAATAGAAAGTTAAATAGCCAATTCTGAATAGACAATACAGAGAGCAGTGTGCATACTGAATGGGTGATTCAACACTTAGAGAAGGCAGTAGTTCTTCAAATGTAGTCAAAAAAGCACTGGGAAATATGGCATTCTCCTGAGATAGTACTGTGAAGTACAGGCATTCTGCTTCTATGGCATATACCTTCCTTTCATTCCCATCTGAAATGTGCTATTTCTGACACTGAGGGAAGCTAATGATCACCTGAGGTTAATGCCTTCCAAAACTGACACAAGAGAATGATGCATGTCACTACATGCAACTTGTATTCTTCTCCTCTGGAACCTCATGGACAACTATGAAATCTGAGAAAATCAAAATGTTAAAAAAAACCCCCACCTAAACAACAAGATGTTCAAAATAGACTTATTCATATGTAAACCAAAACTAAACTGTTCTTGGCTTTGTTTACATTTATTTAAAAAATAACGGAAAGTTTAAGGGACATAGCTTAATTTCTATGCAGAAAAAAAAATTCCTAACTTTAAGTGAACTTCAGGTATAAAATTACTTGTAAATTTCTTTAAAAACTACAACATTTATTGTGTACAATAGTCCCTCCAATGATAATTCCCATGTTTCACTAATTTAGGCCAGAGTATTCTTTGCTGATATAACAGATATCAATTTTTATATCCAATAGACCACACTTCCATAGGGTATGCAAGTTTGATTAATAACAACTAACAAAACCCCAGACAATCTTTCAATATTATTACAAGAGACTGGGGAACTTTATACCTGTTAAGGGTCAGTTACATACGGAATATCTAACAAAAAAAATCCCTGCCAGGAATTAATCTGCACAAAGTGGTTCGAAGTGTCAATTTTAAATTCATAGAAGAGGTTTCTTGCTCAGTCCCCTGGCAATACATCTTGAATTTTCTCACTGCATGTGTTACTCCTGCATCTAAATGAAGAGACCAATAACCTAGTTAATATTGGCTTCTATATGTATGACACAAAAACTGTATCAAAATGAAAAATGAGGGCTTTAAGAACTGTAGGGTAACTGTAGCAGATACAAAAAGGATATCCCCACTAAAACTTCTCTTTAAAAAATACACATACGTCTTGAAAAAGTTGAAACCCAGGTGTTTAGATTTTATATACAACCATGACTATTCCTACATTAAAATGCTAAGAAAATAGGTTAGAAGAATTCTTGTAAATGCTGTAGGGGATGTATTTCTGACTTTTCAAGGATTATTTCACCAAGAACGCAGCAAACAGATTAATGTGTTGATCTTTTTCCTTAGGCTGATCAGGAGGAAAACCAGTCTAAAATGTGTCATGCCAATACTTAAAAATGCTGGCTTTGACCGAAGGCTTGCTCACTGCATGTTTTCCATCTTCCAGCAAGTTATTTAAACATAGCTCTTATGTAATTTAAGAAGAGAAACTTTAAATGCAATTTTCTGAGGAAGAGAACTGTTAATGCTGGAGAAGTCAGAACCTCTTAAGTCTATACTCTAAGGCATTTAATACTTTTTCAGCTAGAAACACCTGCCCATGTTTTGCATAAATGTAAGCTTCTATTCACTTTTCAAAAATTATATACATGGCTAGTGTTGGAGAAGTAAGTAGAGGAATAATTCAAGAGCAAAGCAAGATGTCTGGTAAGTAACACATACTGTAAAGACCAAGAAACCAACATTTTAGTGACCCCTATTTAAACAGGTAGCAGGTGTCTTGCCTTTTCTAGCCAATGCAAGCCTCAGCCTAACCGATTGAACATAAGTATATGTAGACACTGACAAGCAGGTGAGACCCTAAAAAGAAGAAAGGGTTACAGAGATTGGTGGAATCAGACTGGATTTGAGGGCATTATCTCTACAACACTTAGTTCAGAAGTTCCCTACAAGCTGGAATAGTTGTAAATATGCAACAACAGCAGCCAGATGTGACTGGGATGCCAGATGGTATGGTATCATAGAATCATACGAGTTGGAAGGGACCTCTGAGATCATCAGGTCCAACCCTTGATCCACTACTACCAGTTACTAGACTACGGCACTAAGTGCCACATCCAGTCTCTTCTTAAATACCTCCAGGGATGGAGAATCCACCACTTCCCTGGGCAGCCCATTCCAATGCCTGATTACCCTCTCTGTAAAGAATTTCTTCCTAACATCCAACCTAAACCTCCCCTGGCAGAGCTTGAGACCATGCCCCCTTGTCTTACTGCTGGTTGCCTGGGAGAAGAGACCAACCCCCACCTGGCTACAACCTCCTTTCAGGGAGTTGTAGAGAGCAATGAGGTCTTCCCTGAGCCTCCTCTTCTCCAGGTTAAACAACCCCAGCTCCCTCAGCCTCTCCTCATAGGACTTGTGTTCAAGTCCCTTCACCAGCCCGG
>VZRE01006435.1:0-40067 GCA_013396775.1 Cephalopterus ornatus | reverse complement strand
ATCCAAACTCCCAGGTCCCTTTCTGCCTGGCTGCTCTCCAGCCACTCTGCCCAGCCTGTAGCGCTGCAGGGGGTTGTTGTGGCCAAAGTGCAGGACCCGGCACTTGGCCTTGTTGAACCTCATCCCATTGGAATCAGCCCAACTCTCCAGTCTGTCCAGGTCCCTTTGCAGAGCCCTTCTGCCTTCCAACTGATCGACACTCCCTCCCAGCTTGGTGTCATCTGCAAATTTACTAATGCTGGACTCAATCTCCTCATCTAAATCATCAATAAAGATATTAAACAAGACTGGGCCCAACACTGATCCCTGGGGGACACCGCTAGTGACCGGCCGCCAGCTGGATGCAGCCCCGTTCACCAGCACTCTCTGGGCCCGGCCCTCCAGCCAGTTCCTAACCCAGCACAGAGTGCCCCTGTCCAAGCCATGGGCTGCCAGCTTTTTCAGGAGTGTGCTGTGGGAGACAGTGTCGAGGCTTTGCTGAAGTCCAGTATGTGTGTATCAAACAAACGTTAAAATAAATATAGCAAATTTCAAATGTGCAACGCATTATTTAATATATGAAAAGAAAAACATAAATAACAAACATTATAACAATTACAGTCTAGTGACCAGCATAATAGCAGCATTGCAATGCTTTACTGTGTGCCTGGAAAAAGGAAATCCTTCGTAGTACCGTATCAAGAAAGGCAAATTCTTAAAGAAGGGTCTACATGGGATACCTGAAATCAACATTATAGTATCGGCTTGTTTGTTGGACATGCTTCTTATTTCACTGTTAAAAGTTCTCTCATTTTTCTCAATTCAGAGTTATTAATTTACTCCATGGTCTTCTCTCACAGAAACAAATGGATAGCATAATTTCACTACTCAGATAATAATTCCAGGACTGTTTTATGACAATAGCAGCACAGGAGCAACTGAGAAAGAATCCCAGCATTTTTGTGGACGGCTCTAACAAACTTATGTTTTTAATGCTTTAAATGCACTATCCTCTAGTCCTCCACAATACCCTTAGGACCTAAATAAATATTGTAGTAATTGGTGAAAATTAGTGCTACAGGGCCGACGTGTTGGGTCTGCCTGGACGCAAGGAGGGAAGGCTAAGAAATGGTATCTTACTCTTTTTAAGAGTTTCTAGAACAAATACAAATACAAATATTTCTAGAACAAATACAAATTTACACTGAATGTAACCACCCTTCAGATTACATGGGAATGCCATGTAAGGCTCTAGTGTTGCATGTCTGGCTATGTTCACTGAATACAGACAGACCACACAATATCAGAATCAGATCATTCTTGCTGTGATAGTTGCAAAATTATGCTTATCAAACTTTCTAGAATAGCTGAAACCATGTCAAATATATGTGATATTTACAACAGCATATACTTCATACTTCTGAGCATTCAAGGAACAGCTAAAGCACAGTCTTGAAATGGAGGACTATTTTTTTTATTCAAATACGAGTTTTGAAAGACAGACCAAATTCGTCTTCAAGAAATATAATATTAACTTTATTGCACAAAGCATTAACAAGATCTGATTTGGAATTCTGTCTTCTGATCAGACATGTTCAAGAATGATAAATATAGAATGAAGAAATACAGTCTAAAAATGCAGAAAGGTTTACCACCTTCAGAAGGTGAGGTTCTGAAGAAGGCGAAGGAACAGAAGCAAAGTATTCAACTGACTACAACAGAACTTGAGGAATTTAATGAAACCATTATAATGAGAGGTTTACCTGAAATTGCAGATATCAGGTCTCAATGAATCATGGTCTGTTCCTCCCCTTGTGCTACATTATAGTTACTACATATAATATAATACATTTAATACATATAATACATTATAGTTAATGCTACGTGTTTATGAGCTATACATTTTTAATACAAGATACTGCTATGGTTAGTTGCATGTTTTTCTTTCTATGAACTCTACTCCCTTGAGGTGTTTTTTTCTTTCTTTTTTTTTTTTTAATTATTCAATTATGTGGAAATATGTACATGCAATAACCTAGCCAAAATAAGAATAAAAATAATGTGTTATGTCTGACTATTCTTAGCAACTCTGATAAAACATTACACTAAAGATGTGAAAGAGCTTTTGCATATATAACATACATATACATAGGTAGCAACTAATAGCACATCAACAGAGCATGTGAAACAAAGATGGAGTGCAGTCAATATAACATAAATAGGAGTTAGGAACACATTAGAACAATCACCAATTTTATTAGATATTTATCACACATTATGTTAATGAAGGGGGAAAAAAAAGTGTTTAGATAGGACTATGAAGCAACACAAAAATTGACCAGGTTAAATCTAAAGATTAGTTGCTGAATATTTTAAGAACCAGAAGTATTTGTAAATAAGGAGCAGGGGCTAAGAATAACAACAAACCTGTAAAAGTTTAAGAAAATATATACTCCTGGAAAGAGATTGTAGAACTGCTAATTCCACCAATAATACTATCCCTTGATTTTTAACTTACTAGTATGAATTCTAATTTCCTCAATTATCTTTTTAAAATGGAAGAAATTACATAAACTTTGAATTCACCAACTGAACAAATATACATTTGTCCAGTTTTCACCTGAATATCTCCTTAAACTCACTTCTCTTTACCATAGCCAACTGTATAACTCCCCACTATTGTGTTTTGGTGTTTTTGTTTTTTTTAATCAGGACCTTGCAACTCATTAATAGAAATATATTACACAGCACAGTGCTACTGCTCCTTTTCCTTGCCTCTTTATCCTCACCTCTCTCCCACCTTTATTTAGTCCCTTCAACTCATATTTGAAAGAACGGTAATCCTTTTTTTCCATTATCCCTAAAATTCTTTATGAATTAGTTTCTAGCAATGACAGAACTACTTGTAGACGTTTTAGCCTGAGGTCAAGCTAGCCAGTAGTTTTACTCTTATTTTGCCTCTTTTGAAGCAGTTTCACACCTTTTCCTGACAGTTAATTATTGATTGCTAAAGAGGTTATGTCATGCTAGGTCTTAGTCTATGCTTTTTGCAACAAAATACAGTTTGAAGTCAAAGCAACTTCAATACAAACTTTTATTAGCATCCTGCAGAAAAATAAAAAAAAAGGTTGTTAGAAGACATGCTTGAAAAGTTCCACATGTTTGGTTTTAGAATTGACTTCTCCAGGCTGAACAAGTAAACAAACAAGCAATGCTACAGGCACAGGGCTCAAACAGAGCCATGATGAGAATAAGCAACATTCATGATTACAGTAAATGGGAGCAGAATCTGGGATTATGAGAGCAGTGGAGGCCAACACTATTTTCAAGTCTTTCTTTAATTACCCAATACTAGGGAGACTGATTTTAGCCCAAACATAAAGAGAGGATTTCGTGGTTATTAACTAAGAAAACATACATAATCTAAAAATTATGCAGATGGGTGGCCTTGGCAAAGAACTAAGAATGTTCTGAAGACCTGAGATTAGGCTTTGAAACAGGGCCTATAACATCTATTAAATAGCTAAATAAATGAAATACATCTACTGGGAAATTTTCAGTCTTTAAACAAAGTACAATCTTGTAGTAAATTACAAACAGATTACAAAACAAAGTTTACAGTGTCTTCTCTCACCAGCTTGTTTCCATTGATTTAAAAAAAACCCCACAAAACAAACAAAAAAGATACTAAAAATATGCAATAACTTTCTTCTTTTACAAATAATTCACTACTAAAAATCCCCAAATAAACATAAGATGGCCCTAATTTTCCTTAAGTAGTGTTTTTTCTGGGTCTTTATTTGACAGTATAAGTCCCGAAATATCTTTGGCTCCGGTTGTGCAACAATATTCCTCAAGCAGATCACAAGCTGGCCCAGCACTCTAAGATTTAGTAATACACTAAAAATGAGCCTGCAGGATTCAAGCAGGACACCAACAGACAAACAGCCAAGTTCCACCTCCCAGAATGTTCCAGTATTATTAGACTCTTCCTTCCAATCAGACTGCTCAGGTACGTGATGTTAAACTTAGAACACTGAAGCCGTGGCATTGCAGAGCAATATGTAGTGAGCAAGTTCCAAGTGTCTAGAACTTCATTTTATTTCTGAAACCCCACATGGCTGAGTATATTATCCTGTTAATAAAGCATGATTAAGCCTCACCTACAGGATTATTTTCAATTCAAAGGGATGCAACTGCAGTAGACGTAGGTCCTTACTACCTGTGTAATTTGTTATGACTTTCACTGAAACTTCAGGGTTAACAAGGATACCATTTAACATTGCAACTTGTAAAAAAGGTACTAAATATACAAGTAATATAAACATGAAGCACCCTACACCAGGAAAAGTAGAGGAGGATAAAATGAGCAGAATAAAAGTAAAATACTTACAAAATACATATTTTCTATAGTGTCTGTGTGCTCCTGGCATACAATGAATAGTGACAATTGATAGTGTGTTATTACTGAAGCGTGTTCAAAGATCTTACAGATCAGGCTCTTTTTGTCATGTCTGTGTTCTATCATTAAATCATCTACCCAAATGTCACAGCTTTCTGAAGATCATGCTAGAGAAAATAGGCAAGAGGCAGATCCGTATCTGTGTGTAATCTTTTAAACCAAATATTTTTTACACATGATTTTTATTGCCTCTCTTTTATAAAATGTTAATATGCCATAGACAGTGATACTTCCTCGTAAAAATGTCCCAGCCTTAGCAAGTTACCCAACAGACAGTTATTAAGATAGAGTTTAATTTTCTGAAGTATTAATTGTTTCTGTTCTTAGTGTTTCACTGGGCATTGCACCACGTATTATTCAGGAGGAATTCAGGAGTGGAACGTTATACAGATATTGGTTTAATGAGAATTAGATATCGATAAAAGCTTGTAAATTTTCTGCTTCTTGTATGTGACCAGAGCAGTCAAATAATAAGGTAGTCATAGCACCTTAAACCTTTCAGAAAACATCAGATAACTCTGGGATATACAATGAGGTGTCTCATCTCTAGGTCATCTCTTTGAATAAAGCCCAAGCAGTTAAGACTTGAAAATCACTACCATCTGAACATCTCATGTCTGTTTGGTAGCCAATATGCAATAAGTCAGTAGTGTCAGTTCAATTCCCAGTGGAGTACATAAAAAGAAAGTTCTAAAGTTCCAATCCATCACTCTTAAAGGGAATCACAGCAGAGAAAAACATGGATATGAAGAAACGGTGATTCACACCAGTGTTAAAACTTCCCCAGATTATATATGGAAATTATGTTCCATACACAATCCAAAGATGAACCGGCAATCTTGGTTTTCATAACAGTTCAAAAAGTTAATTTATTAACAGGCCCAGTGATAATGTTCTATTTCAGTTGGCTGGTCTTCTTGTTTCCTTCTCAGTGTTTTCTCCAGCCCCTATTTTGCATGGGGCACAACTTCTCTTCCCCACCTTCTTGGTCCATCTTTCCTACAGTACATCAGTCATGCAAGCAATCCCCAATCTCAGTATTCCCAGTGAGGTCACAGCTTTGGAACTGTACATGGACTTCCAAGTCTGTGTTTCACATTTCATGTGTATTTGTGTACTGGTTTTTACATGGGGAAGATGAGAGATGCCTCAACACAGAAGTGTTTTCTAAACACTTCTTCACTGTCCCACATGCCTGCTCTTCTCTTGATTATTGCACCCCTTCTCTGACATAATTAGGTTAAAGCCCCTGACGCAAAGTTAGAAGCTGTTGTCAAAGATGTTCTTGTCCCACTTCGACAATCCTGTTCCTGTTCAGAAGACCTTGCTCCTCAAAGAGGACCCCCCAGTGAAAAAGGCCAAAATCCCTGTCTGTGAAACCAGATCTGCAGTCAAATGTTGATCTGAAAGTTTGCCTAGTCCTCCTTGAGCTTTCCTCTTTACCAGCAGGACAAAGGAGTGCACCATGTGGGCACCATGCCCTTCATCCTCACCAGAACTCTGCAGTCACTCTTTATACACTCCAGGTCACCCTGGCAGTACCACTAGGGCCCAAATGAATGAACAAGGGGTAGTAGCCTGAGGGAGACTCTCTGCAGCCTCTTGGATCTAAGTGCCTGACAAGCAACAAACCTCCCAAATCACAGTCAGGTTCACAGAGGAATGCCTCCACCTCCTGGGGGAGACAGGCTCCAGGAACTATCACCCTCCTTTTCTTCTTTACCTTGGCTAAGGTGCACCTGCCTCTGATGCCTCCTATGGCAGGAATTCATCTTCCTCACCTCTTCTCCAGGGGTTAAGTCTACATGGGCTCTTCTCCAGGGGATAACTTTCTCAGAGATCATCTGGGAACTGTTGTGGGTTAGCTTATGCTAACCTCTGCTGCAGGCTTTTGCTTCTGTCAGTTCCAAAAGAGCAGCCAGAGGCTGATTGCTATCAGTTAACCCCTAAACATCTTCTCTAGAACTGCTGATCAGGGAGCATCAAGCACCAATTCAACTGCAAGTGGGCAAGAGCACAATAAACAGAGGCAGCCCAAAGACTCACAGCAGTATCCAAACTACTTCAGAAGAATTTGAGAGTCATTAAAAAATAATTAGGGAACAGTAAATTCCCTCTTACATTAGTAATCAGTGTACACTAATGAACACTATAAAACATTACCCAAACATATAATGTGTACCTGAGAGTACATTGATAATGCTCCTTACAAACATTAAAATTCATTCATAACTTGAACAGTATCTGCTTGAATCCTGAATAATATTTTGAGAAACTGAAGTATTACATAAAATCACAATAAGCTCCATAAAACAGATTAATCTATAGATATTTAATAGAGAAAATTCACCACCCAGTGAAGTTTTCTAATAAGGTTCCAGGAATTAACAGCAAATAAATCATGCATTGACTTCAAAGTGGGTATCAGTAAGCATTCCTCCAACAGGAAAACTAGTCCAAAAAAGATTTTTCTCTTAATCTACAGCTTTCATTTTGAGTAAGGAACCTTCTGTACATTTCTCTGGGAACTAAACTGACCGAGTGACAATTTTTAAACTCAGCGTGCAGTTTCAAAACAGTTTTAGCCTTAAACCTTAGCTTAATGAATGAAGCCAGGACAGTTTTTGCAATTCCTACCTTTTAAATGTTGCACTAAGGATGCTAACACTCTGAGAAGACATTAGGATTTATCTCAGTTCATAAAAAGCAAATTACAAAGTTAAGCCATAATAAAACCAATTCAAAATAAAACCTAAAACAAAACTAAAACAAATATTTATAAACCTGTTTAGCTCTCTAAACCATTTCACCATGGAATAATAGGGAGGAACAGTGTAGGAGGATAGAAGAGATCATTACAGAACTGACAGGCTTAAATGCTGTGAAACCTTCCCTATGGCTGCACCACCACTGTCCAGTTTCTAGCTAAAATAAGGCTATCATTAAATCAGATTAAAACCAGAAAATTACACTTGTGATTCCACTTCTGTAATAGCAAATTACCAGAAATTAAAACCACCTATCACTAAATTACTGATCAAATAAAATATTTTTTAAAAGGTGTATTTTCCCTAAAATAAGCATTTCATAAAAATTACTATCATTCAAAAAAAGTTTTCTGAGTTCATCTTGTCTCCAAACACATCATAGAAATGCTGTGACAGACTGGTTACCAGATACGAGCATACTATCATTTTTTAGGTATCAGATGAAGATTTTACTTCATCTTTCAGTGCTTCACTGGGTTTTTTTCCTGCATTTCATTGTGCACTATTTCTACTGCAGTTCTGCATGAGTGACTATGAATGCAACCATTTAGACACAGTGAAGTGCTAAATTACTGTAAACACTTTTGATGGCAGATGTTGATATTTTAAAATGGCACCTGGTGGACCTGTTTCATAATTATTTATAACAAGCAGGAATGTGGAAGAACTGTTCTAAAGGGATTTTGGTGCTGCAGTTTTCCCGTGCTCTGTGAAAAGTGGTTGCCTTCAATAAATTAACATACTAAGTTCTTGTTTCTTCCATCCCAGCTTGTGATAAGGGGCACACACCCCCTAAGGATTTATGCACTAAACTAATTTGCTCAGTTAAACGGCCTCAAAATCAGCACTGCTCTGAGCTTAATAACTTGCTACAGACTTATAAAGCATTCTAAAAGAATAACTACTCGTTGTTGAAGTAACACTCTCCCCTAATTTCACAATACAGCAAATTAAAATAATGTAACTGAAACAGAAGGACATACAGACTTCTGGAAGGGAGGAAAAGTAAACCATTACACTCTGCAGTACATTAACTGCTCTGTTGGAGCAAGTAGCTTAATTTTTCTTCATTTCCTTGGAATCAACAAGCAAGTCTCTTGGTAAATAAATAAAGGGAGTGGTGTTGCATATACAACTATGGACTATCATTTCCCTCCACTACAAAGCACTGGTATCTGTGCCTGCTTGGAACCACACTCCCCACTGTGCAGTGGAAACATTTTCTTCTATCCAGAACAACAGCATCAAGGAAGCTTTAAGAAACCTGACATTCACATACTTTCTAATATCATAACAAAAGTTACTACAAAATGCACAAAAAGTAAGCACAGGACTAAAAGGCCAGGTTAATAAAGAATTTAAATATATTAATGACAAAAAATGCTGCTCTAGTCAGTACTTTGCATGTATTTCTTGATTAAAAAAAAAAAAGGCCAACACTATCTCACATAATATACCCCAGCCCTTCCAAAATATTAATTTAGAAATGTTTAGAAATACAGCTTGTTTAGAGTATATACTTCTAAATAAAGTTGCTGCATAGTATACGTTGCTATACATAATATATAGAACATATACCATGTATTGTACTGCATGCATGTATAGTCATGCATCTATCAAAAGGAGGTGAAATCAGCTCTTCCAAAGGGGAGAACTGTTCATTTTGCTCTGCCAGAAACAGTTTGCTTGAGGTGGAATGTGCTGGAGATAGAGAAGTTTGCTCCTTCTTTAGAAGTAAATAGGAACATCTGGAGGTGTTTGTGGAGTTCCTGGTGGAGTGTGGAGTCAGTCCAACAAGCTGTGAGCCTGTATCTGAAATCAAGAGAGAGATTTCAGACAAAACAAACAGACCTCAACAAAAGCCTCAGAAATACTGATGAGAGATATTTTTCCCAAAGACCAAAGGAGGATAGCAAAGAGCTCACTACAACCCAGAAAGGCATTAAAAGTTGATGGTCAGAGAGCAAGCATGAGAAAGAGCCTGTCTTGCAAGGACCCAATATTTCCATTTCTCCTCACTGAGCAATTCTTCTGTATTCTCTTTTAAAAGTTATCTAGTTGTGTCTTCTGGTTTTGCATGGTAGTAAAAATAGATGTACATAAAAAATCCGGTGCTCAGGATCTTATCACGTAGCTTTCCTAATTTAATTACTTCCATAATTGGTTTGTAGACTTTGGCACAAATACATTTTAAAAAAAAAAAAAAGTGTTTGTCAAAGACATCCGCCTTTATTGCAAAACATGTCAGGCACAAACAATCCCATGGACACAACACCAGCACAGTGTGACTTCGATCCAACAAAGGATAAGATCCCATTAACATGTAAATACTTCTAGAATGAAATTAATTTATTCTCTTAAAATGTATTCTTATGCTATGTTTATTAATTAACTTCTTAATTTTTCAGCCAACATAGTCCCAAAAAAGCTTGATGTCAGCTTTGTCAGAGAGGTGCTACATCTTGCATTTTAAACAGTCCTCAGACATGGAAACCCACTGACTCACAAAGCCACCTATGCCACACAAGGAACAGTTTTCCACATAGACTAAAAGTCTTTGTTTGCAAAAAGCCAACTTCTTACTTGAGCATTTCTGCTGCTGTAGTTCAATAGGTAAAACGTCTATTTATATTCAGCAAACTGGAGGCTCTTGGCATAAGAGCCTGGCTGCAATTTTTTCCTTTATTAGGCTCTGCTCAAAAAGCCATTATAAAGGTATGTGTTATGGCTCTCTAGGCACAGACTGCTCCATGACCTTAAAGAAATGAAAAACTCTTTTAGTTTTATATTCTAATTTTAGTCCAAGGAGCCAAGTAACACATCATGGAGCTGTGTAAAATGCTAATAAAAAAATTAATAATTTAAGCCTTTCTTTCATTTTGAATGTAGACTTACATTAGTTTCAATAATCACCAAAAAAAGCAAGAACGTAACTGTGAAGTAACGTGCCATTGCATACATTACAATGGCACAATTGTACAATTTAATCATAAAATTCGTTGTTTTTCTTTTAAACGATAAAATTTAGGGTGCAAGTAGAGATATCTAAAAATACATAAAACTAGGTTTGACAGCCACCCTCCAAAGAATAAAGTTTTAACAAATAATAGCAGAAACGCGTTTGATTTTTTCAAGTCATAACTTAAACATTTTATCATCTTTGTTTTTCCATCTCTAAAGGCTTAGAAAGGAAATTATGGAAGAATCCTCTAGAATGGTACAAATAATAGGTAATGAATTTGGCAACTGCCCTTTTGTGTTCTGACAGTGTGCATCTCTGCTGGGAAAGCATTCTATAAATATTCTATAAATATCATTTTAAATCTTACATATGTAATAAGTTAGGTAAGTTATATATAGCTAATGGTTGGCATTTTCCCAAACTATTAACACATAGTAGCACACTGAATATTATGATTACACAATTGGCTAAGCTTTTGTTAAGAATTAATTTAGTTTACTTAGTCCTGAGTGTTGTTTGGCTTGAAACAAAACCTGCAGATTCTTAGAATATTCCCTTAGTATTAGGATTGAGTTGCAAAGAACCTGATTATTCTGTTATTCTTTTTAAATACAGAAGCCAACATAAGGAAACCTCCCCAAGACTCACATTTACAACTACAAGTTGATTTGAAATTGAATGATTAAAAACAATTTCCATGTCAAGCTGTAGGTCAGAAGAATGTGTCATACAGTATTTCAAACCCTAAAGCCAACTGTCTGTTCGCTTCAGTAACAGAAACGTGAGGGTGAATTCTGGCACTTGTCAGCCTATGATAAGTTTCCAACAGACTAATACTTGTCGGGGGACTGATAGCTGATTATACAGGAAAAATGTACTGGAGAAAGGTGATGAGCATTCTGTGAAGGAAAGATTTAAAAATCACACCAGTCACTATAATCCATGGCAGAGTAATTCTGCAGTTCCATGTTTTAATTTATCACAGCAAAGTATCCAATACCAATTTCATCCAACATTTCCCAGTAGAATACTTGTAATAAAAAAACATTGCACAAGCAAATGTATATGAACTTTGATATATCTAGTAGCAAATTAACTACAGTAACCTTGCTACTACTGTCAGTCTATATTTAAGAGGATGGATGCTCTCCCATGCCACGCTCACAGCCTGTACAACCAAGAGAGATGAGAGCCTTCAGGGAGCAGCCTGTACTCATTGATTTTCCACTTACATCTGACACTTCAGAGCAACCTGGAGTCTCTTCCAGAAAGGGCCACCTTTCCATAATACAGAGCGATCACCTGCTCATTGAGAGCAGGATACATTTGACAGAGTGCTTTGCTTTCTTGAGCTCCACACTGCAGCAGAAATGAAATACATGTTCTAAATAACACAGTGCACTACAAGTGTTCGTCTAAGTAGAGGTAACAGAGCCAGATCCCACCGTTTTTCTCGTGCTGAGTACCAGGAGAGGAACAGAATGAGATGAGCAGACCTGACACGAACAGCAGTTCAGCTGGAGAAGCTCTTATTACATACCACTCAAATACACCTAAAGGACCCAAACTGTAGGAATTAAAGTAAAGCAACACCTTGGTTTTCAGTGATGCTGAGCACCCGCAAGCAATATGCAAAGCTCTAGTTATAAAAGACCTTCTCCCCAATAGGTGCAGAGCAACTTAACTTCGGTGCTAGCAATTCTTATCTATCTTTAACGCTGACAGAAGACATTCAGTATACTAAAGGACTAGGTCTTAAAAAGTATTAAGGAGCTCCTGAACAAGAGTTTCAGAACAAGAACTATATGATCACGTACTGTTGCCTTATCATGGTTGGTTTACTATATTTGTCATTACCACACAGAGTAAGACTCATCTCTGTTAGCACATTACTATAATATGCACACAGAATCAGATACAATGTAAATCAATCTCCAAATTAAAATTCTGTCCACATTTAAGAAACGTTCTGAAGACCCTGATTCCAAGCAATACAAAAGTGAAAGAATAAATAGCTTGATCACAGATTTCCTGGCAACTTTCACATGAGAATTACATAATTTGAAGTCAATTTTCAAATTATTTAGACTTATTTCAAGAATGAGTATCAAAGAATGTTTTCCATTTTAAATGCTTAAAGTTTTCTATTCTCTGATACTTATTTCTAAGCAATTTTAAGTTACAACTTTAATTCAGAGGATGGCTGACTGGATCAAACATGACTCTACTGTTTTATTAAATCATGTATCAAGCAATTTGATTCAGTATAGCTAAACAACAGCCCATGTTCAGAAAAGTAGCAATTGGATTTCAACTAGCTCATCCATGACCAAAACTAAATTCCTCTGAAGTTTAAAATAAATCATCTTGAATTCAAAGCAACACATTACGCAAATGTGAAACTAACTTGGAGGTATGGAGATATAACCGCCTATTAAAATCCAGAATGTTTTTTTCCACTTCACAGCTATCTCAGTAATGATAGGTTTTAGCTGTAAAAACAAATTGACAGAACTGGATGGGCTCCTGGATACAAAAGTTCTCCCTAGCACTACTGGAGAAATGTTAACTGCATTTACCATCTGTGAAAGAATGATAATGCTTGTGTACAGTCCTCACAGGGATTTTTGTGAGGTTTAATTAATATTTTAATGTGTTTTGTAGATTAAATACTCAATAAGAGCACAGCTCATTCATTTTATTTAGGAAAAGTACAGCAAAATCAAGAAATAATTGTAATATCATTACACAGAAGAAATAAAATTATAAAATTACATACTTAAACCCTGTGTAATAGGTAAATGGCAGCTTTTAATAAAAATGCCACTGTTTTCTGCATTCTGATGGGTTCAAAACAACTTTCAGCACTTTGGATGTTTGAAAGTATCTTTCCTTAAGTTTTCAGGTATAATTCATAACCCAGAAGTCAGGCCTAGTCATGAGTCTTTCCCAAAGCCGTGAGTCCTCATTCAACTTTCTGCTCAAAAAACTGTGTTCTTGACTTCAGAGCAAGAGTACTCCCTCAATTCCATCTATACCAGAAATGAACTTATTACCTTCAGTAGGACTGGTAAAAATCAGATTTTTTTTTTCAGAATTAGTCTCAAGAGAACACTGGATTTGAAAGAATGGTGCTTGCAAGCTGAGAAATTCCACCTGCCCAGCTGGTATGAGACACCTGACACAAGACTGTCATGCCATGAACAAGATCTTCCAATCTGCTCCCACCACCTAGTACTGCATCTGTTCTACTTCATGTTGCCTAAATATTGACTGACAGCTGTGGTCTCTTCAGGGTGTACAGTAGGTGAGGATGAGGTTATTGCCATTTGAAATGCTGTGTCCTGGCACGTGGAGCTGGATTCAACTTTTCACTGATGTTAGAAATTACTAGTGAAGAGCGACTCAGAATGCCAACACTGTAATAAACGACAGAAAGAGGATTTTCCCCTCTATCTGATTTTTAATCAGCACATGGCAGCACGAAATCTTGTACTAATGAAGTATAAATCCATGGCGATTTCCTAACTCTCAGCATACGGTGTGGATCTTCCAATCACATTAACTGGAGCTTGGGCTCTCTTTAATCCTGGCGATATTTTGTTTAGTTCTATTACATCAATTTAGGATGATTACTTAATAAATTACAGGCAACAGAACATGCAGTATGCAACGTTTACCGTTTTAATGCAAGCACGATCTTTCTATTTAATCTAATTCTGTTGTCAGCCATCCTTTTAGACCATCTTCCATTCCAATCTGTGGAGCGTTACCTTGTAACATAGACGTTGGTGGATTCAAAAGAAAGTTTCAAAGAAAGAATTTGTCCATTCAGAATGGAAGTAACATATCTTAACCAACAAACAACTTTCAAAACATAAAAAAACAAACTATGAAAAGTGTCAGGGATTTTATGATTGTGGTTAAAGATACTGAACTACTGGAAGAAGGATCACAGAAAAGTCTGTCACTTTAAGGACATTAGAGTCACGTTAAAACTCTTTATTATTACATCAGAAACCCCAAATTATTTTGCAATGTGTTTGGCTTAAAGAATAATGAAGAATTTTGTTGTTTTTTTTTTTCCTGCTACGTCAATTTCAGTGCTGCATAACATCATGTGAGGAGCAGGGGTGTTTGTATAAATTGACAAGTGGTGTCACGCTAACACATAACAGTATTCATTGTATATATTACATTAGAAGTACAAGAATAATGTCATAAAGAGAAAAGAAAGAAGAATTAAAAATACAACTAAAGATTTCACAGAAATTTCAAAGAATATCCTGAGTTGGAAGGGACCCACAACAACCATCAAGTCCAGATCTGAAGTGATTGGCCAACATTGGTGTTATTAGCCACATGCTCTAACCAACTGAGCTAATCTCAGGGTTAAATACTGAGTATTTCTCAATACTTCTTTATAAAAGATAAAGAAGTAAATTTCCCCTTAAAGAAGTTTAAAGTATATTTTCAGTGGCTCAGAGAAAAATGAAAAAAAACCCCTATTATCTACAGAGACTGCTAAGGGTAAGATAGTTGAAGAGCGAAGACAGGCAGCAACAATCAGTCTGTCCTTAGCTATCTATCATTGTTCTTACAAATTTTAATTCAGAAAGACTGAGAAACATACACAATTTCTGTATTTTAGGTGACTAGGTATTATTAGACTTCTTTAAAAGCATGTTGGAAAAAATCACACAAAAGGTACCAATTAAAAAGAGTATTTGAGAGGGGTAAAACGTTAATCACTGAGTCTCACTGGGCTAGCAAGCAGGAGAGAGGCAAGGGAAGAGTTCCATTCAGACAGAGAGAGAAAAAAATTACTGTAGAGGAATCTGGACTACAAAGGACAACTTCTAAACAAACAAAAGAAGTTAAATGTTTCCTTCCAGATCATAACTCCTGTCACACAGGCAGCACAGTGCCCATTTATCACCTACAAGACTGAGATTCAAGAGAAGAAATCCGAAAGTGGATAAAGGTTTAATCAGAAAGAAGCAGGCAGCATTACCTTGGAAAGCAGAGATGAAAGGGAGAAATGAAGACTTAAATAAAAGCAAGCCAGGAGGGCTGAAGAGCAGTTACTAGAAGTATCATTTGAGAAGCTCATATGTCCAAATAGAGAAATAGAAAGGATAATAAATTCTGACAGGCTCAATGTGAAAAACACAAAGACTGGCCCAGAAGGAACTAGCAAAATGTATGAGAACCAGTAATAAATCTTCCCTCAAGTATCTCCGGAGCACAATCCCTCCTAGAGGCTTTGCTGAATGAAAGGACAGCACAACAGGAGCATGTAAAAACAACAAGGCAATTGCAGAGAATCTAAGTTACTTATTTAAGTTTGTATTCAGTGAAGTTTCCCATGCTGAAATAGCCTGGGACAGTGACCAGCCAGAAGAAACAGTCCCAAGGATGGGGCTTAAGTTCTAAGCAGAAGTGAGGAATAACTTTCCTCAACATTCTCACTCCTACAGCTGAGTATGTACTTGGAATTTGCTGTAAGTGGGACCTGCTGACTCATGTTCAGCTTGGAATTATCTGCTGACTTGTTGCAGTGCAGTTCCTCCCATCATCCAGACATTAAAACATAATCAGGCCCTCTATCCAGCCCCGAAGAACACTAGCCACCTGTTGGATCACGTACCACTGATCACAACCTTTTGAGACCAGTCTAGCCATTTTTCTATCCACATCTCATGGTTTTTGGCTGTAAGGGTTCTGTGAAAGGTCTTGATAGAATCAAAGTGAAAAATATTCATTGATTTCTTCTTAACTCCACCCCTATCCATCTGATCAGAGAAGGATGGCCAGGCATAGTGTGCCCTATCTAAAACATGTTGGCTGCTTCCAATCACATTTTTATTCTTCATGTGGCTGGACAGAATTTCTGTAAGGACTGGCTCCATAATCTTCTTGATGACAGAGTGGAGCCAGAAAAGACTGTATTTTCCTGGATCATCTTTCCTGTCCTTTCTGAAGACAGCTGTGACATTTTACATTTTTCCAGTTATTGGGAACTTCCCCCAAATGCCATGACCTTTTTGAAGGTGTTAGAGTGTGGCCTCATGGTGTCATCTACCCACGCCCTCAGCAGCCTTGGAGATATTACACCTGGTCCCATGGCCTTTTGAATGTTCATTCTCCTTATATGATCCCTGATTTGATCTTCTTCTAGTGCAGGTAATATTTAACTCCCGCAGACTCTGCCATGACATTAGAGAGGCCTGAGGAAACAACAACAGTAAAACCTGAGGTGAAAGTGGCATCATCTCATTCTTTCCTGTAGCCTTTACTCTCCTGCCTCACTGAGCACTGGAGTACCAGTTCCTTTTGTTTTTCTTTTGTTGCTGATGTACTTCAGAAGCATACTGTAACTCTTTCAAGTGCTAACAGTGAACTGCAGAACAGAAATGTGATATTGAGTCTTTGTACATGCAAAGGAATTCTCCTTGGAAAACAACACTCTTCTGCATAAATTTCATAGATAGATTCAGTTCATAAAGGATCTTTTGCTAGAAAAACACTTCTGCAGGCAATTCCATGAGGCTCTAATTTCAGTACATTTTTTTAGGGCAAGTAGTAGTACTTTTTACTACCCATCTACAATTTTATTAAAATTGCTGCCTCCCAGCATTACTTTTTGAAAAAAAAAATTATCTCTCAATTTTAAATGGAAAAAATTACTGCCAAAGAATAAAGAAAGCTTCACACCTGCCAATGAGTTTTTCATCAACATATTTCTTACACATGTAACCTCACTTAGTGTCCAAGACTGCTCCAGGTTAGATGTAGGAATTTTCTAGCTAGTAATTTGAAAACTAGAACAATATCTCTTTGCATTTGGCTACATTATGTGCAAGAGAGAGAAAAATAAAAGGCTCCTCATGCACACACTGCCAGTGTTCTTTGCACTATTTGAAAGATTGGTGTTTCCTAAAGTTAAAAGGTAAAGGTAAATTGTGCATTCCTAATGCGGAAGAAATACTTGTGTCAGTTCATTGAACTAAAGCCATTGTTCAGTGAGGCTTCACCTATATAAATATACAGTTCACATAACACTGAAGGTCAAAAGAGATGAAATCAATCTGAATTTCAGAGGTCAAGTATGTCAAACACTTATTTTTAACTTTTTATGTATTAATTCTGAATACTAATGCCAAAGTACATAAGAACACACAATAGGTACGTTTAGAATATTCCTTATCTTTTCTCCATGCCTAATATTTAATTCCAAGAAACTGTTTTAAGACAAGTGCAGTGCTAAGTTATGGAAAAAAATAATCAAAAGCACAGAATATTAAGTGCAGACAAAGTACAACTTATTCATTTATGCATACAGTGAAAAATATTCATAGAATAAGCTACAGACAAAAAACTGTGCTAGAAGTAGCACATGTAAGCTGGGAAAAGCATGATGGAATTCTGCTGTGCCATCCTGGATATTTTCTATGTGATAATCACTTTTGACTGAGTAGAATTCAATGCATGTTAATATTCTAATGATGTCTGTTTCTTTCACACATGATTTCTCCTTAAAAAAAGTCTATTAAATTTTACTTTTCATTTCACAACTGAATCCTTTCTTTTAATAAACATGCAAACCCCCCTTGGTTGATAAAACACTATCAAATAGTGACAGTTACTGTAGAGTCCATAGAGCAGCACTGCATCTGAGCTTCATACAGTCTTTTAGATATACTCAGACCACAGTTTGTGGAATTACACTAGCTTATATACCTTTCTAGAAGTTTTCTCCCGTCAGCAATCATCTTTCACTCTTTACAAGCAGGAATATCTAATACATCAATTTATAAATATGAATCTTTAGACATGTGTTCTAAAGGACAATTATTCCCCTGCAGGCAATCTAGTGGTGTTTGTAGTCACACAGGAGAAGCACAGGAATACAGAATGTACAAGAGTTACATCATGGGAGTAAACAAGGGCCACCTATGAATCATTTCCTCATCATATTCAGTTTAATTCACTTATATAGATCTTATTCTGTCATGACCTTGTAGGTCATGCACATATAGAGAAAGCAAACTCTAAGCAAATATCTCCAGTTATACAAAATTGAAGTATAAATGTATTTCTGATTTTGGTCCCAGGTGCAACAATTCTGGTTTTATATTTCTTGACCTTAGAAAGCCACTGTAAATTACTAATAGCTCAGGGACTGGCAACCACCAGAGCCCTAAGCTAATTTTTTTCAAGGATAGAGGAAGACAAGATTGTTACATCTTTCAGAGGCCAAGGAAATCTTTAATTATTATCTGAGCGATGAAAGAGTTCAAAAAAGAAGAGTCAAGGATAGAGCACCAACCAACATTTATTTGGATTTGGATTGTATTTGTGTTTAGTTCCATTTAATATGTTTGAGGGTTGTGGGTTGATGTGGCTAGCAAACAAGTGCCATCCGTGAGCTTGCTCACTCTCCAAGGGACAAGGAGGGAAAACAGAAAGAACAGGAGTGAGAAAACTTACAGCTTAAAATAGAGACACTGACCAGTTACTGTCACAGGCAAAACAGACTCACCTTAGGGCTTTTCAGTTCATTTATTGCCAAATAACAAAAGGTAAATTTAAATACTGATTTAATTATTGAGAAACAAAAGATGACATCTACTTAGGGGAAAATGTCTTTCCCCAAGAAATACCTTTGCCAGATCCAAATTCTCTTCCAGGCTTACTTCATTTCAAACACCTTGCCTTGCCTTCCCCTATTCCTATTCTTCCCTTCTTCATTCCAGACATCTCTCCTCCCTTTCTATTGCCATAAGTTACACGCAGCCTTTTCAGTGAGTCAAGGAGAATCACATGATGTGTTAGTGCTTAGTGATTTCTCAGTTCAGGTAAATTAAAATACAAGCAGAAATTTAGATAAGAGGCTATTCTTTTTTTAAAAAAATTTTTTTACACTTCAGATTTATTGACTGTCAGTTCTGAAACTGCCAAAAAAATACAATATTTTTATGAGAATAAAGTTAGCAGCAAGTGGTATTCTTTGTGCTTCCTCTATCATATAGAACGCCTTTTACAAAGCGTATGTTAGCCCTGAAAAAATATTCCTTCTATATTCATTTGTGTAGTTAAAGTTTTCAGGTTAAAATTACTGACATCCTTAAGTCTCCCCCAAAAAATTAGTATGTTTTATTGTTTAAAGAAAATGCAATTTGCACGCAAATAAACAAAAAACTGTTTCAGTCATTTCCTACACTGTCCTTCGCAGACATATTCCTTCTAATAAGGAGACCCTCCTGTACAGCAGTAGCTTTAAACACCATTATTTAAAGACACATTCAAAACGTGTCTTGTCTGTGTTGGCTCCCCACACACACACTGGTCGATGAAAGGTGGTCAATTCACTTGTTGTAGTTTGTTTGGTTTTTTTCTTTTCCAGCATTTAATGCAATATTCAGTCCCATATTTTCCAGAACTGAGCATTGCTGTTTGCAAAGTTTTTACTCCCCTGACTGCTTTTAAGCATCTGGGTCCAGGAACATACTCTGGCTCCACGCTACCTGTGTGCATTTACACGTGAAATCTGACTATGGAGAACAGAAAAGACCCATGATGATTCCTGGCTGAAATAATTAAGAAAATGGGCAGTAAATTACAGTCTCCAGTAGCTTTAATTGTCTTGCACTGAGCATGAACAACGCTATACAACCATGTAGGAAGGCAGATCACTGACTGCTGCTTTTCCAAGGCAGCTTTGAAGACAGAGTAATAATTTGCATGGTTGTGCAAAAGTCAGGGAGGCTGTCACAGCAAAAAACACTATATTAAATGAGGGATTTAAATTCCTCTCATTTAAATTGTATAAGTATTATAACAGTGAGAAATGTAGAAACTTGAATGGGTTTTCATCCATCATTAGACAGTGATTCCTGGAGAAGTCATTCAGCAAATATGCAAGAGTAGAGGTGA
Source organism: Cephalopterus ornatus (assembly GCA_013396775.1). Classification (NCBI taxonomy): domain Eukaryota; kingdom Metazoa; phylum Chordata; class Aves; order Passeriformes; family Cotingidae; genus Cephalopterus; species Cephalopterus ornatus. The sequence continues at coordinate 19,957 of VZRE01006435.1, read as the reverse complement.
TTTTTCATCAAGTTCAGAGCTGTGTGTAGGCTTTGCACAAAAAAATATCAAGAACCACTTTGCATGGCCTTAATATATTCAAATTCAACATGATTGATGATATTCCATTTTGCCCATTGATGCAGGTATTTTTATTTAAGCCACCATTATATTTAAGTGACTTTCAAGAGACATCATTGGTTTCAATCCTGAAGTCTTAATCATTTCAAGATATCAAAGTAGAAATATTAAATATTTATAATGTCTTTGAAAATTCTTGGAAGTTTCCTATTTATTTAAGGCAAACTAGGTAGTCATAGCATAGTCAAGTCATAGCATAGTATAGTCAAGCACATTTCTAGAATGCATAAAAGTACTATGTTCGTGAAAGGGAAAAAATGGCCGTAAGAGATATCAGAAAGCAATTATCCTTGTCCATTACCATTCCCTCGCTGCTTGGTGACTAAGAAGTAATTTCAGGAGCATTACTCCATTTGCCCCCAAGTCACTGTATTTCAAGCACTACAACCAATTCACACCATTTTGTCTCTGCTGACCTCTGTACCCTTTTAAAACACGGGTTACCAGAAAACCCCCTGTCTTTAAGCCTGCCCCTTCACTCTCATTCAGAGGATTGCTTTAGTTATGGCGCAAGCAGCTTCTCCTTATTTCAGGCTGATTTTGTATGGAGCCCCTTCAGCTGTTTGGTAGAGTAATCTCTAAAGGTCCCATGTCAAAAATATTGTTCACAGAGAGTATAATACACTTTACCAACATAAACCTCATTAATTCATAACAATTTCTTTTTCAACTGATATTGTTACACTAAATAACGTATCAGTAAATTTAATGACAAGTAGAGCAATCAGAACTAGCAGAAGATAATCTACAACCTGCTTCCTGAAAGATGTTATAGAAAAGAAAAATCTCCTGACAAATTGAAGCAAACTATAAGGAAAATGGAAAAATTTAAGTTCCAAAACATCTTCTTTGGAAGTAAATCCATTATTGCTCTAACAACAAATGTCACCCTCTTGGTTGGATTCTAGCGGAAATTGTGACAGAAATTATCCTACAATTGTGACATAAAACAATTACTTCCTCTATCTACCAAAAAACAAATTCATGTTCTAATTTTTATGTCAAGATTCTCTTGTGACATTCATTTCAGTCTGTTTCTTTACACCAACCTTCCAGAAAGTAACTGCCATGAAAGCCACTGCTCATTAAGCCATCAGTTTAAAAACTAATAGAAAGAAATGAAAAAAAAAAGTGCTAGAGGAAAACAGAGAAAGTAAGATCCCCTAAATACTTGGAACAAGTATTTATTCTTTCTTTTTCTTTTTTTTTTTTTTTGGCAAGTGCCCCATCAGTGACTGCCGTTTCCCATTTGAATGCCTGAGAACTTCACATAAATCCTTTGAACTTCAACATCTATGACTGAATCAAGGTTATTCAAGCTACATTGTTTCAATGAAGCCACTGAAAATCACCCACAACAATAGACTAGAGTTTTACAGCAATTTAGAAACAGCTTTTTTACCTTATTTGCAAGGCAAGTAATCCCCAGAAAGACCAGAAAATGAATAACCCCACCATTTTCTATGAAGATTGTGATAATACAGTTTCTTCTTCTTTTAAAAGTGAATCTCAAAGCTAGAAAAATTTGGAAAAGAACTGAGAAAAACTAAGAAAGTTTCTCTTTCAAGTTTCTATAGTCCTGCTTTCCATACACTTTCATTTTAATATATTAAGAATGCAGGAAGTGCCTGAGGATAGATAATTCTTTTTTCTATTTCTAGATTCAATCATTTCAAGAATTACCATGTGTTCTCTTTGAAATCAGTAGAAAATAATACTCATTGAATGGAAAAGACAAAATTCCTCTCTCAAGGTGTTTTTTTTCCTAATCAGATTTCCGTACAGAAAAGCCATTACAGTGCCCAGAATGTCTTCTCTGCAGGATTAACACAGACACACTGAGGTGATAAGGAAATTAATTTAGGCTTTAGATATGCTACCTTGTTGTGGAAGAATGTCAACTGAAGATGAAAATCACTACAGAGAGAATTACATCTCTTACGGTATTTTTAAAATTTTTTATCTCAAGACAGCCATGCTTAAAGGTTGTGATACAACTCGCAAAGTTGCACTTATACACACAAACTAGCTCAGAGTCAGGGACAAAAATGCACTTGAGATGACTCAAAATTGTGGATCTTCTACGACTATAGAGTCTAAGCCAACTCAGATGTCAAATTCTGGTCTAGAGATTAAAGTTCACTGACATTCATTCTACTCAAAATATTAAGATTTGGATTAATTTCTTCCTTCCTTTTCTAAGGGCTTCAACTCAAATCTGTGTCTTCCACCGCCTGGTCAATAAATAAGTTTCAAATGACCTTCTGGATAACAAGCACCAGGAGGAGAAAGTCTAGCATTTCCACTTGGGGCACAATGATTTACAAAGATTTCATATAACAGCTCTCCTAATGCACAAGAGACTTTTTCTGCCTATGACAATTATTAGCATTGAAAAAACACACAACTGGAAAAAACTGGAAAAAACATCAACTGGAAAACACACAAGCAGTTTGACTCTAAAGAGGAATCAGTGTGTTTTAGAAATTACGAGCTTTCTATTTGTCTACCACTGGAAGAACAAAATCTTACTCCTTTTTAGAAGACCTTGCATGGCAAACAAGCCAGATTATTAGCATTGCTGCACCCACAAATGTTTCTTTACTGTATGGAGGGGTTGTGCAACCTCCCTCTCTGCACAGGAACTAAACGGTAACTTGCAAATTTGAAAAAAAACACCTCCCTCCCTTTTTTTTTTCTTTACTGTTTTTTAAATTGTGGTAGCAAAACCAAAACACTCAAAAGTTCCAATCCCAATATGTAACAGCTGTCTTTATGTGGCATTTATGTTTAAGCTAAATAGATTATTTCTGTACATAAATCAATGTTTTTTCCCAGTACAAGGCCTGGCATGTCAACTGACTTGACTCAAACTTCTGACCTATTACCAGGTTTTAGGAGGTGGTTATTCTTTCATCTCATTTATATTTCCTTATTTGGCCAAAATGGTGCATTGTTGTATTTAGAGGAGTAGTGGGAATAGCCTGCCTCAAAAGAAGTCTTATTATCTCCTATTTCAAATCCAGAGATTTGAAGGATCACCAATTAACATTATTCGTTCTTAGCAGGAACTAATCATCCTTCCATTTGTGACAAAACCAAAAGTTCAGAAGTCTCAAGATACCCATATGAGTTCTTCTTTCAAATTAGGTAATCTTTTTAGGAATTTTTCAAATCAGTAACATACAGGCAGATAATGGTATCTTCATAGTGCAATATGGGCTATATTCTAAATAGAGTAAATTCTTTCAGTTATGAAAAAAAAAAAAATAAAGAATATTAAGATACCAAATACGGGGCTTTAATTTTAAGCCAAAGTCCTCCTCTAGATTTTCATAGAGTGTTAACCTCCAATGACATCTCCCATACTCCACAACTCTATACACGAACCACCTCTATTTTTAAAAAGCCTTGTTTAAATCATACATATATTTGTACATGTATTACAGCACTGAAGGTACAGGTCACAGAATATTTTCATAGGAACTGGGATTTCTAAGATCAAAGCAGCATGTTTTGATCTGGGCCTATTCTTAATCTGAAGAACCATACTTTACTTACAATAAGTAGATTAAAACCTGTTCTAACAGATAAATCTCCTTACTTCGATTGAAGTTTATTTAAAATGTAATAGAACTTGGCTGAGCAAATACAATGCTTTTACATCTTTTTAAACTATCATGAGACAAAACATCCAGTGAAGATATATGCATTGCTGTGCATCTCCAGAAACTTCTCAGACCATGTGCTGAACATTTACCTAAATAAGCCTTTTCTTCCTTTGTGATTATAAGACTTGCATATACCTATTTCGTTCTCTAACCTGATGCATCACACAACATAATTCTGTTTATAATTGATCTCTCCTCAGTTGTTTTCCATCAGTGATTATTTTGAGCAACTAAGAATTATATACACAGTTCCAAAGGACTTCATTCACTTAAATACAGAGTTAAAATACCCACAATTTTAGCCTAAAGCATGGATTACAGATGTATCAAGTCCAAGCAGAAGATACAACATAAAAAATTTGGCAAAGAAATAACACAAAATTGAACCTGGATTAATATTTTAACAATCTTACAGAAGAGACTTATTTAGGAAAAAAATAATGATAAAACACAGTATTAGTAGCGACAGACAGAAAACTGCACCCATTGTGATACAGTGGCAAGGAAACCAATGTGATTATTTGCCAGAGTAAACCAATTATTGCAATTTGCCAGAGTGTTCTGAAGCACTGTGATTGCGAAATAATAACACAGACCCAAAAAATTACAAAGAACTGAGGAATAGTAAAAAATAAAATAAAAAAAAATCCCAAAAGAAAACTCAACCAATGAATGACCCAAAAAAACCCAAACAAAAAACAAAAACCAGCAAAGCAAAGTAGAGAACTGTAAAACCAGAGGTAACGAGAAGACCATGCACCAAAGAGGGAATGGTCTGGTTAAGGAGGACCAGGAGGCTACTTATAGAAGTAGCATTTAAATGTGAAGTACAGGGCTATTTAGAATACCACTCTTATTGATGTGTGTGCACGCCTGGGGTTATGAGGTAGTAAAGTGTCCTAAATCCAAAAATTAAAAAGAAAAATTTGGCAATAAATAAGGGTCACAGCGCAAACACCTGTGTGTTCTTTGCAGTACCTGCAACACCCAGTTTCACCACCAGGGTCCAATCTGAAGACTGATATTGCTGCCCATCTCTCCCTTCCACTCCAATTCCTGCTGTAGCTCAACAGCAGAGATTTACTCTGCTCCTTCTCACCTTGGAAGAAGCTGGACAGATCATTTAGGTGAGAAATGACTCAAGTCTTTACAGTACCTCGTTTATGATGCTCTCAGCATGATATGGAGAACAGTAGCTGTGGTCACTGAAGGTTACCAATTTAAGTAACAACACTGCTATAAACTATGACATAGTTTTAAGGAAATGTATAGTAGCACACCTGAATTACACCATCACTAAAAATCCAAGCTGAATATCATTACTATCTGTAAATATGAGGATATCTATTCTCTGTTCATTATACTAATATGACCCCTACTTTTAATCATAAAACATTTTGCAGTTATCACTGCTGTTAGATTTTTCATGTATTTTAACACAGCTTTCATTTTTTTGGTCCTATGGAAAAACACGCTTCATTTAGTTTTACACTATTTGTGCTACTATGATATTACAGAAGTATTAAGTCAGACATTAAGAGGGTAATATGACAAGCACTCAGCATCCAAATTCATGTTATATCAAGAGCTTGTTTTCTTAATTTGTTGGTTTATCCTTGCTGGACTGTGTATTTAGTAGTAGTATTTATATATATTGTACACATGATGTATGATAAATAAAAAACATGTGCAAGGATGGACAAATTGGTAAGATATATCCTAAGAAAACCATTATGTCCCAGATAAAAGGCTCAGTAAGTCCTCCTCCTTCTAATGCTGTTACTTGTGTAAATATAATCTACACAATCTCCAAAACTTCTGTGTATCTCTTGAGCCTTAGATCTCCATAATTTCAAGCAATCACATAACCCAGTGTTTTTTCCTACCTTAACAGAGAATAAAAAAATTAGAAAAAAGGAAAACCAACTAAATTTTAAAATCCTTTTTATTTATACGTACAGAAACAAATCTCTTTGTCAGAAGTTCCTCAGAGAAAGGACTATTTTCCCATTTCACTTTGATGCATGACAATAATTAATAACTATTGCCTTACGTGATCTCCATATATTTGTAGAGGAGAAAAAAAAACTTAAGTTCTGGCTAACAAATTTAGTTTACATGTGTTTTCTTAACACATGGCTCTTTTCAGTAGCCCTCGTTTTCCTTGCTTTCAACAGAGAAGCATTACTGGAAGTTCGAAAGATGGCGTGTGTGCCTTTATGTGACACTTATGGTGAGGTCATTCCTACTGACAGAACACACAAAATAGAGCAGTAACAGGACAAACAGAAAAAGCACCCAGCATGTTAAAGATTCCTTAACACATTGCAGCTGAGAAACACACCGAGCCACAGACACTTCACAGTGTGCAGGTTACTCAGTAGGGTACCGTCAGCTCCAAAGTGTTTTCCACAGCTGCGTGCTCTGGGTTTTATTAAAACAAGGAGCTAATGCTATCAATGACAAGAGAGGTCTGGAGCCCCTTAGAATATAGGCAGAGCTCCTTACCCAGTCAAAACAGAGGTAGAAAAGTCTATCTTCATTTCTAAATACTTTCAGACCTTCTGGATACTGATCCTTACATCTAACCACTGCCGAACTATTAACAATAGCAGCTGCTATGCAAAGTTACTACAGAGCTCCTTACAATTCAAGTTCAGTACTTCAATTTATATTACAGGCTGCAAACCCATTGTGATAGAAAGTCTTGCAATTTCTTTTGTAGCACATGTGCCCCGCTCCAGATTAAATCACAGTTATTTTAAATTTTCCCACTCATAAGAGGAAGGGTCTATTTTTTTCCTTGAGTCTCTTAATACAGTACCCTTCAAGTCATTTATTTCCATGGAAATCTGAAAAAGCTACTGATTGTTGAGTCATCTCTTGGTAATTCAATTGCTCACAGGTCAAAGAGGTAGTAATAAATCTATTAATAAACATGGAAGATAAAGTGGGTTTAGATGGAGTCTAGTGAATTTACCATTTTTGCTGACTATTCTTATTTGCTTAAGACTGCAAAGAAAAGGCAGAACTTTAACTTCATGAGTAGCTAAAGAAGAAATGCATTTTAATTTCTGGGGCAAATATTTCTCAAAAGGAACTGTAGAGTAAAATATTACAACAGGAATATAGATCAAACCAGCAACCACTTAGAAAACCTATGTGTATTATAATTTCATTCATATAAAAATTTATATATTCCACTGTTAGTTTTGAAGGTATTTCCACAGCCCTTCTCTTGCTCTGGACTTCACTGCTGTGCTAACAGCTGAAGACAAAGTACATGATATGGCACGATGATATGTCAGCAATAGAGCTGTAATTTGTACTGACAAACAGTAAAGCAAAAATACTTTTTGCTGTACTTATTAATGTGAATCCTGTAGACTTCCCTCTCATTTAATCAAAAGCATTATTGGTTTTGAAAGCCAAAAGGACCATTAAGAAAACAATCCTTTTTCATTTTGTTTTCTAACCATTATAAAGTTTTTGTGGAACTGAAACAATGATTTCTGAGCTTGAGCCAGTATTTTCCTTGACTTTCCTCAGCAGCATGATATCAAACATAGCCCCTGTGACTTGTCTCCCTCCTGCCTTTAAAAAAAAAATAAATTTTCCCCCATGCTGGCACTGTACAAGGCAAAACATTTCTAAATATTAGGACACAATAGAAAAATAACAACTTCTTGTACTCCCTTCACATAAGCCATATCAGCAAGGGTAGTAAAGTGAATTGAAAAACAGTATTATCACTGTATAGAACTACTGGGTACAGACAGGGTTAACAACTTCAAGAATTACAGTGCTGACAGTTTTTCCTCCTTTTCTCTGTGCTCCAATATGGTAGAATCCATTACTGTTGAGATACAGAAGTACAGGAAGTCAAGATCAAACAAAAAAGTTATGGAAAACGGTCTAAGTCTCATTATCACTTAATAATTGCGCCAAAAACTCATGTCATCAGTGTAAATTAAGGAAAAATACAGAAAATGTGACTGCGACAGATTAAATGAGGTTTTTTTATCAGGCTACACAAAGTATAAGAAAATGGATAATTACTTTACCTAAAAAGGACAGCAGAAATGCCATTATATAACTTCACAGTCCATTTATTATCGGGCTAGCACAAACAAGCACAAGACCCAGCAAAATGACAGCAGGGACAAGTTCATTAAACCAAGAATCAGATGTTTGTTGCTAGAAGGAAGCACAGAGGCACTTATGCTGCTGCTGCTACTCCACTACTTGTAAGGGGAAAGAGAGCAGCTGAGATGTATTCCCAGATTCAGTTTCTGAGAGACCATTCCCAAAGTAAAGGGTAAAAGCCATTACACAGCCAGTACCACGTTACTACTATGTGTTGCTGACCACAAGACTTGTTGCTGTTTGCTTGTCCTATTCCTTGCTTGGTGAAATTTAAAAAGATGCTCCTGAAAAAAGTGGATACACAACAATCAACATAATACCTTTCAGTATATTTTCTGAACTTTACAGCCAGAAAACCACTACAGGCATCAGAAAAGTGTGAAAAATCAGTCTGAAATTTTCCTTAGTTGTATCAAGAGTAATTGTTTTATTTTTTATTTTTTAAAAAAAGAAAAGAAATAAACATTAAAAAAAAATTACTGCAGTAGAAGTTTACCCACAAACTGGCTTTGCCATTCAAATCTGAAGAGGAATTTCTTTTTCTATTACCTGGCTTTGGCAACTAATATTTGGCAACAAATACTAGCTTTGAGCAACCAAAGCACAGTAACTATTTATTCTTTGAAAGGATCAGAGAGACTATTATCAATATTTAAAATATCTTAGCTGAATAATCATAAATGTCTTACAACAGAAGGTCATTGTGAATCATGCGGGCACACTTTGGCCTAAAAAGTTCAATTTGAAAACACATATGTCCTTTGAATCCTGGCTGCTAACATCCACCAATTTTCCCCTACCTAATTTTACATTTTCCTCTTGTTATCTTTCATACAGCACGGTAACAAACATCATCCAGATATTTAAACCTGCTTACATTTCACTCACTGACAAGATTCAATCAAAAAGACCACAGAATATGTTGAGTTGGAAGCAACCCAAAAAGATCACTGAGCCCAACTCCCTGTTCCTTGCAGGACTACCTAAAACTGAACCATATGACGAAGGGCGTTGACCAGACACTCCTTGAACTCTGGCAGGCTTGGTGCCGTGACCACTTCCCTGGGGAGTCTGTCCCAGTGTCTGATCACCCACTGGGTGAACCTTCTCCTAACCACAGAACCTACACCAGCACAGAACTGGATGGGACAACACAATGCTTGATGCATCCCAGGACATGGTTGGCTCTTCTGGCTGCCAGGGCACACTGTTACATTCAACTTACCTTCAACCCAACCCCAAGATCTCTTTTTATAGTGCTGCTCTTGAGATTCTCTTGCCTCAATTTGCCCCTCTATGATTACAGGACTTTCTCTTGTTAAATTTCATACCCACCTCTCTAGTCTGGATCTTTCTGTAAGACCTCTCTACCCTCAAGGGAGTTCAGAGCTCCTCCTGGATTGGAGTCATCAGCAAACAACGTACGTTCAACTCCTGCATCCAAATAGAGCTCAGTCTGCCACTGTTATTTCCGAGCAGAAGAAAGGAAAGAAACTCATCCCTTTTGCTTTTCTACATACTTTTTCAATATCAGGGAGAAAAAAAAAAAAAATCCCTCAAACAACATCAAGCCAAAGAAGCAACAACTAAGATATATTTAAAATATTTGCTGTGGAATGATGTCAGCTTTCTCATATCTTCCTGAAAAGGGAAGTAAAAAGGCTTGAATTAAAGCTCCTATCACATATCCTACTCTTGCAGATGAGTTTATTTGCTTCTTCTCCCCCCAATATTATGAACATTCTGATTGCAGATTAGCTTCGCAGAATTTAATTTACACTGCATATGTTGCCTATTTTGGGAATTTATATAAAAACACTGCATCTTCAGATAACACCTGATTAATCACAACCTTTCCTTAGCTAATTTTGTTTAAAGGAAAGCTATAAGCAGAAAGACATACTGCTTGCTATTTTTAAGGGGAAGTTAGTAAGGTTACATAGTCTGAGAAGACATTATCAAGCTTCAAAGACAAGATACAAAGTCAGTGTATCAAAACAGGAACAAGACAATGTTGCCAAACTACTTTAGGATTTGCATATATGAAAAAAAAATTCTTAAGATAATTGAAGGACACAGAAAAAGATTTGTATTGGAGATGCCAATTGTTTTCTTCTGTGTTTTAAGACGCAAGCGTCATTAATATAAATACGATCTGCTAGGGTAGGTTTTGTTAAGTTTACTTGCTTAAAAACCAACCTAAAGCACCGTCTTTAAGATACACTACTGATAAAAAGAGGTATTCCTAGTAATCTCTATAAGTAAGGACAATAATAAGAATGATCATCTCTGCATGAATCAAAATATGAAAGTTACATAAACAGCTTTTGCAAGAAATACTTAAAGACTATATATTACCCATTTCTATGATTGAAATGGAGATTTAATTCTGAAACATCATTTTAAAGGCTGCTCATGGGATAGACTTAAAATATCAACAGCCTCAGAAATAAACTGACTGCTTCTCATGGGACAGACTTCAAATATCAGCAACCTCAGAAACAAACAAAGTTCATATACAACCTAGACAACCAAAGTTTGGCAAAATATAAATATTTATGTTTCAAAATCTAATTGCTAAGACAGACTCCCTAGACATCTGTTTCAATATACACAAATCATCAGTAACTTCAGAAGACAAAAACCTCCAAACCTTTTCTTTTTTGGCTACTATACATGGTTGCAGAAGAGTACATCTTTACCGAATAGTGGCTTCCTTTCTACTCAATTTTTTCAAAACATTGAGACATCAAACATTAAAGTAACAAAACCAAATTTTAAAGTGTTCACAAGTTACACACATACTGTTTTGACAAGTATTAAGTTACATGAAAATAATGTTTCACCACTTCATACTCTCTGTTTGTTCCAAGAGAGTAGCATTTTGTGGCCAGAGAAGACAGTGTTGTTACACAATACGCTGTTAAAGAGATATTTGAGCATCTAATTAAGAGAAGTTATAAATATAAAAAGTAAAATTAGAGAAAGGGTATGCTAGAACCTTCAAACAAGATTTCTCACTTACTTACATACCAGTAATTCTGTTTTTCATTCTTGGAACAAATTTATTGCCACGAACAAAGATGTTAGTTCCAAAAATTCATGTTTTCAAACAGGTACAGAATTTATTTTTCCTTTGGAAAAGTTTACGGAGGGGGGATAAAAATAGGTGGTCAGCACTATGATTTACAAAACTGAATAGCAAATACTTACAGTAGGCATTTGGAAAAATCACCAACATTTAAGACTTTTTCAGTTGTTGGCTAAACAACTGCAAGTGTCTTTGCCAAAATCAGAATAAAATGTCTAATCAGAAGTGACTTGTGCATACAGAAAATAGCTTTTTCACTAATCTATTTTAAGAAGAAAGTTTAACAAGTTATAGAAAAGACTGAGTACCCATTCAGTTGGGCAACTCAGCTTTCAATTCCAGCCTCATTCAGAGTTCACAGGCTCAGTCTCTTGCTTTAGCATGTAGAAAGCCTGTTCTTCCTCCAACTGTTCACAAAAACTGACTTCTAGAGAAGAAAGACAGTGTACTGGCAGGCAGTGCTGTACTGGTTTTACTGGGCATTTCTTCCACAGCGCCAGATACAGACACCCCACACATTCCTGGTGCAAGGATAACTATTTGACTGCACACGAGACAGGCAAAGCCACTCACAAACCTTTCACCTGTGAGGTGGCAAGTCCCTGTCATCTCAAATCTTACTTTCTGCTCCAGTTGTGAGCACCTCATGAGATCCTCCTCTTTTAATTGTAAACAGGTTAAAATACCACTGTCTGGAACAAAACCACCTGTTCTAACAATTCTTCACTCTACAGAGCAGTGAGGTTACAGAGCAGGGAGCTTTGAGATGTTCAAGTACATATTTTTTTCAATATTTCTCCCAGAGAAATACATGGGAAAAAGGTTATTATTTAAAAATTGACACATGTCCAGTTATATTAAGAGACTCAATGCTACGTTTTACGTTCATTTTTACTTTTTTTTGAATTCTAGTTCTTCCCATCAAAAACTCATAAGGTGAGCCACTGAGAACACGACAAACATACAGAAAACTGCATTTTTTAGTGGCTTAATAGGAAATTCCATGAAAATACAGCAAATGGATCATCGTATGGAAAAAAAAAAGTATTTATATATATATATAAAAAGGAAATACAATAGCTGTTCCCATTGCCTTAACAGTAAAATATTTTTTAGAAATTTCCTGTGAGGGAAAATTACTTCGGCTGTCAGCAGTACAGGAAGTATGGCAAAGAATATATAGAAATGGACAAAATTAAAAATATCATGCGAAAAACAAGGAATCTTTCAAACATGACTGCACAAGGACATATAAAAGATAGAGTTAAGGTAAAATAGGCAATTCTATAACATGTGAGATTAAACGATAGTGATATGAGATGTCATTCTGATAAAATTTCAATATACAGAGATGTATAAGTCATACTTAAAATATATGAGTATCTTGAATATGAATTCACACTTTGGATATATATTAGAATGTAATTTAAACTTAAGATCTTTTGAGAAGATATAAAACTGCAGATGCTCTAAATCTTTGAAACAGAAATCAACAACTGTTAGAGATACTTTTAATTCAGTGCATGTACATTAGAAATCTGGTCCCAAAGCTGAAAGAAAGTTGCTTTAGAGGATGTACATACAGGTAGTTTAAAGTTATTTCAATAGAGTAAAAAGATAACATTAAAAGATAAAGGATTTTGTTTCAGTTTATAATTTATCTTGCAAAGTATTGCATTCTCTCACACACGCACAAAAAATTCAAATTAATTTAGCATCAAATACATGGAAAAACTGATTTTCCACTTAGAGGAAAAAGCCCTGTAATTTCTACTTACCTTCAGGATCAAGGAGTTTCTCTATGCCCAGGTGTTGCCGGGCTATGTTGAATGCATGTTCTAATCGTTGTACAGGTGACTGCTGAGAAGCAACAGCATTCCAATCAAACAGGTCTGGTCTAAAGCAAAAATAAGAGTAAGTTTCTTATTTTTCAGTCTTAAGATTTCTTTATCAGCATCAGGTACTGCTTTTTTATTTTCATAATCAAAGATCTTGTTCAATTGGCACCAGAACTAATGAAGCTTGGCTTCTAATAGGATTGCACACCATGGGATTCTCATCCCTGTCCATCACAATCACATTAACCACATTTCTTATTTTCCATCAAGTCCCAACAGCCTGTTACCTCACTCCCTCAAATGACCTGTTTTGACCCATAGCACTCTGTTCCTGTCACTGCTCAAATATTCAGAGGGGGTTTGCTCCTTCCTTCTAGTCCCAGGTAGTTCCTGGGTGAGAAGGATCACACGCTGTGGCTGTGCTCGCTGGGACTGGCTTGGGGCAAGCGAGACAGAACTGCTGAGGCCATTTTGGAGCCTTTCTCCTTTCCCCAGCCACCAGCTTTTCGATTCTTTTGATATTTCTAAGAATGCAATCACTTCTGAGGTTACCACCTCTCTGTTAAGATTGAAATTGGTCTACAGGTTAAAAAGTTCATAGAATCATAGAAACACTTGAGTTGGGAAGTCCCTTTAAGAACAGAGTTCAACCATTACCCCAGCACTGCCAAATGCACTGCTAATCCAGGTCCATAAGTTTTACATCTATACAACTTTTAAATACTTCACCACTTCTCTGGGCAGTCTTTTCCAATTCTTGATGACACTTGCAGTGAAGACACTTTTCCCTAATATCCAAACTAAACCGCCCCAGCACAAGTTGAGGCCATTTCCTCCTGTCCTACTGCCATTTGGCTGGGAGGTCTGAATGACACCCACGTTGCTACAACCTCCTTTCAACTAGGTGTAGACAGAGACAAGGTCCCCCCCAAAGCCTTTTTTCTCCAGGCTAAACAACCCCAGGTGCCTCAGCTGCTCCTCACAAGACTTGTGCTCCAGACCTCCAATAGACTGGATGCATAGAAGAGAACACTGTGCTTTTTATTCCTTAATCAGTCATCCAAAGGATTAATGTGACTTGTGAACACATGCAGCATAGCTGCGCATGCCACTTTTCCTACCATCTTACACTTTTCAGATGAGTGTAAACCTGTAGTCCAATCATGGGTTTTAGTTGATTGGCTAGAGCACAATTTACACGCTCTTGCAGGAAAAGACAGGACAAGCAAAACTGAAATATAGCTCAGATACACGATCTGGGACCTTGTACTAGCCAGTTGCACTATTTGCAGTATAAATAATGTTAATGGACCATGATCCTTGGCCCTTCATTTGAAAGTTATCCATTAGGAGATCACAATTTGTTACTGGGCACACTGAAAAAAAAGTTTACTTAGATATTCTGTAATTAATATATATATAATATGAAGCAAAACAACTATGCTATTTGTGATTTTGATACAGTGTTCTAAATCAGAAAACACTTAAAAGTATAATTTTAACTACAGATAAATCAAGTTTGTTATTTGCACAAATTAAAATGTTGCAATTAGTTACGACAGATTTACTTAAATTTTTATTAATTTTTAAAGTTAATTTTAAATAGTCTCCCAGCCTATAATTAATGGCAAAAACATTCACTAAATCATACTGTAATAATGTCAAGAGAGTAAAGGGAAAATGCCATTTATGTAGTAATAATTCCCCAGTTATGCACCTTTGCTGTCCATTTTTTTTCTGAGGGGGGAGTGATTTACATAGTAACAATTAAGTAACTCCAAGTTATTTTGCTTCTCCATGCAGAGGTTCATAAATATTAGAGTTTTCTCCTTCCCACATGCAGAATAACTTCAAACTACTAAATTTAGCTAGGGACATGACAAGGAAGGGAAAGGAAACTTAGGTAGTAATCTCTGTTTTTAATCCTGGATGCAATAAGTCTGTAATCCCATAAATTGGTTTGTATACTAAAACACAGGCATTCACAACACAGATTATGTGTGCATAACTTTTGCCATCCTGCTTTTACTGGGGATAGAGAGTTAACATTCTTCATAGCAGTGCATGTTTTGGATTTATGGTTAAAAGAGCATTCAGAGCAGACTGTTTGTTTGGGTATCGTTTGCATATGATCAAGACTTCTTTTCCCCTCCACTCTTCTTTCCCCAAGTAGTATAGTGATGGTCAAGCAGCTGGAAGGGGACACAGCCAGGACAGATGGCCCAAATCATACCATGTAACTTGAACAGCAATAAATAACTAATCATACCATGTAACTTAAACAGCAATAAATAACTAGGTAAAGAAAGGGAGGGGGTTGAGGGTGTTTGTCTTGGGAGGTGTCTGCTGGTTGAAGACTGGCTGGGCATCAGTTACTGCCTTTGCATCACTTCTTTACCTGTTCTTCTTTTCTCCATTTATTGAAACAGTGTATTTTTACTCAAGAGTTTTCTTGCTTTCCCTTCTCCTATTTTCTTCCCTGTTCTAAAGGGAACAGCGGGAGAAGCAAACAAGTGGCTGTGTAGGTGCTCAGTTGCTGACTGGGGTCAACCCACCGCACTTCTATACCTCACTCTGCAAGCATATGGATATTCTTCAATTCCTTATCCTCTCCAAATGTAACGCTTGGCATAGGATGCATAAGCCCATGTAGCAAATTTAGCAAAAAACCCTTCACTCTAGTAACCACAAAGCTATCTATTATGGCTTAAAAAGCTTGGCAAGGATGTGTTGCACAAATACTACAGAGACTAGAGTGTAAAAAGATTACTTAGTGACAAAAGCTTTTAGGACAAGGAAAGGAAAGAATGATATCCAAGGGACTACCTCCTCCTCAAATGTTTTCGTAGGGATTTGGTTTAAAGTTCTAACCACACCTGTGCTGCTCAAAGCAGGACAGTATCTTCACACAATCATGACTTGTTTGGTGATGTAAAATTTTTACACACAGGAATATACTTTATTCTAACCAGTCATGGCTCCACTGGCAAAGAAAATGAACATTTACGGTTATTCATTGAAAGATGTCACAATAATTTCTTAATCCTCTTGAAAAGCCTCTGTCATCATTAATAGTATCTTAGAGGGTCAATTCCATCCAACTTCTCAACTGTATAATCCAGGAGGGCATTTGCAAGTTAATGTATCCAGATATTATCACGACATCTTGTGTAGAGGGAGGATGCTCAATGTAAGACACACATTTTTATTTATTTTTTTTTAAACTTCAGAACTCAAACACAAAAGTTTCATTAATAAAGTTTCAGACAACATCATGTCTTCAATACCCGGGTTGAATTTGCATGCTGCATGTGTCTGTGTAGAGCATAAATAGCATCTCTTTTCACACTCACTACAGATGGCAAAATTTGAACCCTCTTAGAGATAGCAATAGGAGAAGTAGTAAGCCTTAGTAAGTCACTGACAGGATTCTTATCAATCTTTTCTTAGTATTGTAGCAGACAGCACAGATTCCAAGTCGACCTAAAAGTATATAGCCACCTACTGAAACTCAGCTCTGACAAGCATCAACTTAATTAAACAGAGAAAACAACGCCAAAAAGCTCTCCCTACTCCAACAGCAATTTAAATTTCCAGATTTTTCCCATTGTTGAAAGAATATGTGACTACGCACACTTCAGTAGCACCATCACTAGAATAAGAGCATCATAATGTCAACTTGAAGCATCAGCTTCTCAGTGCTATGTGTCCAGATGTTTCATTGGGGATATTTATGTGGCAATACTGCCAAGTTTGACTAAAGGAGATATTACAGCCTAGAAGATTAATAATTGTGGTATGTGGCAATTAGCTTTTAAAAATCCCTGAAACAACACTGAAACAGAATTTCAAATAACAACTATTATTAGCTTTCTAAGGAGTTTTAATTACAGGAGCAGGCTGGTATGAAATAGTAGAAGAAAGAAATAAAACAGAATAGTGATTCTCTGCCTTCATTTGTTTTCCTGAATTTTTTGAACTGTGCAAAAAGAGACAAAAATTGTTCTCGTATTTGCAGCTTGGTTCATGTGTGACAGGGAGAAAACCCAAGGAAAAATACTAGTATTCTTCATTCCTTTCCCTGAACAATACAAGCATATGAATGCTCAAAGAAATGAGAATTAAGTAGAACATGCTGAACTCCATCTAGCCCCCACACTGATCAGCTCAAACAGTACTGATCTTGTATTAGTTCATGACAAGATTATGGAGAGCCAAAATTGAAAGGATTGAAGGCTTCAGTGGAGAAGCTTGTATTGTAAAAATCAAAATTTTTATATAATACAAGGTATTTTTTGTACTGACAATTCTTTCCTATGACCAGCAGAAATAAAAACGAAAGAATAAAGAAAAAAGGAAAACAAGCCTGAAGTTTACCAAAACATATTTCCAAGAAAAATAATTTTTCATAAGGTATAGAAGGGACTCCCCACTCTCCCCCAGTTACATAACTTACAACAGAACTAGATCAGCCAGGGTAAGAAAATTAAACCTGGAGTATACTAAGGCCAAACAAATCCAGACAGATTTCTATGTAGAAATTAAATTCATGGATAAGACAAACAAACCACAGTCACTACAAAAACCAATAGGTTGCCATGCAATTTGTATGCAAAAAATCAAAACTTAGAGGCAACAGGCATCTATGTATAGTAACTTCAATCCACCACAGTGCTCTGTTTCTAGCTGAGCCCCTCTTATCTTTCTTAGAGACACCTTCTAAATCTTGCCAAAAGTGCAGATATAAATATTACGATCATATAACCCCTTTAAGATTATATAAGTACTAAAGACCAAAAAAAAAAAACCAAAAAAACCAAACCAGATTTTCTGAGATAGGATTCTAATCTAAAGAGCTAATGATTTTGCAAAGGTGTAGATTTAAGAAAAGTTGAGAGAAAAAAGCATTTACGCCAGAGGGAGAATTCTGAAGGAAGTGAAACACTTTGAAGACACTTTAACATCATATGACGTATTGTTTTCATCTCTTCAAGTATCACAGGCCTTTAAAACAGGAACCTTTATAACTTATGTGACTTTCAGTAAAAATTAATCACACAGACATAATTGCAAATATCACGAAGAAACAACACGTTTTAAGCCATTTGCTTAAGCTCCATCAACATCTAATGAAGGTATAACTCATATATTCTGCTGTGATAAAACAACTCAACAAAAGAGAAATTTACTGTTCTAATTCACAAAAATTTTCCATCACTGTAGGTAGAAAGTCGTCACATTTAGATCATAAAATTGACATACCCTTTTCCAAAAGAAAAGTTGTGGGGTTTTTGCTCTAACTTTTGTACACAACAAGATCTTGTGTATGTGTTGGGTACTCTCACAATTGAAACAACCCAAAATGTGACCTAGTGACTTGTGAAAATAAAATTATTGTCATACCTCTTCATACCATTGCTTTTACTTCTACTTTTCCTGTAACTTACTGAAGACAAACTTTTTTTAATTCTATTCAGGACATCTTTTTAATGTTATTTTCCTTTCCTCCTCACTCTGTCACCCTGAAGCAGGAAAAGCTGCACTAAAGTGCTCATTTCTAAGGCAGTCACCTGGGCTGAGTTCAAGCATTTTGAAGAAGCAAGGAGGAAGCTAATGAATGCCACCTGTTCCTACTTCAAAATCCTGATTAAAGGGGCAGGGAAAAAAATATAAAAAGCCTCAGCAAAGTTAGAGGAAAAAAGGTAAAGCTTTCTCTGATATCTATCTGGAGGAAAGAAGATTACAAGAGGTAAAGTGGAAAAGCTTTCTGTGATCTCCAGCCTGAAGTAGGGAGAGTTTCACTTGTAGCAGGACTGACCTCTCCTTCTTAGCAAAATGTTTTAGTTTCTGTATGTTCCCAGGGTGACAGTGCCATTCCACAGCTCCTGCCTGGTCTTTATTCAGTTCAATGCAGAACATGCCATTCAATGAACCATATGCCAAGTTTATATTCTGAAAATTCTCACTCTGGGCTCACTGATGTGCCCTTGTAGGTTTGCCAGGTAACCTGTGCTCCATTGCTCCTTGCACTCAGTATTGAAAGCAATTGCTAAAGAGCCTAAATATCTGTAGAGAGATGGTCATTAAAAGATGGGAATATCTACTTAAAGTAACCCCTTTATAAAATGATGGAGAAAGAGCATTAGAAATATCTGATCAAAACAAAACAGTCAGTTGAAAGCAAGGGATTGGTGGGTTAAAAGCCTATCAGAGAGAAAGCTTCCCACGGAAAGCACCGCTCTTGCAGTGTACTATGTGGTTAGTGCTTCGTGAAAGTCTCTTACTTTATTTCAATCCCCTTAAGGAGGTGCTTAGAATTCATCCAGATACAAACTTCACTTTACTGCCTGAACTTCTTTAAAAAAAAACTCTAAAACAAAACAAAAAGCCACCTGCTCATCACTGAAAACATTATATAAGAGAAATGAAAATACCGCAATCCCTAAAGGAAAGAGATTGGTTTGAAAAATAAATTGCTTTAACAAAATCTACTCTTGCTTTCAGAGAATCTAAATACTATGGAAAAAATTATAGGTAGCATTATTCAAGATTTTTTGTGCGTCTGTTTGTTTTCAGGTTTTGTTTTGCTTTTTCTTTTGGGTTTTTTTTTTGGGTTGGGGTTTTTTGTGTGGTTTTTTTTGTTTGGTTGTTGGGGTTTTTTTGTTCTTTTTGCTATGGTTTTTTGTTCGGTTGATTGGTTTTGGTATTTTTTTGTAGCAGTCTAGGAATAGCGCTAAAATTGGCAAAAACTATGCACACGAGCACCAGGTCCACCACATGAGTTCATTATCACACTTGATTTTCAAACTATAGGTAACGTTTTTTCAGAATAACTCTGCTTCCCATCATGAGAATATCTAAATGTGATGAAGACTATGGATGCAAATTACAGCCTGAGGTCAACGCAGAAGGCTTACGGCTTAGCTCTGAAACACACCTGAAGGAAGGGTTAAACTCAAAGACTTCAGTCTCAAAAGGAGAAGCTATTATTTGCAATAAGGACTATTTTTACAATTAAATCATGAAAGTCTTTCAGGTTTCAGGAATGATGAACATATGTGTTAAATGTTATCATCATCATGGCTAGGCTT
>VZRE01006430.1:572844-595292 GCA_013396775.1 Cephalopterus ornatus | reverse complement strand
AAAATCTTAAAAATAAGGCTAATCTCATGAGATTCCCCAAAAGAAATTCAATTAGAAGGATGTGAGTTAGGAAGACAGCAAATTCATATATGAGGATATTTTGATGTCTATTGTAACTGAATTTTATTTCTAAGATATGAAGGTAGTCCATACTTTTTATAGAATATAGATCCTTCTAACCTTGGAGAAAGTATCTTCTTTCATCATAAAGCAGTCATGAGCTATTGCAGAGTAAATAAAGTAGGTTTGGACGTTTCTTTTCAATTCCGCCACTGGCTTACCACACAAATAGTAACCTTTGCAATGTGAACAGACAAATTTACCTCTGAGAATGAAGACAGTGCCAACCTTTTATATAAAGCGGTATCATAAGTTCTAACAGAGAGTATTATGTAACATGCAAGTGTGTTTATTTGAAGCATTAAATATTTATTTTCCAATTATGGTTGTTGCATGGGAAATTTTCACTGAAATGCTGTTACTGATCCTCTAAGTTCTCATATCAAAAGCAGCCACAAGCAAAATTATTTACTATTTCAAAGGAACGCTTCTACAGCATATCTTACTCTTGATGGACATCACTGGGGTCCATCATGCTTATATAACTCATTTGCATGAGTTGACATGTGATCATATAATCCAGAATAGCACCCAAATAGTATTAACTCCTAATTTAAGGGGAGCTTAAGCGTACTGTGTATCTTTCTAGAGAAGCAAGAAGAGTCCAGTTTTCACTGATGTTGTTTGTTTGCTTGTTTGTTTCTAGCTATGAGCATTTCACATGTCTATGTGCATGTTATTTTCTTCCCTTTGTAAAAATATTCTCCATACACAAATAACTCCTATCATAGCTGTTAAAAAAAACATTTAACCCATTCTGCTATTTTTCTAAACATTTCTCTGCAGCAATAAGTATGGCCTAATCTAAGTTCTTGGTGTGAACAAACCTTAGATGTTTATGGAGCTATATGCAAAGGTCATCATGTCAAATAATGATGAAATTAAGTGATTAAATTAAAGCATGTTTTAGAGCAGTCTCATTTAAAAAATGATCTATGACAGTCTTATATCTGTTTTTACTGGGTTTTTTTTCTACAAGTAAGCTAAGAGTTAAAAATGTTGTTCTCCTCTTTACAATGAAAGATTCCCAATTCCACCTCAAATTAATGATTCATATACAAATCAATTTACATTTTTTTTCTACTACAGTAAGTAGTAGTTTAGGTTTGAATCATGTGCTTCAGTTATAATTCATATAATCATTCTTTGATGAGACTGTCTGCCATGTAGGTCCATATGCTCTTGGAGAAGTAGCAGAAAAATCTGCATATGTCTGTAATGTACCCCACTTTGAGACGTGTTCCTTGTTCTTACAGAGTTAGAATTTTCAGGGTCTGGACGTCTAGGCTTTTTTTCCTATTAAGATTTGAATTACCTCATGATTATTCAGGAGGGAGATGCCACCTTGCCTAAGAATAGGCTTCCTTCCTTGGTACCTTCACCTGTTGCAAATTTTATCGTCTTTATTTATAATCAACAGCAAGGTACTACTTTCAAATGAAGAAAGATGTTTGTGTTGAACCTATACATGAAAGGCTATTTATCTTGAGATAATTATTGAAACTGAGCATTCTACAAACCATGTGGGGGGAAGTTAAATTATCCATATTCAGAGAGTTATGTATTTTTAAGTGAATACTAAATCACACACAGCATTTCTGAAGTAAGAGTACTCAAAATGCCATTTAGATTAAATTATCTTTTGTCATTAATTCTATCTGTTTCAAATTACTGGATTGTCACATAATGAATTACAGCAAAATCCAGGGGAATATTTTCTCTAAACATTCTACATAACTATTTTAATTTATATTGGGTTTTATGTTGTCAACCAGAGTGTTGCAGCATCTTACAATATTAAATATTGCAGCACATGACCATGAAAACAGTAAATAAGGGCTTCTGGAGGATATCCTGTGTTTCATAACCATATCCAAACTTTAGAATGCATAATACTAAAATTGTCATATGATAAAAATCTCGTAGACTTAAGCACCCCAAAATGTTGAAAATTGCTTCAAGTATTTTATTCACATTCTAAGTACATATAATTATTTTGAACAAGGGCAGAAAATAAGTCTCTTCAAATCTGCAAATTTTCTCTGAAATTATTTTGTCTTTGTGAAGATACAGAAAAATGTTGGCCACCAGTATCATCTGTGTATTACTCTGCTTGTTAGTAGTCATTAGAGCATTGTCAATCCATTGATGAATATTTTATGAATGCAGTGGTTTAGGTGATTTTTTAAATAGTTTAACCTTACATTCATCCAGCCCATGCCTCCTCAGCTGAAGAGGGAATAGAAATGAGAGCCTATCAAAAAGCCTTATGAAAGGACTTTTCAAGGCACATTATATTGACTGTTTCCCACTTTTCTTCAAAACCAGTCATTTCAAGGTTGAGGGCAATCAGGTTGGTTTAACCTTGGTAAAGTCATATCTTTCTGATACTTTTTTGTCTGTAGCATGTTTGGGAATGGTGGAAGCATATATTCTCCAATTTTTCCTAAGATTGAAGCCCTGGAACTCTGGATCTTCCATTTTGCATTTAAGGAGCATGAGCATAAT
The DNA here is from genome assembly GCA_013396775.1 of Cephalopterus ornatus. NCBI lineage: Eukaryota > Metazoa > Chordata > Aves > Passeriformes > Cotingidae > Cephalopterus > Cephalopterus ornatus. The sequence continues at coordinate 592,664 of VZRE01006430.1, read as the reverse complement.
ATTAGCTTTTTAAAAGTTATCTTTAGCTGGCTAATGCCAGCCAGCCAGTTAGGCTGGCTAGCCACTCAAGAGTTATGAAACCCTTCATACCGCACAGAATCCTTCTGGCTTATTTGTACCCCACTGTGTTGACTTGGTAGATGTCTGAATGGTTAAAATCTGCCATGCAGATGAGACTTTCCACAAACAGCCAGCAAAAGTCCTCTGGCTGCCAGCCTTCATCCTGTTGAGAAGGTGTTTGGTAACAAGCAATCACCACAACAATGCCAGTGGTCTTTCCCCTTCTAGCCATGATCCAGAGACTTTTAAAAGCTGTGTCTTTGGCTTCATACTGGAGTTCTGTGTTGTCAAAAAGTTACTTACATGGAAGATAAATACCTCTTAAACAGTGAAATCAGATTTTTTCTGTCCCTTCATCTCATCTTTCAGTAACATTGCACACAGAATTGTCTACATAAGTCAGAGTCATGATTAGGATTACTGTAACATTATATTCCTTCCCATGATATTCTAAGGGCAGTATTTTGTATTGTATTGTTTAAGTGAAAACTGTTTGTAAAATAAAAAAATGCCTAGAACAAGAGGAAAAAAACACAAAAGGCTTTTGATCCCTTTCATTATTTGAGGGGGCTCCAAGTAAGACTGAACAACTGGTAGGTTAAACATTGAAAAATGGAACTGTATTGGAGGGAATTAGTTGACTGTGATGTCAATTAACAAAGAAAATTTTGACAAACCATATTTTTTTTTCCCCCAAGGGTAATGTGAAAGGCAATGGATCAGTGGAAAAGATAATGGAATTTTTAGGCATTTCCATAACACCATATTTACAGAAAGGTAGCATCTTCCAGTTTACATATTAAAACCTTTTCTCTCTTTTAGGACTAAAACAACTGCAGACAACTGCTTGCTGAAATAGAATGATTTTCTGAGTTATCTGGCAAAGTAACATCAAGAAATGTTCCCTAGATATCTTGTCCAATGGTATTATCAGAAATTATTTATCCATGCAACTTATGCAGTTTTTTAACCAAGCATTTAAGTAGGAATAATATTGGTGTCAACTTCGCAGTCAACATTTACAAACAAATAGATAACAGCTGCATGCAATCTACTTGCATGCAATCATAGTCACACAATAATTAAGGCTGGGAGGGACCTCAGCTTTTCTCCCTCAACCCATAGCTCAGAGCAGGTCAGAAGCAAATCAGGTTGTTCAGGGCATTGCCCAGCTGATTCTTTAATGTCTAGCACCGGGATACTTATTACAATCTCTGATGCCTTTCAGTGTATTTTTCCCCCTGATATCTAATTAGAAGTTTACTGCAATAAATCTAGAATTTTATTGGTATAACTTTATGTTCTTCTGAACTGAAGGAGGTGAAACACTTGCCTATGCTATTACCATCGCAGTCTGGATGACTTCATACTGCTATTGTTGGCCTCCTGGATTCACAGATGTCAGAATCATAAGGGAAAAAAAATAAACATATATGAAGATTTGAGAGGCTAATACATGTAAAAATTATGGTAGTCTTCTCTGTTTATCATTCAATTGCACTCAATAAGTATGTTGAAGTAATATTGCATAGCTAACCCTACACATATTGCTTAGGGACAATGGGAAGGCACTTCACTTCATTGTCTCACCAGTTATAGATAAAGCCTTGTCATCTCTGTCTGTCACACATTTTCTTTGCCATTTTTGAAATCACACTTTCGTTTCATCTCCATCTGGGGCCGAAGCAGGGGTGCTGTAATATTGCAAGAAAAACTGCTTTTTTTAGTATTTTTAGCTTGATTGGATGATAAGAGCTCTGAAAAGCTATGACATAAACTGGTCTTTTGATGGTTACAGAGAACGTTTGCATGTGCAATAGGCTGACCAACCGCACAGCAAAAAGCAGCTTAGGATGACAAGTACTACATTAGCACGGCTCATATGGGAAATGACATTTTTCTAACAGAGATAGATATACCCTGCATGCTGCAGCCAAATAGGGATTCTTCAGATCTGTTCTTTGGCTTTTTGAACATGTATTCAATTTTATACATGTCATTAGCACATTTTGTGGAAAAACAGGAGAAATAGTAAATCAAATTATGCCCCAACATACAAATGTAGATCAAGAGTTTGGCTTTGTATATGAAACTCAGAAATTAAACTTACAGAAAATAAATGGGAGATGATTGTTCAGTGTTAATTATGCTGAATTAGATTGTCCTTAGATCAGGTTAATAGTAAAATTAAAAAATTATTTTACTTTTATGAAGTATTAAACATCAACCCTATAATACTATTTACCATTTGATCTTTTAATAATTTTCCAAATTTACCCTGAGGAACGTACATTTTCCTTTCCCTTCTTCATCATAGAATTGGAGGCAGTAAAACAATTTCTGATATTCTTTAACACAGACACATTTATCAGGAAAGTCAGGAACCAAATTACATTGATCTCAAGATATAGTTGCTAATATAGTAGAAATGAAACACTCAATTCTGTAGAGATTTGCTGGATTTCCGCAATGAATCTGCTGGACTTCCTATTCCTTATTTAGGCTCTACTGCTAGTGTGTTGAACAAATTTTTTTGCTGGACCTCTCTCTTGCTCTACTAGATAAAAGTAACTGCGCATTGAAGAACAAATGAGCAGCTCTAAGATATGATTTGATGCGTTTATTTTATTTGAAATTATGAGTTTAATAAAAATTAAAACTACTGTCTCAGAAATGAAGTAATTGCACAGTGGAATAACAATACAGAGATTGAAAACTAATAAAAAATTTGTTTCAGAAATATTTTCAAATACGTTTGAAAAAAAAAATCATCCTTTAACTCATTTATACAAAGTATTCTGATATAAAATATATTTGAATATACACAGTGCAGTCTTTACTAAAACCATGTGTTGTCTAGGAGTCTTACCAGAAACTTATTCAATTTTTGTATGGCTTCATCTAACAATTTCAAGTGGATCTCAGTACAAAAGTCTAAACAGAATGTTCTTTATATAATCCCTAACCAAAGAAAACAACAATTAAATAAGCAATATTTGCAAAATATTAAAAATAAGCAGAAGTCACATGGACATGGTCCTGTGCAGCCTGCTCTAGCTGACCTTGTTTGATCAGTGCATTGGACAAGATTTTCTCCAAAGGTCTCTTCCAACATACAACATTCTGTGATTGTCTGACACTTTCCAGGATTCAATTTCTGAATAACTGCTCCCTATTTTCTTCCATTATAGGATTTAGAGCTACTGTCTAATCCATGATTTGTGTCCAAAATGACAATGTTCTAAAACAATTTCAACCTTTCCTGTCATCGATGTACATATTTTTGTAAGGTGTCAAACGAAAGATTTCAAAATATTTTTTCTTTTTCCCATCTCTTGTCTCTTTTAACAAATCGCTAAAGAGTCTAACAGTAGTTTCTAATAGTTTCTAATAATTTAGTCATCCTTTCCTTCTCTGCAGACAAGAATTTGGTCAACACACCTAAATTTTCATTGGTATACTTCTGAATCTGCCAGTGTTAAACATAACTGTGTCAGAATATTCTCATTAGCAAACTAATACTAATTAATAAGACAAGTCAAACCCAATTTGTGAATTTCTAACTCATGTAGAAACTCAATTCAAACTGCACGGCAAACCTTCAATTCATTTCATCTCTTTTTAGATGAAGTATCTAATCCAAGTTAAACGATTAGTTAACCTCGTCCTCAATTGATAAACAAAATGAGACTGATCAGGAAGACTCACTTTTGAAGGACTGTTTTATTCCATTGACTAACCAGGAAGTCTAGGATGATCAGGCCACTAATTTAAGCACTTTGCTGATATGGAATGAATCTGGATACATGTCCTAACTGTCCAAATTGCAATCTGCAATGACAGGAGCGTCAGGAACACAAAAAGAGCTCATCTCTTAAAAAAACCCAAATAAGCGTAAAACCTCTATAAACCAGCTCTTGTATCACAAGGCAGGAATTACAACACTGTTCCAGCTAGTGAGAACCAAAGTTTCATAGCCTCATTCTGAGGGTCTGCAACCTCACATTTTTCGTCTCATCTGATTGTAGAGTAGTTTAAGGATAATCCTCATTTCTTGTGAAGAACTTATTATGTCCAGTTATGTCTTCTTGTTATTTCCACTTGCCTTCAGAGAGAAAAATCTGAGTTCTGTTTGCGAGTTTTGTAAAATTTCTTTCAGTGATAGTCTCTTGTCAAACACATAAAAAGCCACAGTAGAAAGGAACACAAATTAGTGTCCTCACCTAAATGAGGTGATTTGAAACATGATATCAACAACTAACTTTCCCCTGTAAAAGTTTTTCAGAAGTAAGCTGTTTGGCCATATTTAGAAATTATATAGGAACCCTAAGAGGTACTCTGGGATATTTTAGAACCTAAGGCAATCCAGTTTTTCTTAATCTCTACTTTTAGCCACTACTACATCTGTTCACCCCAACATTTCTCTTCTTGATAGCTGCAAGGTAGGGCCTCAGAGCACTTCCTCCAATATGATGGTGCTCTTCATTTTCTAGAGCTCTGGGGCCATGGAGCCATTCAGTGACATATATGGAAGTCATCTAGGAATCAATTCAATGGCAACTATGAGAGCAGAATAATACTAAATATGACTATGTTCTAACATTAAAGGTAAGAAATAAATAACTTGGATGTAAAGCTTTCTACCTTCAGATCATAAAGTGCTCTATTAAAGGAATTTTGTCATTAATTCTTTTTGTACAAATGTAAAAGCTGATAAATAGAAAACCAGATACTTGTTTGAGAGTTTACTGTGTTTTCTGGAAAGAAAGAAAACAGATTTCCATGAATTGTGCTCCTTTGAAGAATTTGCTTATGTGAGAGTCAGATTTCTTAATTCCTGAAAGTATATAGACACTTAAAAGAAAAATGTGGAAGTGAGACAGAACAACAGTAATAAAGGAATTCTAATCAATTCCATCAAAGTGAGAGAAAAAAAGCACAAATGTTTCAGTTTCACAGTTTAGTCTCAGTCTGCATCAGTTATAATCAAAGGGAAGACTTTTTTAACAAAGAAAATTAACTTGAATAGAAAAATATTAAATGCAATGTTTACTTTATTAGAAAAAATATTACAGCTGTAGTTATATTCAAGTACAGTCACTTTTCCTTTTAAGATAAATACCTCCCTATTTTTTCTTGCAAGAGACAGGAGGGGAAGTTTTACTAACCCAACAATTAACTTACAAAACCTGAGACAATAAATAGAATGTAGGCCTCTGGGCAGCCTAAATCAGTTGATGAGATCAATGACTCAAGGAGCAGAAGTGTTTACCTCTGTTTCATATGGGACAGGAATGCAACTAATTTTTTTTTTTTCTGTAGTCATCAAGGCACTGTTGGCACAGAAAGAACTGAAACTACTGTTGCACTGCACTAAGTACTTTTATTGTTATACTTTTAATTTTTTTAAAATTAAATCATTTATATGCTCATTTGGGAATGACTTCTCTTTCTTGACAACTCAATTGTGAGAGTATTTAATAGATACTCTAAATTTTAATAAACCTCACATAATATTAGCTGCTTAGCTTTATTTTCTCAATCCATATTAAATCTTTCTTCATAGTTAATACAATTTGAGTAGTACATGAAAAATATTGCTTTACATTAAAGTTTCTCAAAGACTGAGTTTGAATGATGTGTATTCATACATTGTTAAGAAGAGAAAGCTTATACACAAAAGTGATACAAAGAATGTTTAGTTGAAAAAAAAAAAGGAAAAAACCCAAACATTCACAATTGCCAGTGATTTTTAAGTGACTGAAAGGCTTGCCACAATTCTAAATAATTCTATTTCACATAAACTCAAGCTTATGGCAGCATCTTTAAGTAGATGTCACCTCTGGAAGTCATATCAGTCCAGACAAAGGCTAGTGGGCTCTAATATTGGCAGCTTTCCACTAAACAATTTTATCCTTATATTAGTATAAGAAGGTCATATCTGTTGTTAACATACAACAGTATAGAAGCGCATAAATTATAATCATAATATGATCAAAAAGAGCTCATTGCTATTCTATAATTAGTTCTTCTAAGTTTTTACTGATTTAGGACTGTATCTTTTTTTTAATAAATAAAACCTCTTTCCTGATAAATTGCAGTGTGTAAAAGCTTTAACATTTTATAAAAATTTAATTTTAAAAGAAGTATTTGAAAGTCACTGCATTGATGAACAATAATGGGGAAGGTACAGACTACAGGAAAGTATAGACTGCAGCCCCTAAAGCTCAACAAACATGGTTATGTAGAATTCATAAAACTAATAGAATTATCTAAAACCCATTGTAAAAAAAAAAAGCCCAAAAGATCAATAACTATTATTATTATTATTATTATTTACCCTCATCATTAGTACTTTTAAAATCTCATAACTCCATTTTTGCTAATTTCATTCTCACAAAAATCTTAAGAGACAAATCCCATGAAGGAATTCCCTATTTCAAATTTCCCTATATTTCAAATATCAAAAAGCTTTTCCTGCAAAATTATTGGGTTCAAAAGGTTGGAAAAAAACCCAAAATTTCTTAGGATTTATCAGTGTTTTAGAAACTATGGTGAACTACTTCCTGGTATTATGACAATTTCAGTCGACTTACCTGAGTTTGCATTTGGTAAGTAATGCCACACAGTTGTCATGTTTATGTGAGACATAAGGTACTCTTTTTATGCATTCAAATTTAAAGCAGTGATCAGCTTTGTCAGACAGGAAAGAGTGGTAAAAATCAGGCATTATTATTTCCAAATCCAGTTCTTACATCTCAATCTGCTTTCAAAAACAAAAAAAATTCACAGATTTCATCTGTCATATATTAGGTAATAACTTCCATGAAACTTAACATAGCTTCTATCAGACAGGAAGTGAAAACAACTTTCTTTACTTTCTTATTCTTAAGCTATATAAAAGTCATGCATCTGCTAAATTTCTGCAGAGTTCAGCACTATTGTAGTCATAGGCTCTAAAAAGGGAATGAAAAAATTAGAGTTAAAAGATGTAAAAGTTTGAAAAACAACTTGGTGAAAAATTTTTCAATAATATAAAATAAAGGCTAGTCAGAGAAACAGAGACAGGAGCTGAATTCTGGAGAGAGAAAAGAAGTATATACTCAAAATCTTTTAAATCATAATGTGACTTAAATTTTCTCTCTAACAGGTCTAGACAGCCAAAACACGTTGCCAGCTTCATAATAAAACAGCATGTGAGAAGATATGCTACCATTAAAAGCATAATCAAGAATAACTGACATATGTACGCTGTAAAACAACATTGTGGCAGATGGACGGCAGTTCAACTGCAAACTTACTAAAAACTACTAAAAAATTCTAAAATGCCTCTCATACCATATTTTTAAATTGCTTCGCTACATATTTTTGCATGTGCCAAGTCTTTTATCTTTCATGCTCAGTTCTTAATAATACAGCAGTATATTCCTTTAGCAATGTAGCATTAGCTGACATCATAAATATAGACAGCAAAACACAACTTGTTTACATTCTTCCCAAGACAAATGAAGTCAAACAATGAGTGGTAAATAATATGCACTATTATTTCGGTTTTCTGCAGGAATTTATGTTCAAGTATACTGGTAGCATTGCACAGAAAAGACAAAACCATTAGCTATTACTAATCAAGACCTAAACAACAGACTCTGATGGTCTGAATGATTGACTTCTAGTTACTTACTTGTTGCTCTTATGTCAGTAGTCATCTCTAGGCACTATGAACAGATTTCTTCAATATCTAGGTTTATTTTTAAAATCAGCTTTGCTAGAAAGCATGTTTGTTATAGAAACCTGTTACCTTTAGCCGTTGAAAAACAAGACGGAAAACTTTTCAGAAATGTTTATGATTTTATTAAGAACTGCAGCTGTTGGCTGCTTATCAATTAGTTGGTTTATGTGTTGTGATGTTTATATATTCCACGTAAAATACAATGCTCACACTTCCTAAACTGATAAATGGCTCACAGTGTGGTTAATTACATTTTCAGGTCAGACTATTTGTGGCATTTGCATTGTTAAACTATGAAGAATTCAGAGCAGAAATGAAATAAACTTCAAGAAATAACAAAATGCTATGCTGATAAACTAGTTCAGAAATAAGGTTAGGACAGAAGCGAAAATTTAAATGAGGCAAGCAAATTAGTATACAGTTCTCAGAAAGAGTAAGAGGCTATAACAGTCTGATTTGGTTACCTTCATAAGAAAGTTTGGGTTGGAGATTAGATTAGAGATTATAAATATGTCGATTAGATTCTTATGCTAGAGCCACAGTAAAACGCTTTCTAAAACCTCAGATTTGGTCGATTGGTCCCTTCAAGACTTGTTGACCTCTAGACTGAATGTTTTGACAATTATATCCACCTTTCAATGAGTTGTCAAGCCAGACCTGTCTTTTCACGTCCTTGCTAAGGTCCCACCAAAGAGTTCTAACATGTTAGTTTGTAGTCATTTTCCTGAGATACAGTAGTAAGCTGCCAGTGTAGAATGAATGGGAGCAGAAATGACTGGACAGAAAACAGGGGAGGCCAATATATGTTTTGCCCAAGAAATATGTGAGACCGCCACTAGCAGTTTAATGTTCAGAAATCAAAGAGGTGCTTGCAACAACTTGAATTTTTTTTTCTTCATTCTTCTGGTAATCATTCACTATTGCAGACAGTTTTCTTGAACTATGCAAGAAGGTGTCTACATCCTGCAGACTGTAAACCAACTATAAAGTCAAAGATTGATTATTCCGTGTATTCAAGCAGAAAATGCGAAAACTTCACTTGGCAACAGAACTCAGCTGTGATTGCGGAGGCCTTGGCAGGTTTGAGCAGAGGTCTTTTTCAGTTATCCTGCCTTTAGAAGGACTCTTGTCATCACAGGCCAGATGGAATCACAGGAATTGAGAGTCTGTGTATTACCACTGGGTGACAAAAGCATTTAGGGTGGAGTTATATTTGGTGTATTGAGACAAGCTGTAACCTACAAGTGATGCTTTTTTGTAATTATTTTGTCAGGCATTCCCATTCCAGCTGAAAAGAAACTACATTTGAAGACTAGCTAAGACTAATTTAGAATTGCCTGGCATTTTTCTCTCTTAACTTCTTGGAACCTTCATTCTTTTATTTCTGCTGATAAAGACTGTCAGCTCCTTATGGCATTCATTGCAGGGTGACTCTGCAGATGTGAGTAGTATAGTAAGAGAGAATTTAAACTTTTTACTGTTCCTTCTACTTGAAGAAAAACCTTAATTTCTAGGTCAAAAGGAGACCCTTTTTTTGCACTGTTTAGAATCCCACACAATCTGTCATGTAAGGGGTTGTCTGCGAAAGAAAGGGAACAGTAAAGACAGCTGAGGCCTTCTAAAACCATCTTTTTCTCTAGCTGCTGTATCAGTCAGCTACTGTGTGGTGTAGGCTCATAGGGTCTTAAAAGACCAAACATCACAGACAACATACATGTGTTCTCATCCACTGCATGTATTTATTTTGGAAAAATTCTAATATTCAATTTCACAGGTGTGAGCAAATTAACAATGTTTCTCAGCATACTAAAGTTTCACTGCTCTTGTTGTGGACTTTTGGCATCCAGGAGGCAGAAAGTACCTGCTGAATCCTACTAACTTAATCCAGTGTTTGTGGAAGGGTGATGTGGATATCACCTACAGCCTTTCCATGATGCAAGGGTCTGAGCAGATGAATGTTACTGAGAAGATGTTGTAGAGACTCCTGAGATGAGCCACATAGATAGTAGCTGTATCTAATGACTATGAATTCTTCGTTCTGCCCCTAGAAATGGTATTAGCTGTTCTTAATAAGTTTTGAAATACTTGTTGGTAGCCAGACTATTCAGCCTATTCTCTCTCACTCGAAAATTGGGAAGCAAGCTCTGATTTTGTTTGAGAATGGACAGGCTGCAGACTAAAATTTAACCCTATTACATGCCTCTTTTTACTGCTGGGAGGAATTAGTCTCAAATGGTAAATTAAATGTAGATTAGTGTTTCTTAACAGACAAGTGAGAGTCATTTTATTTTGCACAGTATCATAGTTCAGCTTTACATTTGCGTCAAATAACTGGTCAGTAGTAATATAATCAGATTACATTTGTATGTTTAATTTTATATTTATATTATTATTGTTCCTGATGCTGTTCTTATCTGAGAGACCAAATCACTAGCCCAGGAAACACTGGAAGACCATTAACCTCCCAGGGCCTAAACTGTCACACAAACTTTTCCCAGATGTTTCAGAAAAGAGTTACAAAAGAACAATTGTAGGAAAACCTACTTCACAAAGGAAACCACATTGTTCCTGCTTCGTCTATTTAATTGACTTTTACCCTGAAGCAAGCACATTTACATCATGTCTATAAATTTTCTTCTTTGACATAAGAATAAATATTTCAATTAATCATTAACTTAGCTCCCCCTTTCTTGAAATTCTATCCTGTCATCACTGATAGCCTCTACAGGAAATAAGAACTCAATTACCAATGCAATTGCTATCAATCAGTCTCCTACAGAATGAGCTTCAATTCAGACTCCAACAATTTCAAAATGAACATATCATTGCTCTTCTATAACAGTGGTGTTAAATAGGTTTTATGGGTACTGTTGAGGGTTGATAATGAACTATTGGGATGGTTTTATGGGAAATTCCAACTTCCAAATTAATCCATCTCTACCTGGTATAGTATTAGAAATCATTAATTTTTCATAAATTCTTGAGGTACCAGCAAAAAGAAACTGAGGCACACATTTCTGTAGCTTTTCTTTTTGTCATATTAGCAGCAGTGCACATTCTCCATTGATGCTCTGAATACATTAAGCGCTAGCAGAAAGGAATAGCACTGAGACAGATGCAAGGTAGGGCTGGACATAAAGGCAGTTTGGTAATGGCTGCCTATTGCTAGGACCAGTGTGTCTTCCTGGATTTTGTGAGCCAAGTTTTACTTACTGCTCTAATGTCTGAGAGAAACCAATTGAGAGTCCACCATGCAGAACTCTGATGAGAAGCCTTTGACTTTTACTCAGTCTGGTCTTAATTTGTTAACTCAGTTTTCACAGAATCACAGAATAAATTTAGGGACCTCTGGAGATCATTGCTTAGTCCAGTCATCTTGCTCAGAGGAAGATCAACTAGAGCAGGTTGCTCAGGATCACATCCAGTTATGTTTCAAAAATCCGCAGGAATACAGACTCACCAACCTTTCTCAGCAATCTGCTGCAGAGTTTGATCACCTACATATTTGTTCCATTATGTCAATGTCTGTCTTGTACTTCAGAGCCCAGCACTGAAAACAGCACTCCAGATGAGGTCTCATCAATTCTGAGCAGAGGAGAATAAACTTCCCTGCACCTGCTGGTAATGCTCTTCCTAATTTAATCCAGTATACCATTGCACTTTGTGCAATAGGAACCTCAGCTCCTTTTCTGAAAAGTTGCTTTGCAGACTATGGATACACAATGTTTACTGTTGCATGGGTTCTTCTTCCCCATATGCAGACTTTGCATTTCCCTTTCCTGAAATTCATAATGTTCCTGTTGGCCCATTCAGTGGCCTGTTAAGGTCTCTCTGAACAACAGCACCCTCATTCTGATGTTTCTGCCAGTCCTCTCAGTTTTGTATCACCTGCAAACCTGCTGAGGATGTGCTCTGTTCCATCATCCATATCATTAATGAAGTTGTTAAATAATATTGATACCAGGACTTGAAATAAGCTGTTAGTGACTGTCTTTCAGTTGGACCTCATGCTGCAGTTATTTAGTCCTCGCAGTTCAGCCATTTTTCAATCCACATCACTGCTCATTTGTCTAACTCATTCTTCATCAGTTTGTTAATGAGACTGTTATGGGAGACAGTGTTGAAAACTCTGCTAAAGTCAAGATAAACCTCTGCTCCTCTTCTCTCATCCACTGACAACTTATCACAGGATATCAGCTAAGTCAGGAATGATTTCTTCTTTCTAAGTCAATGCTGTCTGCTCCTAATCACCTTCCTGTCCTTCATATGTTTGTAAATGGCTTTCAGAGGGATTTGCTCCACCATCTTTCCTGGATCAAGGTCGGGCTGACTGGTCTGTTGTTCTCTGGTTCCCTCTTCTTGCTCTTCTTGACAAAAGGAGTAAGTTTTGCATTCTTATGGTCCCTGGTCTCTCACCTCTATGGTCTGCCAGAACCTTTTAATGATAATAAAGAATCACCTCACAATGACCATCAGCCAGTTCTCTCAGAACTTCTGAGTGCATTCCATCCCTTCCCATAGACTTGTTTATATTCAATTGCTTTAAATGTTCACTTATCTGATGGTCATCTACGTAGGATAAGCCTTCCTTTCTCAAGACTTTCCCACTGGTCTCAGGGATCTGGAATTCCTGAAGGCAACTCTTACCAGTAAAGATATATATGAAGAGGGCATTTTCTATATCCCTTCTCAACAGGTCGTCTGCCTAATTCAGCAGTGGACTCACATTTTCCTTAGTCTTCCTTTCCCTCTCGAATTAACTAGGTAAACCCTTTTCATTGTCCTCCACATCGTTTTCAGGTCTTAGATCCAGGTGGGCTTTTGCTTTCCCAACACCATCTCTGCATATTCAGAAAGAGTTGCCATATTTCTGACTCTGTTTCCACCAATTGTGTGTCCTGATTTTGTCAGGAACTCCATCCATCCAGGCATCCTGTCATCTTTCTTAACTTTCTCATCAATGGATCATTCCTGTTTTTGGAGGAGATGAGTGTTTAAAAATCAACCAATTATTCTAAATTTCTCTTCTCTGCAAAACTGCCTACTGTGTCGTTTTTCAAAGCAGGTCAAATAGGCCAAATTCTGTTCTCCTGAAATTCAGGATTGTGATCTACTAGTTGTCTTGTTCCTTTGTTCTCAGGATCTGAACTTTAGCATCTCATGGTGTATTGGGTATGGCTTGGATAGAGTTAACTGTCTTCAGAGCAGCTATTATTGGTTCTAAGTTTTGAATTGGTAATCAAAACTGTGGATAACACATCAACACTTTAGCTATTGCCATTAGCTTTAAAGCTTTCTGTTTCTTGCTGTGCCCCACAGAGAGTGGGCAGGAGTGGGCAAGAGTCTTGGAGGGAACACAGCTGTTGCTGACCAAGGAGATATTCTGTACCATATAACGTAATGCTCAGCAACCACAGGAGCTGTTGCTCAGGGATTGCCTGGACACTGGTTGGCAAGATGTGAGTGACGGCTTTTCAATATTTTTGATTTGGTTTCTTCCCGTATCTTTTTTTCCCTTAAATTAAACTTTCTTTGCCTCAACCCACATTTTTTTCAAATTTACCCGTATGATTCATTCTCCCACCCTACTGGGTGGGAGTGAGCAAGCAGCTGTATGGTGCTTAGATGCCCACTGTGATTAACTAACACACAGTCACTGTAGTTGAGACTGCTCCCAGTCTGAATATCCCCAGCCCATTCCTTCTTACTTGTAAGTATCAGGTCCAGCAGAGTATTTTCCCCCTTTGGCCCTTTGATCACCTGTTTCAGGATATAGTCATCAGTCTTCTCTAGAACCCTGAGAGAAAGCTTGTGCCCTGTTACACTGTCCCTCCAGCACATCAGTGATTGAAGTCCTTTATGAAGACCAGGACCTGCGACCAAGAGGCTTCTATCCAGCTATGACTGCAGGTTTTCCTTGTGAATTTGGAAAATTGACTGGAATTTATTTAGCTTACAAATGTTTGTCAATTAATGAGATACATCTTTGAGATGTATTACTATAAAATTAGAAATACATATGCATGAAACTCATAGTTACTTGAAGTATACTGACCCATTGGACTGGTAAGTTACATATATAACAAAAAATAACAAATACACAAGTTGATGTTTGCAGCAATGCTGTTACAGTTATAGACATTAGCTTTTCCTTTCTGAAAATAATGTTTCTGTATGTACCCAAAAGAAGCTTTTCCTCCTAACATAAGCAAAAGGACGGGACAGAAAATGCTCCTTTTATGTTTTTTTCCTGTTGCTTTTTAAACACAAGATTCCAAAATTGGCTGAAATTATATCAAAATCTTATTCAGATTGCAGGAGACATCTCTACCAAAGTTAATATTTCCCTCAGAGTATAATACCAAAGAGCCTCAGGCAATGCTGTGTAACCCCCTGAAGCTTCTTGTTACCAAGCTGCATATTATGCAGACTTACATTTTCATAGTTCAGTTAACAAGTCAAAGAGACATTGGTACTTTGCATCTAGTTTTGCACTCCATTAGAATAGCTTTAAGTGTTTTATTTTAGACTTAAGGCTCTCTGTACGCAATACTGTCTGCAAGTATTTGCCCCCTAGGTTTCACCTTGAATCCATCCTCCACTGTCTCTTTTTGCTCTTGTTCTCAGTGATATTTTCTACACCATAGCTCCCAGCTATCCCTCAACCACAAAGGTAGTTGAAGGAGCTTCCAAAAATACCAGCTCCCAGGAGCAGCCCTTCTGTGTTTAGAGTATAAAACGGGTCTCCACTCTGCGCAATAAATGAATTCATGATTCTCAATTCCCAGCTGACATTAATAGCAGCAAGGAGCAAGAAGCAAGTTAATTTTAATTTCTGCAGGTAATGCATGAAAGCAGATAGGGAAGCTTGAAAGGTCAACATCTGCTGTCATTCAGGAAAGTTACAAGATTTGATTGGCTAGTAAATGTCAACACCATGTTCGAAAATCTACATACTATCCTTTTCAATTTAATCTTAGCTTGCAGCCCAGCTAGAAATCATGCAGCATGTTTCAAAAACCCTTGAGTTAGAAACCAGAGTTGTATGATTGCCTTCCCATGGCAATAAGGAGCTTGCAAATTACAAACTTGTCATTTAATCAGCCTAGTAGGTAGTACAACGCCTGTGACTTTTTATATCAATTTTCAGGGAATGCTGAAGAATCCATAATGATTATATACCATAAAGAACTGCAGTTCCAACTGTTGCCATGGTATTATGCACTCCTCTTTTTTAAAAACAGTGACTAGAATGTAAAACAGATGATGAATCTAATTGATTGCCCCCTGTACCTCACAGAGATGCTTTATTTTTGTCTCTGCTTTGTTCTGTTTTGTCTCACAATATATCAGATGCAGAACAGTATTGTTTAGGGCATTGATGCCATTAATTTAGAGGAGAGTAGAGGCACTTTCTAAAGCAGAAATATGATGACCAGCCGTAAGTAAAAGAGAATGAAAATTATATCTTCTTTGTCTAGATGGCAAATAGCAGTTGCTGATGGAAAACATATCCTCAGCTTATGTTTATGTAAATCTTCTGTAAAGCATAAGGCAATATTGATCTAGAGGAAGCTTGAAACAGAGAGGGAAAGAGAGATTGTATGTATCCACATAGAGGTAGCATGGTGATTATGTATAGCTTCAGCAGCAAAATGTGACTGCAAGCTCATGGCTCTAAATGCACCTTAAATTCGTATGCTAGGTGTCATACAGTAGGATATGATGGTTTGTAAAAAGATATGAAAAGTCAAACAAGTTATTAAGGCTTTTAGAATTCTAGTATTAATACAGATGATTCCCAAAGTTTCCTATCCTTTTAAAACAAATGCTTATAGAATGACAACTATTCTAATATTATACAACATTATCTAAATCATGAAGACAAAGTGTTAATTACTTATACATTTTTTGTGGTCACATTCTTGAGCAAAAAAACAAGTCTTCCATACACCCCTGATGCCCCTTTTTGAGGTCATTCTGAGGCAGGATATTGCCCACCAGCTACAGCTTTTTGCATATCTTGTTATCAATATGTCATCGTGCCTGAAGGAATTATTCAACTCCAGTAAGACCATTCCTCACAGAGAGTGCCCACCTATGGCAACGCCTGTAATGTTCTTGAAAAGATTACAAAAGTTATACTGTAACGTGTCACAGACAAGTTGCTTAATAGGCTAATAGAATTTCCCTATGTCTTTTAGACTCATCTATTTATTTTACTTATTCCTTTATTTTAATGGCACTGCATTTCATATACCCTTAGTGAAAAGCAGCAAAAAGAGCAGGACTGAGGCTTTGGCATAAGCTTCTCTCTTATGCTGCCACTTATTTTGCCTCTCATTGATCTACTATACATGCCAAGTCTATCATGCATGGTTACTCTAATAGCTACTCTCATCACTTGTCTGCCTTATCTCAACCACAATCACTGAAGCAAAGAACCTTAATCTACTTTTTAAATATAATTAGAGGAGTAATTTGTATACAGATCTGCTCATTATTGATTTTCTTTAAAACTCTCTCTCACCCAAAGTTACGTGCAGTAGAAATGATGCATCTGCCCATACCTACATTTTTATTATTAATGATTCTTTTGAACATCTGTTATACTGCTACTGAACAGTTGTGGTTTCTTTAAGAAGACAGAAGGGACTGGACCTGCACCACCTCAATCTTGACTATTTTGGAGGGAAAAGCACCTCTGGGAATCATTTATATATATAGTGCCATACTGACACAAACTTATGCTCACCTTTGTATCACTTCTTTCTCATTATGTTATTGATCAGTCTGTGCTGCTATTCACTACTGGAACAATAACTACTTTACATTTTGTTTCATAGCTTACCAGTCAGATATGCCAAATATGAAAATGCCACAATTATAAAGCTCCTTTGTCAAAAAGGATATGTGTCTGAACAACTACTAGGATGAGAACTGCACATCAGAAAATTCATCTGGGCTAGGAGGCGCTGGTCGAATTTTTTATGACAGTTTTTCAGAAGCAAAAAAAATTAAGCAACCATACTTATGTTGGGAAGAAAAAAAATGGTAACATCATGTATTCACAAGCAAAAGGGTTTGTTGAAATACAAATAAAACAAAAGAGTTTAAACTGAAATCAATCAGGCCAGCAGCTACTGTATTGTAGAGAGATGGAGTCTGCTACTCCAAATGGTAAAGCGTGCTGAAGTAAAACACTGCAGAATTTCTTTTCTTAATTCTCAAATAAATTATCTGTAGGATATTTTGAGAATGATTTAAGAGCTCAATTGATTGTGCTTTTTTTTTTTTGTGCTGGTTGCACTATGTAAGCAACAGTGCAGTGATTTCTGTAGAAGAATCAGTATGGCCATAATTGTTGATTTGTAGGATAGATTTCTATAGCTAATAATTGGCTGTTAGTTTTCACCACATGTGTGCCACTGAAGCTACTGTTGACCATTGGTAAAAGCGGAAAGAATCCATATGGGGGACCGTAACCCTTGCATATTATATCTTCTGTTATACCACTCTGACCTGATAAAACATTTAAATAACCTAGCCAACTACAAATTTGTCTCTTAGATACAAATATTTAACAATTAGAAGCCTCTATTTTTATGCTTGAACAGGGGAAGGAAATAGCCTTAGTAGGTTTGATAAATAATGATGGGCAGATATTCATTCTTATCTTTCATAGCCTTTCTTCAACATTAACTCCCTCAACACTAAAATCACTTTTTTTTCACCTGACGGAAATGCCAGGAATCGAGTGAATTGCTTAAGATAATTTAGGGGCTTCCCAAGCAATGTGCCCAAAAAGTATACCAAGAAAACTCGCGCTTTAGATCTTTCATTTGACAGTGTTCCATGGGGATCAGTTCTCTCTCCTACTTGATGTTTCTCTAAAACTTTTAAGAGGTAAAAACTTTATCGAGGTAAAATGCTGAAAGACAGAAATGCTGGAAAAATGCAAATAAAACACAACTCCATATATTTTTCATCATGCTTGTCTGTATCACTACTATTATATGACTTCATGCTCAAGTGAGTTATAGTTGCTTGAAAGACAAAATTGATACAGGTTTGAAAGTTAATAATACCAAATTTTCTGCCTAATTTACTTCTAGTGGTCATTAAAGAAGATGCATCCTATTCTGATAGAATATTTCTTGACTCAAAATATCTCTTTCTACTTTAGCAGAGTGTTGTAGGTTCTTATGTGTTTGTCTGACATTCTGCCAGCATGTTTCAAATATCAGAAAACTGTTTCAGTCCATGTTCAACAACAATCTTAGTGACCAAGTCATCTTCATTTCAAGAAGAAATTATATGAAATCTGCCAGAATATAGTCATGTCTTCAAGAGAAGGAAAGAACATAGCAAGAAACTGACTAAATTTGCCAGTGTCTTCACTACAGAATTTTAAATTAGAATCTGTCTGAAACACTGTGCATATAAAATTTCTTTCTGTACCTGGTAGTTTTCACCATGTCCATCTGAAACATCAGTATGCCTCAAGCCACTGTATTAATATAAATAACTCATATTTGTATGGCACCTTTCAGCTGTGAAAGCAGAACTGCAGTATCTGGCGGATGAATGACTTATGAAACTGCCAGTTTACTGTATATAATTATAAAGGAAAGCATGCATTATGTCTCTGTAAAAATAATAAATACATAGAAGATTCCTAATTAATCTTTATGAATCATCATGAATATCACTTATGGTGGGATAAAGGATTTTGAGTTATGGTTTATTTTTTCTATTTCCATAAGGAAGTAGTTAATTTCCAGTTTGTTAAGAAAATGTTGGTCAATATTTTTATTAAAAACTAGTAAAGTTCCTACTTTGAAATGTTCTCCATAGATTTATTTATTGTTTAATTTAGTCATAGAAAAGGCATCTTAGAAAGTCTCAGCATACAAGGAGCTCTTCTGTAGTTTCTTAACTAAATTAAATGACAGATATTCTAGTTAATGCCTTTTTCTGCTGTACATATCGTAATTATAGAAATTGGCATAAATAAATAGTTTCTCCCTGCTCATTAAGTTGCTTAGTTGGTACAATATTAAATTATTTGTTGAATAAGGAAATTGTGTATACATGTTTTAAGTTGAAAGACAAAAGAGAAAACTTACCTTCCCTCTCTACTACTTTGGTGTTTTTTGCCTAATCATTCTCACTATATAAAAGGGGAAATAAAGCATGCTTTCTTTTTAATTGTGTTAGAGTACCTACAAAAGAGAGATTGTACTACAGCAAGTTAAAAAGTGAACCTGACTTTAACTAAAATGGGACTGACATTCAATGTTCATTGCCTGAGAAGATCTGTATAAGGAGGAACAAGAAAATTGCATTTTCAGAGTGCTGTTAGTTTGAATAGATTAAATAGCTACTAGAGACAAAATAAGAAAGAAATGTTCTTTTTTACAATGCAAAATGGTTTTAACAGTGTCTCTTGCAGAAACAGTTAAAACTTGATTCTATTCTTGAAATTAGCTGTTGGGACCAAACGATAAGCCTGTTTCTAGCTATGTATCATAAAGCGATATTCTGGAGCGATTAGGATGTCCCTCCAAGTTTCTTAAAATGATCATCCTGCTTCATGAGGACCAGCATGGCCAAGTAAGATATGGCAACGCACTTTCTGAGCCCTTTCAGATAACCAATAGTGTGAAACAAGGCTGTGTTCTTGCACCAACACTGTTCACAATCTTCTTCAGCATGATGCTTGAAAGGGCCACGGGAGACCTCGATGAAGAAAATGGCATCTACATCCGATATCGTACCGATGGAAGCCTATTCAACCTAAGGCGACTGAAGGCTCATACTAAGACCTTAGATCATCTTGTCCGTGAGCTACTTTATGCTGATGATGCCGCCCTCGTTGCCCACACAGAAGTAGCTCTGCAACGTTTAACATCCTGCTTTGCGGAGGCTGCTGAGCTTTTTGGGCTGGAAGTAGCTTGAAGACAGAAGTTCTCTATCAGCCTGCACCTGAAGAAGTCTTCCACCATCCCCATATCACCATTGGAGATTC
>VZRE01006430.1:510879-572438 GCA_013396775.1 Cephalopterus ornatus | reverse complement strand
AGTATTGAGGCCATGTTACTGCGAATGCAGCTGCGTTGGGCAGGGCACATCGCCAGGATGAAGGACTACCGCCTCCCTAAGATTGTGCTCTATGGTGAACTTGCCACTGGCTGCCGCAAGAGAGGAGCCCCGAAGAGGAGATATAAGGACTCCCTGAAACAACATCTCAGCCCCGGCCATATTGATCATCGTCACTGGTCTGCTCTGGCCTCCAATCGGGAGGCCTGAAGACACACTATCCACAACGCTGCTGCTTCTTTTGAGAATACACGCAGGATCACTCCCGAGGAGAAAAGACAACGCAGAAAGAACCGTGTCCTGTCGGTACCACCCGGGGAGTCATTCCGCTGTGCCTTTTGCAACCGGACGTGTCTGTCTCGCATTGGCCTTTTTAGCCATCAGCGTGCTTGTAGCAGGCGTGGGTAGAGTCCTTCACAAATCTTCGTTCGCAAAGCCTAGCCATGATGATCATAAAGTAGAACAAAGTTTGGAGTAATACAAACTGAAGTAATAAAAATAGGTTTTGTTAATATTTATTAAGTACTCATATGTTCATTGAATAGTTCAGTGATGAACAAAAGAAATAAAAGTTCTTTCTTAAAAATATAAGCTTTCGTATGGACCAGCTTTCAGAAGATTTTTCCCTGATATGGACTGGGGTCTGGTTCTATGGTATTCAGTATCATCTGTGAAGCTACACTGAATTCAGCTTTCTGTTTAAAGCTAAATTTAAACAAGCCTCCTGTATCAACTCTGCATTATGGAAAAAATAGGGTTACAAACATTTTACATGTTCATGTTTATTTAATCAAAGTGTTCAGTTTTGGGGGGCAAAGACCTGCAAAAAAAAAAAGTCCTTTTATTTTGAGCTTCTTTTTTTCTTAAATACTTAGACTGCACAAATACTTCTATTCAACAGAATACTTCACTAGCAGATAAAAGGAAATTAAGTATTCTATTTTTGGTGCAACAGAAGAGATTATCTAAACCTGTTTAGATAATCCTACAATACTAGCAGGAGGCTATAACCACTTCTATTATCTTCTCACATTGTTTCTGTGTGGAATTTAGTTGAAACATATGAAAAATTGGGGAAAAAAAGGCCTTTAGTGCTGAACAACCTTCTTTACACAAAGAATGTTATTTAATTTAAATAACAGAAAAACCAAACAAACAGTAACAGAAAAGTATAAAAGGCAAAGTCTTACCCATTATTAAAGCACCAGAGGCTATCAGCAATTACAAGTAATCAAGTCTCTACTAAGCAGCAAACAAGGTGGTGCAATCATCTGATTGTTACACTTGAGAAGACAGATTGGTGAAAGATCCTTCGCCTCTGTGTAGTCTCTTACTCTGGAGCAGAAGAAGGAATACAGCTATCATTACAGTAGCATCCTTGTTTTCCTGTTCTCCTGTTGTCTTCCAACACCAATAAATGGTAGACTTTGTAATGTATTTGTAAGTCGAGGGACAAATTCTGGACACATTACACCTTGCCATGCAAAAGCAGTTCCTTCTTTCCCATTGGATAAGCAATTTCCTTCTTTTCCATTGAGTTTTTCCATGACAATAATCATAAGGAAATTTTATATCTGTGTCCTATCATGGTCAGTACAAGTATGGTAGCTACACATCAGTACAATAATTTTACTTTTTGTAGTACTGCTTTAAAAGAAAATATGCTGAGAAAATTCTGATCTTATTTAACATAGTTTCCCAAAACAGAAAAATATCTCTTTTTTTCTTTTCACCCTAAGAGAATTCCGAAAATAATTATGCCAAGTTTTGTGTTTGTCTCATACTCTTCTGACTTTTTTCAAGGCAACAAGATGGTCTACCTGTAACTATTTGACAAAGTATAATTTTTAAGAGGTTTGTGTTATTGCAGAAGGATTTTTTCAAAATAGAGGTTTTATTTTTTATTATTTTTTTAATAAATAGAATAAAGAATTATAAAGTTTGTGTTATATATTTATACAATTCTATAAAACAAACGAAAATGGATATAAATATGCACAGACAGAAAATATTTCAGGTTATATAGCCTTTTATATACTTTTGGATCAGTGAGCAGAGATCCTTCTTAAATTATACTCTACTTACCACATTAACATTAAAATAATTGGTCAGATTAGTTGTAAAATTCTTTTCCATTTGATATATTTGGAAAGGATACCTTGAAGAAAATTGTGCTGTGTTCTGAAGAGACTTTTGAAAGCCACATTCTAACGGTTAAACTACTGCCTTCGACATATCTTATTTTGTGTTTCATGGAAGTGATGGTATGAATCCCTGCCTCTACTAAGTAGCTATAATTTCATCTGATGTAGATGAATACTGACTGTGCTCACTGTCTCTTGAAATCAGACTACTTAGCAAGTTATTTATCATTCATTTAAGGAACTCCAAAAACTTTCGAAGCACAACTGTGGAGAATATTTCCTGTTAACAGCAGAGTAAATACTTTTGAAGACTTAATGAATAATAATTATTCTGATAGGCCATCAAGTTTGCAGAAATTCTAGAAAATAGTTTGTGAGTACTGTAGTAATCCTACAAGAGTAAGAACTGTCACATACTTAAAACTGTTCAAGCAAACTAAAACAAAGAATTAACAAAGGCACCATTTTGCCTAATAATTAAAATCTATTGTATTGATTAAGATTGAAATCAACAGTATTTTCAGTATTGAGTTTAATCTGAAAAGTTTGGATGACAAAAAAGTTTGTCATGAAAAAACATGACAAAATTAGGATGCATAACAAGAGACCAAATTATCCTAGGCAATAGTACTTCTTCCATTTTATTAGTATCTGAAATGGACAACAGGTCTTCTGCTGTTTAAGAAAATGGACTGGTTAGCTTTACAATAAAAATGATTCCAATACCCATCTTTGTCAAAGTAATGAAGGAATATCAGCATCTGAAGTAAACTTTCCACCTGACTAAACTGTGACTATTTTAGCTGGAAATAATTAAGAAAGGACCAACTTTCTCAGTCACTCTGGAATGCACCCCACTGCTTTATATTGGCATAGAAAACATAGCACGGAGTGAATGGAAAAAAATATTCGATAAATAAAAATAATTTACTTAGACTTTCAAGACGTCTTTGATGAAATCCTTCACAGGAGATTATCAAGGAAACAGAAGCCACAGAATAAATGATGAAAGTTCTGTTTCATATTAGAAAATGGCTCAGAGATAGGAAAACAGAGTAGATGTAAATGTTCATTTTCAGCATGGAAGAAGGTTAATAATGAGATGGCCCTGTATTCTTCCTAACAGTGGTAGTACTTGACATATTACACACTTATTAATGTCCTGAAGAAAAAAGATAAATAGAAAGATGGACTAAAGCCTCTTACTGAAAGTTATGGATGCCAAGAATGAAAAGTCAACTAAGAATTTCATGCATAAACAAGAGACAAAATTAGCTATCATAACACCAAAATAAATTGTTAAGGCATAAGCAGAAGTGAATGTTGACTCTGGCCACTTTACATGACTTCATCAATACTGATACCTCCCAAGTCAACATCAATCCCTATAAAAAAGAAAAGTTTCATGGTGGATAATTTATTTAATGTAACTCTTCGATGTATCTAGGAAAACAAAACAAAAAAAGAATCAGAAAGAAAATAACATTTTAATTTCTGTTGAAGAAAAATAGAGGATTGAAAATGTATTACTTCATTTTTGTGGATTGCTGGCCTGCCATTAGAAAAGTTCTAGAGGTGACATAAAAGAATATGAAGTAAGATAATATATGGGGGAGGATTTAAAGGTTAGAACCATACTTTTGTGATGTAAATGATACAGAAATTATGTGGTAAAATTATTGTAAATAATGGAAAAGTTGAGTGACTCATAGTAATTCATATTACTAGGACAAATTTCAACCAACAAAGCTAAGAAACAACAAACTTTAAAGTCATACAAGAAGTTATTTGTTTCTTCATACACTGTCTAAATGGCCTGTTATTATATTGCAAGGGTGTAGTAGGTTGACCCTGGGTTGATACCAGGTACCCACTAAAGCTGCTCTCTCACTCTCCCTCTGCAACTGGACAGAGGAGAGAAAAAAAAAAACAGCTAAGGATTCATGAGTAGAGATAACAGCTGAGAGAGGTCAGTTACTAATCACCTTCATGGGAAAAACAGACTCAAAATGGGGATAGTACTTAAATTTATTACTAACAGGATAAGAGCAAAAAAGTAAGAAATAAAACAGCCTTTAAAACACCTTCCCCCCAGCCCTCCTTCTTTCCATGTTCTCCCTCCTCCCCGCCAGCAGTGCAGGAGGACAGGGAGTGGGGGTTATGGTCAATTGTTGTTTCTGCCGCTGCTCAGGAGAAGAGCCCTTCCCCTGCTCCTATGGGGTCCCTCCCACAGGAGACAGTCCTTGATGGACCTCTCCATCCCTCGAGCAGCAGTTCTTTCCAAACTGCTGTCCCATGGGTCACTCCTCCATGGGATGCAGTCCTTCACCAATGAGCTGTACCGATGTGGCCACAAGTCCTACCCAGGAAAAACCTGCTCCAGCGTGGCCTTCCCTCTACATGGGTTGCAGGTCTCCAACAGGACCCTGCTCCATCCTGGGCCTTCCACGGGATCACAGCTTCCTTCATGCATCCACCCGCTCCAGCATGGGCTCCTCCATGGGCTGCAGAGGGGTCTCTGCACCCCGATGGCTCTCCATGGGCTGCAGGGGCACAGCTGCCCCACCATGGTCTGCACCACTGGCTGCAGGGGCCTCAGCTCCAGTGCCTGGAGATCTCCTCCCCCTCCTTCTGCACTGACCTTGGTGTCTACTTTGTTGTTGCCATGTTCTCACTCTGCTCTTCCCTGGCTGGAATTTTCTTCTGCCCAACAATTTTTTATTCTTAAACATGTTATCACAGAGACGTTACTATTGCTCCTGATTGGCTTGGCCTTGGCCAGGGGCAGGAATTCTGTCCTGGAGCCAGCTGGCATTGGCTCCATGGGACAAGGGAAGCTTCTAGCAGCTTCTAACAGAAGCCACCCCTGTAGCCCCCCGCCACCAAAACCCAGCCACAGAAACCCACTACAAAGGGCTGTCAGGATTAGGCCATAAAAACAACCATAAACTCCCTCAGTTACATCTAGAAATATTTTCACAGAGCAGTAAAAATATCTTTCTAAGAGAATAATGAACCCATAGAACATATTGCTGTGGAAGATTGTGGAATCTTCACCATTGGGGGTTATATAAGCATCGGTCAAAAATATCCCACTGTTCTTCTCTACAGGTATAAGAAGATTAAGTTTACCCCCAGCTTTATCATACCATTATTTTTGTCTGCTTTTCTGGCACCATAAACCAAACAAACAAGATAATAAAAAATCTCTTGGAGCCAACAACCATAGACTCTTTCAGCCTAGTAGAGTCTGGAGTCTAGCACACAGAGAGCACACTTAAAATAATCATTGAATATATTTTTTTAAAACTCAGAATAAAGGATTTAAGTTCTGGGTGGTAGATGATTAACTGTATTTAACCAGAAAATTTGGGAAACAGAAGATGTTTCAGGAGAGTAGTCACTTCATATGTTTACTGATGAATTATTGCAAGAGTATTTAATGAGATGTTTTTCACTATCTCAGCAAGTTTCATATTATACCCATGAAAGAGCCAGAAATTGGTTTTATAAGGAGGAAAAACTCCAGTGAAATTCAATGAGAATTTGTTTGGCATAGAGAATGCAGTATATGTCACTGCAATGCAGAGGTATTTCTATTTTATGTTATTGGACAAAATTTGCCTATTAATACTGAAAAACTTTGAGAAAAACTTTGAACATTCCACAAATACAGTCAATAGGGTTCTGTTTTAAACAAATTTCTATCTGAACTTTCACATTTGCTCTTTACAAGTGCTTGAGAAAGTACATATTTTAATTAAGGTCAAAATGTTACCATTTTCATCAGTGAACATACTGAAGTAGATATTTTTGGATCTGAAATCTCAAGTAATTTTCAAAAAGCTGCTATGATTCAGCATGAATTTCTATTTGCATGTTTGCCTTATGGGCTTCTGGGTATTCTTGATATAGATGATTCATAGGTTTTGTTTTCTGGAATGGTTTTTCAGTTACTCAGGAGAGTTTAGTTATTTCAAATACCTACAGCCAGTGACACCCGAGTTAACCCTAAAGGTCCAGTTGAAGATTAGTTTGAATAGTTGCACGTCAAAGGGTCTTGCTGAAAGTCCAAGACTGAAATACCAAAACAAATCCTGAAATATAAATAATTTTTCCCAATCTTTGTCAGGTATCTTGAAAATGGGTACAGTAAATAGCCGAATAGATTATTGTGAACCAAAATACCTCTTTTTAAAGAACTCGGCTGAAAGTGTAAGGAAACTGTTGGAAAAACAGTAAACAAAATAATTTTTTTTTATTATTTTGGAATAGTTCATTACAGAAATATTTGGTTATGAGAAGACATAAATCTTGGGGGTTTTGATTTATTTGTTTTGCAATAAACCTACATTTTCCCAACTAGTGTTTAATTTCTCTTTTCTCCTGTGGTAAACACATACCACAGGACAACCAAATGCTAAAATTTTTAATATGGGGTCCCTAAAACATAGGAATTTGAGTCTATACTTCACCAACAAAATTAATGACTTAATTTGCAGAAGGAAAAAAAGACCTAAAATCCCCACTGACTTCCATGTTAGCAGTGGGTTTCTTATTGCTATTATTTTATGCACCAATTCTGATACCACCTCTGACCCTCAGTATTTCTCAATACTACTACTCTTATGAGGTACTATTTCCCTTAATGGTACTTTAATTGCTTATTTTCCTTGTAATTTCTTCTGAATTCTGCCACCATTACAGGCTAATGCTACTTTCAATTCAGTTCCAGGAGTTGGTGAAAGTGAAGAGCAAAAAAAAAATAGGTTTATCCTCTACTTTTCATCAGTAAACACTTTTCAGCAACTCCCAGGAAGCAGGACTTGAGCACACGTAGTGGTTGTTCCAGAAGGCAAACATACATAACAAATGCCCCTGCTTCCTCCTCCTTTCCTTTGCTTTTATATCTGAGCTGACATCATGTGGTATGGAATATCCCTTTGGGTAGTTTGGTCAGCTGGCCTGGTTGTGCCCCTCCCAGGATCTTGCCCACCACCAGCCCCTTGATGGGGGGGAATGTTGAGAGACAGCGCTGACGCTGTGCCAGCGCTGCTCAGCAGGACCCAAAACACAGGTGTGTTGACAACCCCTTTCCAACTACCAATGCAACACAGCTCTGTGAGGGCTCCTGAGGGGAAATGTACTCCTCAGACAGACCAAATACAGTCTGTCATACCAAGAAAGACTGTATTGTTGTTAACCAAGAATGGAACAAGGAGTTTAATTCAGGAAGATGTTATTTGAATAAGGATATCAAAATTGTCTTTGAGGTTTCCAGCCACAGTAGCACATACCTGAGGGCAGAATTTGTCCTTAAAGTTTATCTTCTTGCTTTCTGACTAACACATTATACAATAGCAGGGGAAAAAATGCTTTATCATATAGACAGTTCTTTATTACATTTGACTCTGCTTAAAAATAATGGATCAAATTCCCCTCTAGAGAACTACCACCGAAGTCAGTGGATTTATGCCAAGGTTGAATTTGACCCAATATTATTTTCAAACTGAAATTAGAGAGCAAGTGAACCTGCAAAAGACAATTAAGTCAGCAATGCACTTACTATCTTGAGTATGCAAGCAATCTGAAAGCCAGCATAAGGCAGTTCTTATTCATCAGGCATGCAAATAAATCAACTTTAATGTCAATAAAGTCAGTAATGACAGATTTTATCACTAAGTTATAACTAAGCAATGATGAGTCGGAAAAAGCAAGTAGCTCACAGCAACTGAAGTGATTTTTTATTTTGTCCTAGGTGAAGCGAAGGGTAACTGAAAAGACTGGCCTTTACTCCCTCTATTATTAACTGCAAATCATTCTTGTCATATTAGAAAGCAGATCATTTTTTTCCCAAGTATTACTCACTGTTATGGTGTGCCTCACACCATGACCTCCTTCAGACGTGCTGCGGTCCATTTCCAATTAGTCTCTGCATATTAGCGAGGTGCAGTTTAATTTTAAAGGAATTAGGACAAAAAAAATACTTATGTTTATTCTGGAAATGTAGTTACTGATTTGATTCATCCATCGGCAAATATTAGATAACAAATAAGGATGATTTAACACTTTACAAGGAGCAGTCCAACACTGAATACTGTTAGACAGCTGCAGTAGCTGCAAATTGCAGTGGCTGCATTTCAGTGAGGAGTAAAATAAATTTCAGTGGTAATAAGAGTCTTATTTGAAAAGTTTCTAAACTATTTGATTGAAAGGCATAATAACAAACCGGATATAATTTTTCTTGACATGTGGAAGAAAGGAGAACTCAGTACATGAATATTTTTAAAACAGTATTATATTAAGAAGGTAGATGATCTACTGAAAATTGAAACTCACAGAATTTTTCAATTCTTTACAACTTGTGGTTTTTATAATTTTGTACAATCATTTTTCTGTCTCTGCGTCTTAACCAAAAATATTATGCATTTTTGTTATGCATGTAGTTGTTCTCCCCATGGGAAATGTTTAACAATGGTCAATTACTATGATTCAGTAGTTTTGGCTGACATTCAACAAATGTCTGAGCAGCTAATAATGCATTTAGTTCTGTTAGTTCACCCATCTGTCCATCACATCTGCCTGTCCTCATAAAGGCTGTCATAAGCAGCATAGCATTTTTTAACGTCCTCTCTGTATTCACTCGCTTTCCAAATGCCTGGAAGGTAAAAAGTGTATGCTCACAATTATTTTAAATCTTTTCATTAGCTGAAGATAAATAAACATGTCTTTAAATACAAGCAACAAACAAACCATTTCTTTTATTATTTTATTAATGGCTCTTTAATCCATCAAATTTACATGATTATTAGTCAACACGCAATTAAAAGAGTTTGAAAACATGAGGAGAGAACTTTCTCTTGTCCACAAAAATTTTACAATTAGTCACCATTCATGTAATCTCCAAAAACACTGTTTCAAGAAAAATAACAATATTTAAGCTTGGCATTTGATATCTGTTTGGTACCTCACTTTGTGGCTGGCTGTAACAAGTCTAAGGTGGGGACTGACTGCCACTACAAAATATTTCAGCACCTGAGTAGCTTTTTCCACGTGGAGAGTTGCAGGGACAGGGCTCAAAACAGCAAAGATGCTGTGGTACTAGTGTGTGTTTTCGTTCATGCTACATTTGAAACAAAACACTTAATATTTGATAGAATTTTTTTCTCTGTATTAACACAATAAGGAGAAAGAAAAGATAGTGGAAGGAAGAACAGTGACATCAAATTTAGCCAATGGATTGTTTTAGAAAGGATATAATTCCATAAAATTAGGAGGAAGAAGGGGGTCATTTAGAGTGATGGTGTTTGTCTTCCCAAGTAACCATTATGCATGAAGAAGCCCTGCTTTCCTGGAGATGGCTGAACACCTGTCTGCCTATGGGGAGTAGTGAATTCATTCCTTGTTTTGCTTTGCTTATGTGAGCAGCTTTCTTTCCCTATTTAACTGTGTTTATCTGAACACACAAGTTTTCTCACTTTTATTCCTCTGATTCTCTCCCCCATCCCACCAGGGACAGCGAGTGAGCGGCTGCGTAGGCTTTAGTTGCCAGCTGAGGTTAAACCACAACATGGACGCAGGACAGTATTTGTCTATGTCTTGGTTTAGTTATACCTAGTCAAAGCTCACCAAAAAGTATTGTGCTGCTGACTGCATGATGAGTTCATACAGATGTGTTTGCACTTGCACACAAACACACACTCAGAAAACAAATCAGACAAACCAAAAAACCAACAAAACTTACATGTGGTTGACATGTTTTCTTGGAAATTTATGAAAGCTACTACTATTCTAGTAACAAAAGTGCAATATCAATATCTGATATCAATCAGACATTGTTGCCAAACAAATTTCCCAATTAAAAGCTTCCCATTCACCACTGCTGTAGTTTCCTTTCCACTTTCCTCTTCAGCTGATATATCTATAACTAACTTAAAAGACAACAACAGTAATTATTACACTGTACGCCATCATAAGATTTAAGATGCAGTGCTTTCTACTAAGCTGACAACACTAACCTTTACAATTATCTTTTTAATTCAACACTTGTGGAGAAAATGGATAAAAATCATTAATCAGTCCATTATCTAGCATTATACAGGGAATAGTATAAAATAAGCAGAATGTTCAGTGCTGCTATTATTTGTTCTTTGTTTTAGCTAAAGCCACTAAGTACTAGGTGCTAAACAAACACAATGAGCTGTGTAGTTGGTCATTTCCTGGCCCTGTTTACCTGAGATGCTTACTTGCAGGTTTTATTTGAAAAAATGAATAATATCATTGTGATAAGTACGTCATGAAAAGTGCAATTAAACATGCTATTCAAGTTCATGATCACTGGTCAGGAGACAAAAAAAGAATGAGAATGCTGTAGCATAAGGAAAATCTAAGAACATAAGTGTGTATTTTCCCTACAGGATCTAGAAATTGTGGGAAAGACTGAAGAGTATGCACTTGATGGCAATTCACACAGCTATGTTAAACCTTACTTTTCATTTTCTCTGGTCTGTATTTCAAAGTTTATATTTTAAGAATTGTGCTTTTGGAGGAATCTACCCACAGAAGTCTCTGTGCCTGAAAAATATCAGGCACTTCTGTGGCACACCATATTTTGCAGGAATTCAGATGTTATGCAGAATTTGTGTCCCAGGGGCACATATTATCCATTAATGAGACATTTTTTCTCCAATAGTACTATGTTTCAGAATTTATAGAAAAAAAATTTAATAGCAAAACTTGCAGATAAATACAGTAATATTTAATAGACATAGCAATATGTGAGTCCAAAGTGAATATTAAGTCATACTAAGATAACATTCAGTATGAAATGTAATAACAGGCAATAAAAATGTTGGGTATTGTAGAAACAGTTAGTCAGATTCCAGTTAAGTCAGTGGAAAAAGACAGAATCGGATCTGAAAAAACTGATATAATTTTACTTAACAGGTCCAGGTTCTTATTTGTTTGTTCACTTCTAATTATTCCACTGGTATTCTTAAGAAGGCTCTTGAGAAGAACACAGACTTAACCCTTTTTTTACCTATGAAGACACTTTGTCTAAGTGGAGATATTCTTTATATATTATCCTGGTAACTTCACCCTGAAATTGCTTTAAATTGAGTTTTTTCTTATGTTATTCATAGAAAATAATAACGTGTCATGCCACATTAACTACTTTATTATGAATGTGTATAATTTCTTATGGAGAAACCAAGAAACTAGGACTTAAAGAAAGGAGACACATTCATTCAAATGTCTCAGGAAATTTTCAGTATTATTTCAGGGAAGTTATCTATGTGTTATCTATGTGAAATTGATGTCACAACCTTTTGTGGTGAGCGTGATATTAAGAGAAATAAGCCATGGATTTAGGCCTTTAACAATTCCAGTAGGATCAGAGAAGAGGAAGACAAGCACAAACCGTTTTGAAAGGAATAAACATTTAATTTAAAGGAAGAAACATACAATTATCTCAACTGTCTCAACATTTTACAGGAAGAAAAAAAGTGATGACTACACTTACATGTTCAAATTCATCTTCTACTGAACACCAACAGGAAAACTCTGACTACTAATCACAATTTAACTGATTTTCAATTACTGTATTAGGTTTTTAGGAGGTTGAGAAGACAATAACATTGTAAGATTCCACTGTGTTTAGAGGTTTTCTTCTCATTCTTTCTTTTTAGTTTTGTACTCTTGGCTAGCCAGCCTGGTCAAAAATACATTCAAGTTCAGAGATGCTTTCCATTTATCTTGATTACTGAAACCTCTTGGTTTAGATTTAGCCTTAGAGTAAAATACAACTGTTATCATTAAACATAAAATCTGTATTGTGAAATTTATAGAATGGATTAGGATAGAGAAAGCATAGAACAGTCAGCATCTGATGAAAAGAGTGTCAAAAGAACTGAGGAGATACAGAGAATATAGCCTATACCTGAGTAGACCTTGCTACATTCATTTTTTCAGTGTGCAAAGATCCGCAAAAGCTTGGTAAAGGTACTCGACCTAATTATACAGAAACCCTCACTTTGTGAAGTTAGACAGGGAAAATAAACAACCCATAAAGGAAGGTATGTCTGAGGATGAACAACACTATTGCCTATCTCACATGCAGTTAGAATGATGAACACTGTGGAGAGTGGCAGCCACCCAGAAAGATAGGTCAACAATCCTAAGGTAGAAGCCATCACTTAGAAGTACTTATAATTCTTTAGTATCTTCCACTCTGTCTGCCCTTCTTTAGTTTGAAACCTTTTTGGTTTCCCTTCTCCTGAAATATAACCTGCTTCTAGCATTTCTGTTGAAGGAATGGAGAAAACCTTGACTGCTTCTTTATTTCCAAACCTATTCCCAATATCTGTAACAAAGTTGAGCTATGACAACCACAAATTTCTTACTGGGATGTTCTCATCCTAGCATGAGACAATTCTTATGATCCACCATTTTTCAAATATAGACTTTCAAATATAGGAAACTAGACTTTACTATTTGTACCCTTCCAAGGGCAATTTGTCTTTTTCCCCTCCTTTACAGAAGAAACCCGTTAAAGGAGAAAGAGAAGCTGCTTCAGAAGAGATGTGAGCTAAAGAGCTGGCAGCATGTGTTGTGCGTGAAAGCAGCAGCAGTACTGGTGAAAGTCCAAACTCCTAATATAAATTGTACTAAATGTCTGATTGAGTAACTTGGTGCTGAAAATGAAAGTTAGTATGTCCTTTACCCCTCTTTAAAAGCTATATAATGGGTACATCAAGAAGAGGGAAACAAGTAGCTGATGAAATCAACTCTTTTGCAACGGCATAGCCCAGTTGTCACACTGGTTGCCATAGAGAAGAATGAAGAATGGCTGCACCTGTGTTACATTTATACCTGGTGGTGTGAAACTAGTAATAACTTTCTGAAAATAAAAAATGGTAATGTGTGTTTATTCAGGTTGAAATATAAATCTTTTCTAAAAACTTGGAAATTTTTTTATGTCTTTTTCAATCAACAGAAAGAACAAGAAATGTATCATGCAAATATTGTTATCGAAAGAAAAAATAAAAAAAAAATAAAACCAGCGAAAAATTGGTTCTTGTAATATTCCATTTCTTTCAGTTCTGCTTCTCTTACACTCAGTTAAACTTTTTTGGATGATCTGGTAAGATTCTGAGTGTCTTCATCTTCAGAAGGAAAGATTTACTACTTACAGGAGAAGGGCACAAAAAGGAATAATCTTTTCATTAGTATTTGATCAATGTAACTTCTGACTGCAATCAGATTAGAGTTTGTTATTTTTGTTGTTTGCTGATTTTATGTAAAGAAAGAAGTAAATATAAATGTAAATACATAAAAAAGATAATTAAAAATATTTATATAAATAAAACTGAAATTTAAAATAATATAACAATGAACATATAAAATCCAAAATCCCTACATAAAAAAATTAAATATGTGTAAGATATTAAAAAATATAAAAATATATTAAAAAATGACAATCCCAAAAGAATATTCCAGAACCAGAGAATTGTCTAGATGTCTTGGAGCTCTTTTCAGCTGAAGAGCAGATGCTTAATTTAAAATGCTAAACTTCTGAAATATCTGTTTCAGAGCAATGGAAGGCTTTGCTGAACCTTTTGTAAGACACATCACACAGAGGCTATTTTTCTGAACCCAGGCTCGGAGGGATGTGATCCACTTGAGCCAAAGTGCAAAGCACAAATAAGAAAACCTGCTTTTGCATCAGCAACTTTCTTTTCCCTTTTTTTGTCCTTCTTTATTCAGATGGAGCTGCTTGTTCAGTCTTCCAGGTTCAGTCATGCTGTTTGATTTTCTTTTTCAAGGAGAAAAAGGCTCTGCCACCAGAATCATTGGTACTTTTTGTGTTTATGCAAAAGAGGGTAGAAGTCAGCTTGAACATCCAGTCAAGGCATTTCCCTGAATAGGAGAAACTTGGGGTGACACAGAGCTGCCAAAACTTAACAATTCCTTGCCCTTAATTTCTGACACAAATAGTAGGCATGGGGAAGAGGATATGATCAAAGCATTTAGCCCTCACTGATCATCCACAGAAATCTATGTTTAAAACAAAAGGGTCCTGAGCCACAATACTTACTTTCAAGAATCAAGCTGAGGGTAAGGCAGCCATCTCATCAGTGATGTCACTTATTTGAAAAGCAGATTTTACTCCTTTCTTACTTAATAAAAAGATTAACCTAGAATGGCTACTAATTAGAACGTCTTGGCTATAAAGTAGCTGCAATGTCTTACTCACTGTCCACTCTTCACATTCCTTCTTATGATTCTACAATTCTTGCGCTTTTTTAGATTTTACATGTGTTTGAAAAATGCACTTAATTTTGTCAGTCATGGTCATGTCAAGATCTGCTTCTTTGTCATCACATTTGTGTATAAACACAAAAGGTCACATGTGTGTGACCTAGATGGTTGTTCTATTCTGAGTTACAAATTTTACATTATAACTTTTCAAAAAGAAAAATATCTACAAAAAATACAGTTAAAATACTAAGAAAATTCAGTTTTATATATTTTTTCTTTAAATATGTTATTCCACATGTTCTTGAAAAGAAACTCAAACACTTTACATAATTTTACCAGTCTAAGTATTGCCTTTGGAATCTTCATTACCATGTGCATTTTCCAAATACAAATGCAAGATCTCTCAAACATTGTCACTATGAAACCTTATTTTCCCAGAGGGACTATGTTTACACTTTCACCTGGAAAACACTCAGAAATAACACTGATGACTGGCAGTGTAAAAGCAAAAAAAAAAAAGACTGGGAGAGAATCTCTGTCATGTGTGAAATTTTGAATTCTACTTTGTAAAGATAAGAACTATAATTTTGTAGGAGTAGAAATAAGGAAAGGGAAGGAAGGAAGGAAAAGAGAGAAAAGAAGAGAGGGAGAAAGAGAGGGAAAAAGAGAGGGAGAGAAAGAGGAAGAAGTCTGAACAGCCATCAATAGTTTGATTAATTGATTAAAGTCTTTTATGAAAAGTTAGATGACTTACAGAGAGTTACAGGAGTCCTCAAGTTCTGTAGACTGGTTACGCTTTTGTTCTATGATACAAATGATTCAGCACCAGAAATGAAAGAAGCTTCTATCACCAGAAAGCTTTCTGTGTTTTTAACAGTCACATCATCACAATAAAACTGTCCTAGTTTTTCCTAGGAAAAAATAGTCCATTTCCTAACCCATGCTATCTAGAGTAGAAGGTTACCTCATGGTTAGGTTTTGCATGAGACTAACCACAAGTTCCAGATCTTGAATCTTTTTGCAGATCTCTAACGAGGTATGTAGTAGATGTTCATCAGTGATCAAAGGTTCCCTCTTCTCTTGTTCTGGAATGTGCTCCATGGCTGTGAGACCATGGGCAATGAAAGGGAAAAAAAAAACTGGATTTTTTTTCTACGCCTGCGGAGTATAACTCAAAAATCTGCTGTTGAAACCCATTGCCAATAAAACTTTTACTGAGATTGAAATTCCTTCAGATTTCGGTTTTGAAGAATTTGGGATTTACTGATGCAAATGTTATACTAAAAACTACCTAAGATGTTTGCCTAATTATTGAAAAATACTGAATCTCCCAAGGCACCACAATATTTTCTGATCTTTTTCATCTCTTGCTCATGTATTGTCATCTTAGCTTGCAGGAGTTGTACACTCTTGAAGAACATATTGAATAGCCAACTGCTTACTTTTGTTTAACTTCCTTTTTCTTGTTTGATGCAAACAATTATGAAGCTTCATTTGTATTTGACTTACCTAATATTAGTCTTGGTAGAACATTTGCCAAATCATTAGATATGAACCTGTCCTGGTTTTGGCCAGGAGAGGGTTAATTTTTTGCAGTAGCTAGGAAGGGGCGTGGCTGAGGGGGCATGACCAGGAACAAGACATTATTCTATAACAGCTCATGTCATTGCCTTGAGCAGGGGAGGAGGGATCTTAGTGGCAGGCAGAAAGGTCTGGTATTGTTTTATTTTACATGTAAATTTTTTCTTCGTCTTAACCCTTTTCTTACTAATATTGTTGCTGCTACTCTTCGTTTTCTTATCTCATTGCTGTTTCCAGTAAACTGTTCTTATCTCAGCCCATGATTTCTGCCTTTTTTGCCTCCCATTGGAGGGCAGAGGGGAGCAGCACATTTTTTCTAGTGGGAATACTAAATTGGAGGATACCATTCCTAAACCATGACAGTACCCCACATATTTTATGAAATTTGTAATGAGCAAGAATTAAAAATATTCATTTCCTTGTTAATGGAGATTCCATTATTAGTTAATGTAGAACTGAACAATGCATAAATGGGTTTGCAATATTCCTTTCAATCTGAAATAAAAAACAAGCCAAAACCAGACCAGCTGGTATTTCAGACTCATTTGTTATTTTATTTTGGTAATGTTTGTTGTTTATGATAATTGATCACTCCAAAATTTCAAAGATATAATTAATTGGTAAAAGTAAGTTAGTTGCCTTTTATGTGAAATATTTTAATTAACAAAGAACATTTAAATAAATTACCATAATATTGAAGGTCACACAAATATTATCTGCAGCTGTGTTCACTGTTGCATAGATACATCTTTCTATATAAAGACAGTGGGAATAAAAATAATTATAATAAAATGAAAACAATATGTTTGTTTCATTGGATTTTCACTACGAGCATTTTAATGTCACTGGCCTTCTAGCTAAGATCAAATCTAATGTCACTTTAATACTAAGTATGACAATGTAATTTAATCTACTTAATACTTTGTCAAAGCTGGAGCAACAACTTGATCTGGTCTTTCCTTTCTTCAAATACTTTATTTTTTTCTGTAAAATCAAGCAAATGTGATGAGAAAGTGACATAGCAAACGTTAATTGACGTGGCGACTCCTGAACTGTACTGTACACAATAACACTGCCAGAGATCTTTTTCCTGCCACCATTTTCTTATCAAAATTTGTGGTAATTCAGGTGCTTTCTTGGGTGACTGATAATAAAACATCTTTAGGCAGAGTAAGAAAAGAACTTGACATTTGGCATTTTCCAGGTGATAACTAAGTTATTACTGTTGACAGAAGAAAAGACGTAGGGAGAATTACTTTGTTCTTCACTGTGTGTTGAAATGATATCATAGTCGTTATAGCAGTTTGCATGGAGCTGAAGCAACTATCAAGTTAAACACCTTCCTAGAAAGATTTGTTTCAAGAAATTTGGGAAAAGCATTAGTTTCAGGATTCCTGAGTCAAAATGACAAAATGGTGTATAGTAAAAGCAAAAGACTAGAGATCTTTTTTCTCTTAGCATCTTTTCTATACACATTAGATATTAGGCTTTTCAAATGAAGATTAGATTTCGACTGAAGTTGTGATCTTCTGTAGCTGAAGAAAAAAGTGTTAAGTTGATGACAAGATTAATGATATTTACATGCCAAATGACAGAACTAAAGCTGGAGTACTGATTAAAGATAATTAGTCAGTGTAATGCCATTTTGAGCCTATGCAAAATTTTATAAAATCAACAAATAGTCAGAATTTGGATATGTTATGAATTGATAAGTAGTAAGGACATATTTGCAAAGGTGGCATCATTTGTGCTTGTTAGCTATGAAGACCACTTTTTTCTTCTACTCTTTCAGTAGTCCCAGAGTGCTGCTATGAATTCTGTTATAGTTGTGAAGAGTAAATATTTAAGAAAATCACCCTTGCATAATATATCCTCTTGAAAAAGCAAATAAAACTGTTTGTCAACTCTAGAACAAATGAAGCAACATTTTACGTGCATTAGTGACTTGACTTAAACTGAATTTGATATTCAAGGAACTAGGCCTGACTGAAGCTTTTTTTCATGGTATCTATGCTACTTTTTTCCGGGGTATCTGAAAACTTTTCTTCAGACAGGAAACTGACATGGTCTGCCTAATCTGCTTGGTGTGATTTTACCAAAAGATATTAACATAATTACCTTTGACTCTATAATCACCCTGCTAAAAAATACAGGAAATCAATCATTCAGTTCAAAAGGAAGTACTCATCCATGGAAAAAGTGAGTTTGTTTATGCAGTTTCCACAAGCAGTCAGGTTACAGAATAATGAGGAATTTTCCAAAGTACCTTGTTCTCTAATTTGATGGTTTCCTTACAGAAATCAAAGGGAATCAACACATACCTAAACACATAAAGGTTTTGTAGCTGTGACAATGTAAGTATATGAAAGTATCAAAATATGTAGGGACAATACATTTTAATTGACAAACCATTAGTGTTGGAAACAGACATATTTTCAGTCATATTAGGCCTTCCATGTAACATCTCCCTGACTACTCTTGCCAACAGATGAACAAAGCACAAAGAGAAGGTGCCAGTAGCCATTCATACCTTCTGATATGTTTCTATGTCACTTAAACCTGTGCAAAAACTCTTATTCATAGGAAGGGGTTAATAGAAATCCTATCTCTGTTAGTCTTTCAGCCAAAGAGTTGCTATGTTATTTTAAAGGTTTTAGACAAAAATGTTTTAAAAAGAACCACGGAAGCTTTTCATATTTCAATTAGAAATTCCTATTCCAAGGACAGAACACAGCTTTGGAGGTAAACTGAATTTTTTCCTGGCTCATTGCATACATTATCCTGATCTTTCAAACTTCCTTGTAGTGTCATAAAAGACATAGTTAGCTATTTATGATCAAGAGAAAAAACATACTGCAATCCTTCATTGAATAGACATTCCTAAGCTATAACAATGAAAAAAGAAGGCAGAGTATTAAAACTAAATTAAGAAATTTCATTAATCTTCTACAAATCATATATGCTTGACAGCGACAAGAAAAAAAGAAAAGTAGTCCTTAAAAACAAAACAAAGCTCTATATAATTCATACATTGGAGTAAGTTTGTTTTGTACAGGTGCCACAGACTACAGAAATACCAACACAAATATTTAATGAGAAAAAATTCAATGCGTTCTTAGCTCACTCTTTTCACAGGAAATTAATGACTCTAGTAACTATATAATTAGAAATGGGAATTTGTAAACATCTTTATTAACCTTATATTAATTTACAAAATGAGACAAGAAAAGAAAATAAAGAGAAAATTTTGCTCCCCAAAATTACCTGTATAATGTAAAGAATAAATTTCATCTGTAAAAAAAAAAAAAAAGGAGAGGTTTCTCTCATTTATAAAAGGCAGGTTTATAAAACAAAACCCATTATAAATCATTAAGTCAGAACTATTCAATAATCTAAATTACTACCTTCATATGAAAGATTTCACTTTCAGTGGGGTTAAACCAATAAAATCGTACCTGCATAGGCTGGGGAGAAAATGTGTATTGTATTTTCAATTTTCACAGTAATAAGAGATTAGGTAGGAAAACATATTGTCATATCCCAAGATAGTTATTGCAGGTCTTCCTTTCAAAATCTCTTTAAAGCAGGCTTCCTTGGTCTCTGTGGAGAACAGAGACCTGAGGAGAATGGCACAGCTATAGGGGCTTGGTCTTGCAAGCTCTCTAAGCCTTGATGTAAGAAGTGCAAACGTCAAGTAAGCACCACGCTTCAGACAGACTGTGAATCATTTTTTTCATACTAGTAAGCAATTAGACATCATGTTAGAGCCAGCGTTGGCTCTTGTTTAAGAAAACATTTGAGTATGTGCTTAGTTTGAAGTCAGCAGGGCTTAAGTTTGCCCAGCAGGATTTCCCTGAACAGAGAACCATAATAAAACACAATTCTCCATGGAACAAAATTCCCAATCTACTCTTATTGCTTGCTTAATTTTTATAAGAAACTTCTATAAACTGCAAGGAACTAGGACATTGTTAATCATGCAAATATACCTCTGGTAAATTTACAAAACTGAGAAAGAGGAATCCTTCATGGTAGAGGGATAGATACAATCTAGACTATATACATTTAAATGGCTTACAGTGACTGTATATACACAGGAGCCATTTTTAAGGTTTTTAGACATTTCTTCTGTCAACAGTAGGAAGTGTTCTTGATTATGGAAAATGGGAGTAAGAGGAGCTGTGCAGAGCAGCTTCCAAAAGAAATTTCAAAGTTTGTATCGAAAAGGCTGTTTCTCAAAGGCAGCTCCTCAACGTCTCATGATGTATTCAAGACACAGACTACCTGCTTGGCCCATCACCCTGCTGCACCTGCTTCTCTCAGCTCACTTTACCTGAGTAGATTTTGACAAGAGTAGCAAAGCGGTGGGCTCCAACTTCCTTCAGAAAGCTCAGCGATCCTTTCCCTGCCTCCCCAGTTGTAGCACTGCAGAGCCAAGCTCCTGGTATACACTGTATTTGCTCAGAGCATCAGGTACTAACTAATTGTTTACCTTCCTTTCCTTCCTCCCTGCTGCAATTTCTCTTTATGCCTAAGCGACTCCTGTATGGGAATTACCTTGCTACTTCTCAGAATTTCAATACGGTGCCTGAGATCTTTCTTCCATTACAAGTCTCAGAGGAGGGTATTAATATCCCACTAATTTCAGATATATTTACATTTGGCAAAGGTACTACCAGGTAAATTACAAGTGTGTTTATTGGCAAATGACAATATTTATCATCAAGATCTATTGAAAGATGTCCATGACATCAGTTTGCTACAGTCATTTGACTTTGCGTCCTGTGCTACCTCCATCAAAGTTACCTGAGATTAGGTCTAGCCTCCACTTCTAAAATCTCTGCTTTTATTCAGGCCCCACGGTGTGCCCTCTTCATGGTGTGTACCAGAGGCTAGAAAATTGCCCTGAGATTTCCAAAATATCAATAATCTTTATCCTGTCACCTGAAAAGTCCTCTTTCACTTTTTGTTGGCTCCAGGATGCTACTACATTGACAAATATTTACTACGTTTTTAGACACACTGATTTCAAAAGTTTCAAAATAAAAAGTAGCACATTGAATTAGAACAGCAAAAACTAGAAATCATTAACTCATTATAAATAAAGTTTGAAACACACAGTTTTGCAGTATTTTTCATGACCTTTACAGCTTGCAATCCTCTTTTCTAAATATCCTTCAAGATTTGAGCTAAGGAAGGGGGTTTCTTTTTGTCAGTAGAATGGAATGCTGGAGGTGTTTTCCTTTGGTTGTGTTTTTAGTATAGCTCAAGCAATTAGAATGCAAAGGTTACAAAAGTTCAAAAACTAACATGGCTTGCTTAGATTTAGCACATTTATGATTATAATAGGGACTGAAAGTTTATAAAGGAATTTTTAAACAGATACAAAATTTACTCTGTATAAACTGCATTTCCATAGGATTTGCCATATTAAGCACATACAACATTTGCCTTATTGCACAGCTTTATGTATCAATTTTGCTAAAGTTTGAATAAACTTAAACAAAACTTGAAGCAGTAAAATTTTACTTACTTTAAAATGCCCTTACAACTTGTTTTGCAGGGCTCCATCAGACTTTGGAGAATGGCTGAGTGCCACTTAGAATAATTTGGGCAGTAAGCAAAGTGCATACACAGATTGAGACAGCAGAGCTTTAAATTTTAGATAAATCTTGCATTTAGAAAATTCCTACTCTGATGAGAGTAATTATTCTCCAGGATGCAGTTTAGAGCCTCTCTGATGAAAAAAAAAACATGTGTTGTGACATTCAGAAAATTATTTCACTGTACCTTTAAAATTTCCTGGTTCTTTCAGGCTTGTACAAGAAGATTCAAGCAACTCTGGTTTGTTTTTTTCAGCAATGGAACAAGAAGACTCTCCTAGGTCCTTTCTGGATCAAGAAACAACACTAGAGCTTTTGTTGGGACTTCAGATCACTGGATTGAAGTGCCTGAACTTTCCAGAATCTGAAGCAACCAACCAATCTGTCTAGCTGTTTCTGCAGCACTTTACAATTTCTTCAGAATGCTGTGGCAAATGTACTATGGTTATTTTTTTTGTCTCTCAAAGGAAAACTGAAAACTGGGGATTTATGAGAGGAAAAAATAATTAGTAGGGAGTATTCTATCTGGGATTACACAGGGAGCACAAAAAAAGAATGAGATTATTTTCTCACACAAATCAGAGGTTTTAGAGGAATCTTGTCCTCTGCATTGGCTGCTGCTTTTCATCTTCATTCTTGCCCAGATATGCTGTTGCCACTCTCCAGATATGGAGCCTTTATTTTTGGGGATTCTGCGATGCCAAAAAAAAAAAATATACAAAATAATGGAACTGATACCTCTTGCAAGAAAAATAATAATTTTTGCTGAGCAAAAAGCTTTTTTTTTTTTTCCCAAGAAGAATAAAGAATTAAAAATCACTGGGAAAAAAAATCAGGTAAAAGCAAGACTCAATTATAAAGATAATACTTTCTTTACAGAGTCCTGAGTAGTGAGAATAGCTGTTGTAGTGTCTAAGAGTAAATCAGATTTTCAGACTTCTAAAATGGGAGTTTTATTTTTCATTGTCAAGATTTTCCTCTTATTTTTTGCAGTAGCCTGAGCATATATTTCAAAAATTTCATGGTTTTATTATTCAGCACCTATTCTGGCAAAATTACAATGGATTGTCCATTTATTTCAAAATTATTTCACTGTGTAATTTGTGAGAACTTAGAGAACCACACTCAACAGTCAGAGGCAGCTGGTTGGAACAGGTGTCGCAGAAAATTGTAATCCAACTTTGATTAAAACTGTTGGGTTGGTTTTTTTACCACCATGCTCCAGTTATACATGAGAGGTATGCAAATAATCAAACTTATAGAGTCAGTAGTTACAATCTGATGTATTGTCAAGAGAAGCATCAGGAATAATTTCAAGCTTGTGAGTCAAAAGAATCTGCTTTTCAGGGAGTAAGATTTTCACAAAATCCTCCTCTACTTATGCATTTGCTGGAAAAGGCAGGTTTGTTTCTAACAACTCAGTTTTCACTGTTCATTTCCAAAACACTTTTCATGTGAAGAAAAATTTGAAGAAGTAATAAAAATTACTTTAATCAATATTGAACACATTATCATCTATTAAGGGAGATTAAAGGCTAGTTTAATGCAGTCTAAGACCTTTATTCTTTTATCAGTGATACAAGCAATAAAGTCACCAGTATCAAATATGCAGCTAAAACTTGAATGTTCTGATCTTCAGCTATTTCCAGAGTGCTCAGGTAACTAGATACACTGGCTGCCTCACTTGGTATCAGTTTGGACCAACTTCATTAAGGAAACTTATTTTAACAAAATTCAGAGGTCCTATTCAGTGAAATTAGATACCTTTCAAAAACCTCACAAAGCAAAGTTTGATCTGACAGCCGTCTGCCATTGAAGAATAGGGGCAACCATTTTTATGACAACTGATAAGCATTATCTAACACACAGTCTTAGATAGACTTTTAAGTCTTGGGTTTTTTCTCTTAGATTAGGAGGAGTAGAGAAAAGTTACCTACAGAATCTGCTTCAGTTCCCACCCTCCAGCATTATAATCAAAAACAGATATGAAGCTTTAACAGCTGTAGACACCCACAAACAAAGTCTGCAAGGAGAAACTGAACCAATATCACACAGTGGATACTGCAAAAAGAAATGAGTGTTCATAGTGAGTTACTCTGGTTACTCTCAGGCCCACTCGATGGGCTAAGAGGGAGCCATGAGACTTACTTCGGGCAAGATTCTGGTTGGATACAGGAGGGAAATTGTTCCCAAAGACAAAAATGATCCATTGGATTAATATCCCAAGGGAGTGGTGGATTCCCCAGCATTGAACACTTTTAAGATTCAGCCAGACAGGCTTGACCAAAGGATCTTCAAGGTCCCTTCCAACCTGATATTCTATGATTATCAGATAGTGAAAGTAAATAAAGCTAAGTTTGTTTCATACATGATTTATCTTTATTTTTTTAAAGAGTTCTCTCTTAAAAATCAGGGAACTAATTTTTTTACTAAAAAACTGCACTTTCCAACTCAATTGCAAAAACTGAAGGAAAAAGCAGTTTCCCTCCTTCAAAGAAGAAATCAATTGCTATTTCAATTCCCAGCAAAGGCTGAACGGGAAAAACTGAATACTACAAATAAAATTACAAAAGCCAGCAAGAAGAATGCACACTTTGCAGTTTTACAGCTCTTCTCCCAGGGTGTCCTGGAGCTTTGTAAAGCTACAACTTGTCCCTGATCCTACCCCATTTATTTTACCTTATTTTATTCTTTCAGATAAGCAGACAGAGCTCACATGGATTATGTCCTGGTTTTCAGTGGTTTCAGGCACTCGCAATTCCAGGTGAAATCATGAGAATTGAACTGTCTCGATGTGCAAAGTGGTAAGAGAGGCTGAATAACTGTTTAAATCATCTGTCTATAATAGTAATATCAACAGAAAAGAATCCACCACAAACCCCCAGTCAGGCAAAAGTTAGACAAAGCTGAGTGTAAAGCATTTATGTGACTGAGAAGCATCAAGCAGTGGAGGTATTCTTGTACCTAGCACAGACACTTATGCAAGATAAGCTTCTTGACAATCAATATTTGACCTGAATTTGTAGGTTCGACTCTGAGACCAGTGATTACACACTCTTGGCAGGTTTTCATTTTAATTGCATTTATTTATTTATTGTAGGGGTTAACAGCTTTTCTTGGCACCACACACAGCATTTACCCAGATGGTCATCTGTTGTAAGGTCAAGGAAAATAAACAAAAGGACTTTTATACATT
Source organism: Cephalopterus ornatus (assembly GCA_013396775.1). Classification (NCBI taxonomy): domain Eukaryota; kingdom Metazoa; phylum Chordata; class Aves; order Passeriformes; family Cotingidae; genus Cephalopterus; species Cephalopterus ornatus. Next base: position 547,635 of record VZRE01006430.1, on the reverse strand, counting down.
CCTTCTATGAAAGCTAAATTGTGCCAGTAATATTGTCTCTCTTTTGAGATTGTAAAAATATATACAGATATAGAGAGACAGAGAGTTTTAGAGTTGAAATTGTAAAATAAGACCATAAGACTGAGTTACTCCTGGGGAAGTTTCATTTATCCTGAAATCACAGAATCAATTACAGAATCACAGAATATTCTGAGTTGGAAGGGATCCACAAGGATCCTCAAGTCCAATTCTTATGTGAATGGCTTGTAGAGGGATTGCACCCACAACCTTGGTGTTATTAGCACCAGTCTCTAACCAACTGAGCTAGTCTCAGGGTCAATGGACAATTATATCCCTTTTTTCTGTTTGAAAAGCTCTGATTTAATTGTACATTATATTTTAGGACTGTATGATACAATGAAACGGAAAAATAAGGTCTTGCATGTTTTATTCTGCTGAAGTAATTTGCTCATATTATTAGCATTATAAAATAAATTGATGTTGTACTGATAACACACTAGTCATTCACTTTGATAGAAAGTAGAAATTTTAAAATTGCATTACCTACTTTGGCTGTCCAAAGTAAAAATTATTAGAATGCACAGATCACTTCTTTAATCATGCAGAAGCCGAAGTATAGAGGAACTTTCTTAATTACTCTTTATCAAGACCTTACTATATTAAGATCTTACAATTATTATCTTCTATATTTGGCCTCATATCCAACAACCTATTGAAGTCATTCTCTTTGAAGAACTAATTATACAATTATTTTGCATCAGAGAAGTAATTTATGAGATATGAAGTATTCAATTTGCCAGAACTTTCAGTATTTCACTGAAGCTGATTATTTTCTACTCAAAAATGTGCACTCTCATGAGAGGTAAACAAATACCTTCTTCTCTCCATTTTCCTTAGCTAACAGACATATAGGGCAGAAAATTGTTCCTACTGTTGTAAATATTTATCTTTCTAACATGAGAAAAAATAACTGTATAGATAAAAGTCATTGTCATGTATAATCTACACTTTGTAAATGGCATAGTGACCTCATATGCTGGGTGTTGACCTGGAATCAGAGATGAGTTCTAGTAAGTATAGGAAATAAAGCATGTCATTCCATCTCAGCATAATGTCATCTATATCCAACACACTGCAATACCATTCTCCTTCCTTACTCTTAGCCTCTTTGCTTTCTTCCTGTCCACTCTGCTAATATTCACATTTTTGAGACTAGGGAGTGAGCTCCTCTAGGAGGCTGATCCAGCTCAAAACTAACTGCCAAAAAAAAATGATTAGTACCAAATGAAAGGAAGCTTATGTTTTAGTAGTGAATTACCACAACATCAACATAATGCAGCCAATATTCAAATTGAGCAGGCTTTGCCTTAAGATTCGTAAATGGTAGATCAAAATGTACATGTCCTTCAACGTAGCAGCAGAATGACCACTGTTAAGTTCAGCATTTGTGAAAGTAAATAAATATACATTAGCTGTATGCTTAGATTATATTTAAAGATGTTGCAGATTAAGCATAGAAATTGTGAAATATGTTCACAGCTGTTCTAGTAAACAACTTTTGAGGTAAAATAAAGACTGCTGACAATACTACAGTCAAATATAGAGCTCTTATTCATATTTTGCATGTGTCTTCTAAACAATGGCTCTTCGAACTCAGACTAAAATCCATCCATACATCCTGTATTTTATTGAGCAATAGTAAAATTTATTGGGACTTTATTGTCTTCGTGGAACTTCCTGGTTTCAGCAAAAAAAATCTGTTTCTCAACTATGTGAAACAGTACTTATCTTAAAGATAAGCAGCTTATCAGATTTCAGGACTATATTTACTTTAGAATATGATGTACTTTTCCCTGTATACACTTTCTAACTATTCTGGAGATGAAGGAGTAGAGCTTGTATTGCTGTTCTTTGGGGTTTTGGTTTGTTTTTTTCAGTATCACACCTTTCAATCTAATTTTGTTGTTTTTCAGAGGTAAGAATTTGAACTAAGATAAAAAACATCTTTTGAAAGCATTTCCTTGCATCTATTAAAGTAAATGTAAATTAAAAAAAAAACATGCATTGTACACAGATTAAATTTCATGTAACAATACCTAAGCACTTTCGAGTCAGGTACGATTCTAAACTGGAAGCACAAAGGAGTAACTAAAAAACCTAAGCATTTCCTGTTCCAAGATGAACTGTAAATTGCTTTGAAGCTTCATCAACGCGAAAAATGTTTAATTATTTTTACCTTTAATCTATGTCTGAAAACACTGTAAAGAGCAATTAGTATTGGCATTTACCTTCCCTGAAACGTTATGTACTTTTGGACATATTTAGTAAGTCCTTTATGGAAATTTTTCATCAATTGAGTAACTAACAATTCTTCAAGACCAAGAGAGAAGAACTCAGGAGCACTAGTAAAATATTTATGCATGTTAAATTTTTAAACATCATTTAGTGACAGCTTCAATAAAAAAAATATGCCAACAACTTTTTCAAATGAGGTACAGAGTCCTATACAAATGGCCTTATATATTTTCTGCTTACAGTACTTGTGTGACCAGCAGATGTTATTCACACATTTTTTACACACTTGTCTGTGACTTACATGTAGTATCTTATATAATTAAAATTATGAAAATTTACATTTCAGAATGATTTTTTTTTAAACTACCAAAATATTCTATGTGATTATTTATACATATTTATTATACATATATGCAATTGGATAAACATGACTAAACTAAAGAATTCTATTCTGGTAAATCTAGCAGTTCCTTAAAGCCATTCTCTCTGGAACTGCTATCAATTTTTCATTTAAAGATATTATGCTATTATCTGCAATCATCATTGAATCATTTATATAGCAAGGACTGCAGCCTTATTTCAGTACAAATTTAAAAGCTGCACAGCAGAAAAATCTAGAAAATATTATTCTCTCTTCCTTCCTGTGGTGTCATCTGGGCTAATCCCTACCATCAATAACCTGGGATGTTTTCCTTTTTTTTTTCCAAGTGGGACACAGACACCCAAAGACTCAGTTCCTCCCAAAAACAATGGAGCTCTTATACCACTCATACCGGAGCCTGGACTTTGATCCTGTAGCTGGAAAGGAACAGTCACACAAGGCACCAAATGCATCACACCAAGCAGTAGTTCCACTCTATCTTGGAACCATGTTTATCAAGTTTCATCATGGCAAGTGTCCTTGTCAAGCATTTTCTTTCATAACTGGAGATATTTCATGGTTTGAAAATCTGTAAGCCTTCTGCAAAAGACAAAATCTCCTTGCTTACTGTGCTCTCACAGACTTTCCATTTGCTTTGAATACAATAAGACTGTTCAATTTGCTCTGCTGACAACTACCTCCTACTTCATATCAAAACATGAAAATAGATAAAAGGGCTCCAGCTGGTAGTTGTAAGAATTGACTGGAAAAGTTTTAGGCGATGGGCATTCTTAATAGGGGACTCTTCCCTCGGCATTTTACACTCTCTTGCTCAGTCTCCAAAAGATAGGATTGCAGAATTCAGTATCAGGAGCAACTCTTTCGGCAAGAGATCTTTTCCTTTTATGACACAAAGCCACATTTGCAAGCTACGAAGTTCCCTTTAAAAGACTTGTGAGTTTTAAAAGATGTCATTCTCCATTCACAAGGGACTTCCATCCCTTACACAACTCTAAAGGCTTATTGTCTCAGCTTTTGTGACAGATTAGGCCAGTTGTGAGACAAATCATGTGAAGGTAATCTCATCACTAGTGTGTTTCTCTCAGGAGCATATTCTTATCCCTTGCATTAGGTATATTTAATTAGATTCATAGATTCCCTCAGTTTAAAGCCAGAAAGAACTTAACGCATCTGACTTAACACACATAGCAGAGATCCCTGAATATCTCCACTCTACCTTACACTTCATTAACACCTGTCTTCTACCAAGACTGATAGCCTTAAACTGAATGCCTCAAGAGACACTGAACTGAGCATTCTCTTTGCTGCTTTGTTCCAGTAGTTAATCAAATCTACTCATTTTTAGTTTCAATTTGTTTGACATGATTGAAAGTTTTTATGTTTTCTCCTGTTAGACCAGAAGGTCCGTTGTTATTCATCTCTCTCCCCCCACCCGCCACCGCACTTACACAATGTAATCATGTCAACTTTCAAAATTCTTTTCAATACACTACAGAGATTGACCTCTTTGTATCTCATGCTGTCAAACATTTTCTTTAATTCTCTGTATTTCTGCTGATGTCCATTTTGAAATGCAAACCCCAGTACTATATAAAACATTTTGATATAATCTTACCAATCTACAAGCATAAATGTTCCTATCCCTACTCACTAGTCTCTATTTACACCTCCAATATGATATTATTGCTTTTCTTTTACGGTTTCATTTTGAGAGCTGTTGTTGAATTATCTTCCCATTATGAACTGGAACACTTTTTGAGTCATTATTTTTCAGGATGCAGTAGATGTGGTTTATATTTCTTATAATCAGTCATGCAATTTTAGATTTGTTTTTTGAAATATTTTTTCTAGTTATTTTAGTCCATGATTTTTTTCATTACATTTTGTATGCCGTGGGGTTTTTTTCACTTCTATAGTTGTCATTGAGTCAATCCTTAAATCAGTCAAAGTTGTTATCCCTATAAATTGTGTATACAAACACATCTTGAACTTGCATCTGGAAAGATCCCATTTTTACGTCTATCAACTAATTCTTAATTCTTCACTTTTTTGTTTTACTGATTTTAATAGGGATATTTTCCATAAGAAAAATGCTCTTTCTTTGAATGAATGTTGAGATGGTATGTAAAACTTAACCAGAAGCTTCACAAAAGATTGAGAATTATATCTAGAAGAAGTCTTAGATTCCTAAAGCAAAATATGAAATGAACTAAAAGGACTGCAACAAAAAATACCCGCTTGCTTATGTAGCCATTCGTGTGAACAGAGAGGTGCCAAATATTGCTTGACTTTAAAGTTGTCATCTTTCTTTGGCACAAGCTTTATATTGAGCCAGAATAAGCAGCTGAGTATTTCTTATGACTAAGCCTCCATGAGATGTAGAAATGAGTGTGGATTAATCTCACTGGACTTCAGTTGTCTGCTGTACAGATTTTTTATCCAAGCTAATCAGTCTGTGTTTCAAGAGGAAAATAGAAAAGTTTGGAAAACAGTTTTCCAACTTAGTTCAGAAGTCTACACCAGGGTGAGATGTTCTTCTTTTCTGTTCAATAATGAAGAGTCTGGATGAGTCTATCATACACAGGAGTCTAGATCTGGTTACGAGGAGTCCGTCTCTAGCTGCTACACTGCCTAAAGGCATTGAAAGCTCTGATGTAATACCCTTATTCTAAGAATGTTTAACAAGGGGCAACGCAAATGTTTATTTAAAGAAGATCATGTTATCATATCTATATCTGATATTAGCTCATAATCTAGAGGAATACACTCACAGAAGCATGCAAAGTTGTTTCAGTCCCATCCTCAGCCTGATAGAGGGCATATCTCTTCATATCTAAGAATTTTCCGTCAAAATGAAGGGAGCTGAGAAAATAGTGATTTCCTCCAGACTTAGATTTCTTGAACATTGTTTTGGATTTTGATAGGGTCATGTACCTCCTCTCTGTTCCCCAGTTCCTGACAATCAAGAAACTGGACATAGGGATATATCCTCTGTGATATAGAATGGCAATGATATATGATGCCTAGTAAATGCAAATCTACAACTTGAAAGTAACTCAAAAAAGTAATTAGAGCTAAATAAAGGAAAAATTTTGTCAATCAAAGAGATAGAAATGCACACACAAATCCAATTCGCTATAGTTCCAAACTTAATTGTGCAAGCTGTTAAAACACTGGCAAAATATTGGTAAACTAAACTCAGTTTTGTTTTTTATAGCCTCTGCTTTGCTGTGCACATGCTTGCTAGTTCATTTACATAGAAATGAGTCTCAGAGACATAAAGCTTTTCATTTTCACTGAATACAACTTACAAGCATTATGCATGCTAAATTGGAAAGAGACTTCCGAAAAAAAAGTTTTACAGTTCAGTGATATATTGAAACAGAATTTCAATTAAATCTGAAAATTTCTGTGTGTTTGTAGGACGAGGATTGTGTGTTTCTGCTGTAGCTAAAATGACACTTTATTGAAATGGTAGCATTTCTATACTGTGATTTGCAGAGTCCATAAAGTTACTACATTATTGAAAATCTAGAGATGTAAGCCTAGCTTCTGTTTAAGGAATGAGTTCTACGGAGAAGACATGTTCACATATATTGTCCTCAAGAAAACATCACAAAACATTTTAATCTTCTTTAGGAAGAATTAAGTGACTCCTCTGTGAGAGGAAAAACAGCCAGTAGAGGGTGTCCTCATGTCCTTCTCCAGTGAGGCTGTCCTGACTAATGGAATCCACCAGCAAAACAGAACAGAGTAGAATCAGAATCAGATAGCAGTTTGGGTTGGAAGGAACCTTTAAAGATCATCTAGTTCAGCCCCCATGCAGCAAGCAGGGACATCTTCAAATGGCTCAGATTGCTCAGAACTCAGTCCAACCTGACCCTGAATGTTTCCAAGGATGGGACATCTGCCACTTCTCTGGGCAACCTGTGCCTGTATCTCACCACTCTTGTTGGAAAAAACTACTTTCTTATATCTGATATCTAATGTCTAAACTCAGTCTATCCTCTTAGTTTAGGACCACTACCCCTTGTTCTATCACAATAGGTCCTGCTAAAAAGTTTGTCCCTGTCTTTTCTGTGGGCCCCCTTTAGGCACTGGAAGGCTGCAGTGACATCACCCCAGAGCCTTCTCTTCTCCAGGCTGAACAACACTGATTCTTTCAGCCTTTTTTCATTGGAGAGATGTTCTATCCCTCTGATCATCTTTGTGGCCCTCCTCTGGACTCACTCCAACAAGTTAATGTCCTTCCTGTGCTGAGAACCCCAGAGCTGGATGCAGTACTTCAGATGGGGTCCAGAGCGGAGTAGAGGGGCAGAATCCCCTCTCTCGGCCTGCTGGCCACACTTCTTTGGATGCAGCCCAGAACGTGGTTGGCTTTCTGGACTGCAAGTGCACACTGCCATCTCATGTCCAACCTCTCATCCACCAGCACCCCCAAGTCCTTCTTGCAGGGCTGCTCTCAATGTGTTCATCCCCCAGCTTGTGCAGAAAACAGTCTATTCAAGCATTTGTTCATGTTGCCATGCCTTCTTTCAATGCTATGTTGAAATGGACATTATATTTTACCCTAAACAAAAAATATGTTTCAAATGTAATTTAATATCTAAATTTCAGCAAAGGTTTCTACCGAGGAAGTTTATATAGAAGAAATTCTAACTTAAGTAACTGTAAAGAGAACATTAACTGTTGATAGGAATGGTACTAAATCATTACCACATAGGAAGATAATGATAGATCAATGTAAGTAAAAACCTCCCATGAACATAAAGAAAGTTTGAGACAGCTCAGCCCAGAAACCACTTAATTTTATATTTCTAATTTTGACAACTAGCAGTGATGCTTATTGTGTTATTGGAATGAGAAAGAATTAAAACTTGTGATTTTCAAGGACAAGTCATAAGTTATTATACTCAAGAAATGTATACACATTTCTATTAACAATCTAAGCTCCCTAGTAGCTTAAATCATGATGTTACCCCTAATATGAGCATTGTTCTATTAAAGCTAAAGGAATTCCTTCTTTGGGGAATTGGTTTTTTTCAACTCTTACATAACAATTTTAGTAGGTGGCAGTTTGTTTTGCAGATTCCAAAATCCAATAAGCATTTATTTTTTGCCTTTCTTCTTTTTTTTTTTCACCCCTTTTCAGCAAAACAATTTAAGTCTCCTAATGACTCTCAGCACTAAATACATTGGCAGGAGTTCTCTGAAGTAAAAACAATGTTCAGTTTATTCAGTTCATTCTTCTGAATATTAAAATACTCAAAGTCAAATATGTCTAGTGGGACTTTTTATGAGAGATATACACCAGAATAACAATTGTTTTAATAGATTTGTGTCATCAAGTAAGTTCAAATCTCTGGCTTGAGGCTATAAAACATCTTCAGGCTATCTCAATTTAACACCTATTAGTTCAGTTACTGAATTACTTGGCAGAGCACTAAAGGTCTCACATTTCACCCAAAAATGTATTCTAAATGAAACTAATATTTACATGGAAAACTTTGGTTTCAACAAACTGGCATATTCCTAATGAAAGTGGGGTGGGGGGAGAAAAGAAACAGAAAATTGTCAAACACATGTGGTCACAATCAGGGCTCCAAACAGAGTGACACAGTTTGTCCACTGGATAGAATATTAGCCTAGCAAGACTTACAGCAGCCCTACAGGCAAAAGACCAGTATTCCTGGGACTCTGTCCCAGGCTATTTCTTTGCCTCTATCAAAAAACCAGTATTTCCTTTCAGTTATGGCTGAACAAAATGATTCTAACATAAATGAATCTATTATTCTATCATTTGTTATAATCTGAGGTTAAGCATAATCATCAAAAACTTGATTAAAGTAGAAAAACTGATAGAATACTAAAAAAGCTATGCAAAATTCCATAAATGTATGACAATAAAAGAGGAAGGGGAAAATTCAAAAAACATAGGAATGGCAGAAACTTCAGTATTTAATTTGGTAAGTAAATAACAGTATTAACACAGCACAGACTTCCTATAGGTGACATATCAGAATTAATTAGGTGAGAATACTAACATTTTATAATTAACTCCCATGCTATAGGGTAGAAAGAATCAAATATATTTTGGTAACCAGGTTTCACAACCACGACTACCACTACCATAATTGGATAGATGTAAAGATAATAAGTGTTTATTATTATTATTTATACTTAGAAGGATGTTATGTATCTGTATACTTGTATATGCCTTCAAATGTTATACACATGAATGTATATGTATGTGTGAATATATCTATGTGTGTGAATACTCTTACTTTTGCTACATGTTGGGTTGGCACAGCAAGGATTTGGTGGTGGTTGGGCTAGTGCGATGGCTTCTGTGAGAAGTTGCCAGAAGTTTCGCCTGTGTCTGACAGAGCCAATGTCAGCTGGCTCCAGGGCGGATCCACCACTTGCCAAGGCCAAGCCCATCAGAGATGGTGGTAGCACCTCTGAGATAATGTATTTAAGAAGGAGGGAAAAAAAACAAATGCACGACACCAGCAAACAGAGAAGAGAGGAGTGAGAATATGCGTGGCTCAGTTTAACGAGACTGAAGTGTTTGCTAAGGAGGACGAGTTATGAGGAAGACCAAGCTCCTCCCTCTAAGCAGTTGTAAATCTGAAATTAAGATTTTGAGAAATCTGACTACTCTGAAGAGAAAATATTTACATGATCGGGAATGTATTCATTTTATCTTCACCCACACTTGGAAAAACACAAATACAATAATATGTTTTAAAAGTTGCTTCTTTATTTGTATCTTTTTTTTTATATATATAAAGCAAGCATATTCTGATGTTCCACAGATGATCAGGTTGTCTGAGAATAAATTTCTCACAAGAGAAACATGCTGTCTAATATAAAATACACTGATGGATAAGACTGTCAACAGAAAGGATGCATTATCAGAGAAAATAGGAAGCTTCTGTGGAAAAAGTTAAGCTTGTATAAGAATCACACAACGATCAGGTAGAAAACTGTCAGCATTGACCATAAGTAAAGATACAGATGGATCCGCCTGTACATTAAGACAGTAACAGGATTCATAAGATTTTGACAATCTTCACCTTTTCTTGACAATGAAATATGGAGAACTGATTGATTTGATGTGTCTGATAGTTAGATAAGTACTGGTTTAATATCATTAAAGTGAATTATGATGCAGTATCTGACAGAAAGACCTGTTGATCGTGTTTGTCTGGACCTAAGGAAAATAGGTCAGTGAATCAATAATGGGAGAAACAATTCTCTAATTTTAACTTCACAAGTACACAGAGGTTGTTTTAACATTTTCAGGTTTGGGCCCTGCTGAAATACTGACAGGAATACTCTAATGCACTGCATTGCTTTGGATATAAGAAAACCTTAAAAGTCCACAGCAGGTTTACTTCAAAAAGGAAAACTACATACAAAATTATAGAGTCTGTTAAAAGGAAATTAAAAGGAATTGTTAAAAGTTAAAATTCTACTCCCAGTAGAAATACAGGACACTAGATTTATTTCAAACCTCTCTTATACTTGTGTCAACAACGTATATTATCTAAGCAAAAAGACCTAAGGAGCCACATGACCAGTTAAACAACAATATAAAAAAGCATGATAGAAATAAAAACTCTTTTTAATACACCCAGAAGTTGCAACCAGGTCAGAGGAAGAAAATAGAATCAACTCTAAACTCCATCTAAGTTGAGATGCCATTCACCTGAGACTGCTAAAGAAATTAGTGAAATTTCCAATCAGTTAATTTGCTGTATAGCCTCTTCATTACATTGCTCTCAGGACAAAGGGAAGAGATGTTAAAACAATTTTGTTTTAAACAGGGCTCCATCCAACAACAGGCAAATAAACATGGCACATTGTTATGTTCCCATTATTGAGAGATGCCTCTACCTCAATTATGGTGCAAACAAGACCAAATGCCAAAGTCAGTAGTACAGATTTTATTTAACAATAAATGTGAGGTAGAGAGAGGTAGAAAAAAATAGAAAAAAGAGAAGGGGGGAAGGAAAAGAGAGTGAGACAGAGACAGATTAAAAAGATACTAGAAAGACATCACCACCTGTGGGTCAAGTGGTATCCCATTAGTCCTTTTGGTGGTAGGGGTCCCGAGGTCATTCAAAACTTTTCACTATGTATACATTTTAGCAAAAGAAGGAATTCGTGCTCATTGGCTACACACTTCTCTTATTCTATTGGTTAAATGATTCCTTCACTTCCAATCCTAATCAGTCCCATGCTCAGTCTTTCTCTTCTTTGACTTGGTGGGTTGTGCGTGATCTTTCCCTGCGGGAATCATCTTCCACCCAGTTGGAGCTGACCTCAGCTGTTGCTGAGTTGGCTGTCCTTGTAGATTCTTTGCAGTGATACATTCTTCTCCCCCAAGGTCTAAGATAACAGACAACCTTTATCTTATCTCAAGTTCTCATCAGGTGACTTAAATTTCAGTCCAAGTTCCAGGAATCCACAGAATTCAGGGGAAAGTGTGGGGGCAGGGGAGCACTTTGTTGTTTGCAGATGCCATCTGTCCCATAACTTAGGGTGCTTCGACTCTGTTTGACAGACAATATGTATACAGTGTTTGTCCCTCCACACAGTTTGCCACAGTGGGGCTCCTTGTCTGGAGGCATTACTTGGGACACCAGACCTCGCCAGGCCCAAAGTTAGCACCATTCTGCGCTTATCTCAGGGTAAAGTCCTTCTGTGATCTTAACATTGAGACAGGCAATTGTGATCTCCTTAATACACGTGTACCAGTCGAATTGCATAAAGTCATCATATATGTGGATAGATACTGATGCAGAAAAAATGAGTCCCGTAACTTGTAGAAAAATATTTGCTGAAGTCCTGAACAAGAATGTATACAAAATGACTAGGTTTGTGTTGCTTATTTATACAACCAAAATACTTATGAAAAGGACCGCTTATAGGCACTAATTTATCATCAAATTAATGAATTTCAGAGGAAAGGTAATTTCATGGATTCATAATTGATTTAAAAGTAGAAGAAAAAGATAGAAGCATGTAAGTGATGTTTACGCAAAAGAGTTACTGGATTTGCAGTTAGTTTCATGGAAATCAATGCTGAGACATCTATGGCTCAAAACCTTCATCAGAAAAAGTTGGTAAAAGCAAAAATTGACTATGAAAAGTTGAAGAAGAATCTGACAATACTAAATAACTGGATAACCAAACAACATTAAAATAACTAGGCAATATTAACAGTATCTTTTGTGCCCTTACAACTTCTTGTCTTCTTCATTCATTGTTGTTATTTAGGTATTTTTTCTTTCAGGACAAAGATGTTTTTACAGGCTACATGTTTTTAATTAAACATTTAAAGGAAAGCAGAATAGTTGAAAGATTTTCCATCAATATTCATTCTTTCTCACTTATTCTCCTTTTGAGTTGGGTTTGTTGTTTCAGGTTTGTTGGTTTGGTTTTTTTTCCTTTTTCTCTCTAAGATACTAGTTTTACTTTGCTATGATTTTTTTAAATTTCCATTATACAAACAGAGTCTCTGTAAAGCTCCCTTTGCTTCATTTCCATTTTCTGGAGTAAATTGTCTTTCTAGACTGAAAAGATGGTACTTCATTTGTGATTTGTTTCTTTTCAACCGCAGGAGGACATGCTAGAAAACTGGTTCAGCCAACATGGGGAAACTGTGCTCCAGTGTCAAAAGCAAATGAGAGATATGACTCTAGAACTTACTGACTACTCATGGAGCTAAAGGGTTGGGGTCCTCATCTGTACTTCTAACTATTAATTCTTTTTTTTTCATTGACAGTTTGGTTATACTTTCTCTCTCTCTGAGTTCTTTAACTATTTCTGTAAAAGAGCAGAAATATAGTGAGGTTGAAAGACTCTGCCACCACTTTTGATCTGTTTATCTACTTGTCCATCACAGCTCTCTGAAGGAGGAAGAGGTATATTTGAATCTCTGGGTTGAAGAGGGCACATAATCCTGCACTCTCCCTTTTGAGTGCCTAAGGCATAGCCTGAAAGCCTCTGGAGATTGCTAGCAAAACAAAAACACATACTTCCTGTGTTAGATAATACTCAAAGATGATAATATCTGGACAGAAGAGTGACAAGTTCTTAAACTACCTTTATATATCACTTTAGACATCTAGTGGATGTGACTCAGCTGAATCAAGAGTTACTATTTCTGTTGTTACCTAAAGAAGAAATTTGAAAGAGTATTAGATTGGTATTTTCTCTCTTCTAGTATTTTATTTTGTAAACAAACCCCTCTGCTCTGTTTTGATTCATGTCTGCAGTGCAACAGTAGTTATTAGTCGTTCTAGAGCAAGATGTTTATTTGGTGTAAATCAGTACACAGTTTTATAGAAACATGACAATCTAAACAACATGAGGTTTTTTGCCTTCCTTGGGCTATCTTTCAGAGTTATATTAGAAAGAAGGAACATAAAACATATGAGAATCAAAAACCTTAGTGCAAAATAGAAAGACTGAAAAGGATTTGGCTAAGCTGACTCACTATCAGTGCATTGATTCCGTCTTTGTAAACTCTAGAGGTATAAATGGTGATTAAAAAGGAGCTGTTTTCCTTTACTTTGTTCAATATATTTATTATCCTTAAGTCATTTATACAGAGATGCCTTAGAGGCTCATGTGGGGACTGAGAAGGAAAGATACTAATGTCATTTTCACAGCATTTTTTTTAATTAAGATTTTCTATATATGGCATGAAAACATTAACGCTTTTTCAGCACACAAGACACGAAAAGGGTCCTGAACCTGCTGTAACACTTGAAAAGCATTTTAGAAGAGCAGAAAATTTTAATTATTAAAAGGTTACATGGGTGGTTCTGCTCTGTTTGTCCATAACACTCTCAATATGGCGTGATTGTCTCTGCATTCTAACACCCTGCAGCAGCAGCAAATTGTGCTGCTACCAACACTAAACCAGGGTGTTTTTCAGCAGTCAGCTAATTGGAAAATTGTAATAAAGTGGAAAGCACGTATTATGGCCCCATATGATTCCAGCTTATGCCAGCACTTCCCTTGCTGCTTCTTGATTTGTTGTATTTCTCCTTCCATAGTCACTGGTACCCATAAACTGATCTCATGCATACTGGCATTTTAGTCAGTTTGAACACCCTTTTACATGAAACAAACACAGTATTTCATGGCAATGACCTTTATTTTTATGTGCTTTACTATTAAAGTATCTTCCAGTGATTACAGAATGCCCAATTATAATGCTAAAGGGTTGAATCACATAGCCTATAATTTATAGAAGCTACATTATCATGTGGAAAAAAAATACTTAATACTCCATACTGTATTATCTGTTACTGTGACTGCCCTCACAATAGCTGCTTGGTTGCAATTCTTTAACTCTGAAAGCTTAAAGTTAAGCATTATCATTTCACCATTCCCTGATGAAGTAATTGAATATCCAAAGGAAGAATTCTCAAGTTATAGCTAAAGACGTAGTTATCCTTTCAGGATATTTCTTTATAGCACTCAATGGGAATTTATGTAGCCAAAATGCTGCATAAAGGAGCAAAATAATGAGCCAGAGAAGAAACTCATCCAGAATTGAATTTAACAACTTCCTCTGACAGAGAGAGATGAGACTGTACCTGACCACAAATTACATACCTTTTTTATAGTATGATTTTGCAATGACTGAGAATAAGGTGCTACTTACCTTGTTAACAAATCTACTTACAGCTGCAACTACTCGTTACTCAGATTTCCAAACTTAAAGTGAAGTACAGCCCCAGCCATGGCCTTCATAACTTACAAAAGCTGAAGAGACTGATGCCTAAAATGGAAGGAAAAATTCTCCAAGCATTATACTGCAGCAATAGCTTGTTGACTTTATTGCTCAACAACTGAGTAATAAAGATATGTTTTCCATATCTTTGCATTTGCTTTGAACTAATCCATTCTGCTTAAATTCAGTAAATATCTTGTTTCATCTAGCCTTTTCCACACTGCTCCAGAGATTTGTGCTTCTAAAAATCAGATGAAACATTTTTTAACTGCTTACACATTATCTCCAAGAACAGCTTCTTCACCTTTGTTCCCATCGTTATCTAATTGAAATGACCTTGAGAGCTCAGGCATGCCTATCTGCTTAATCAAGAATTGGCAAATATTATAAACAACACAGACCCCAAATGTACTAAATCTATTCCATTGACATCTTATTCACCTTCATATACTGAAGAGCACTGGAGCCAGAAAATAGCCCTGAAGAAATTGCACAAGTGATAGGAAGCTGGTGTTACTAGTATTCATTTTAGCATATTGTATAGAACAATAATATTGATTTGTGTGCAGTGATTATGAAAAAAGGCTGCTTTTTATTCAGAATATACTTGGAATTTTTGACAACAGAAGAAAATATATTTCTTCACTCCTGCTGGGAATATGGCAACCTTAAAGCAAATTTAACATCTTCATGTCATGAACATTTTGATTTATTTTGCATTTCCAAATATGGGGAGGTTTCACAATACTAAGACAAGCATTACCATCATTTTATAAGAACTTGACATGAAAATTTGTAAGACATGTGGAAACAGGGTAAGACCAAATATCATTCAAGTGGCCATTTTATTCAGTCATGTTCCCTGACATTACAGTTCTGAATTATTCTGGATCTACTAAAATCTAATTTAGGTTTAGTACAATAGTATATATAGAGAGAAATCTATAGTACAGATTAATACAGAAATATATACTGCAATACAACTCTTGTTTTTAATATAGAAATATGAGTAACATACCGTAAGATCCCAAGGCTTAAGCTATGAGTTCATCAAAGGGGTTTTACTGTAATAATAAAGAAGGCTCCAGAAACCACCTCGAGTCATTAAATAAGAGCCTTCAGTTCTTTTATACCTTGAGACAGTGCATGGGAGAAGACACCATACAAGTTTCTCAGGATGTCAAATATCACACTTTCACTGGCAAACTATGGAAATTAAGGGAATTTGGCAAAAGTTTTATCTTAGTTTAATGAGATAAAAGTGTTTGTTAAGAAGGGCGGGATAGGAGAAAAAATCCAAACTCCTCCCTCTGAGTTATTGTAACTTTGAAATTAAGATGCTTCGGTCAAAAAGGTGTGGAAAAGAAAATAACAACTCTTTAATAAATATATAAATATCTTGGTGTAACACAAGCAAACAAACCACAATCCCATAATCAAAACTTCCACCAAAAACAATCAGGTATTTTTCCTTGCCTCTTGGTGCAGTTATAACCACCCCCAGCAGGGGGCGCCATGGGAGGCGGAGCCTCAGTGTCCCACTCGCAGCCAGCAGGGGGCGCTTTCGGCCACTGTGTCCTTGGGGCCCAGTGCACAGGAGGCACCTCCCAGGTCCTGGGAACATGGGCCTCTGCCAGCGCGGGAAGGGAGAAGGGAAGGGTGGTTCCTCCTGTGTACTCACACTGTCGAAGGCTGGCTCTGGCTGGGACCCCCTCTTTCATCGATGGGTGCAAGCTGCTGCCAACACAGGAAAGGAGGAGTGGAAGGGTGGCCTTTCCCATCAAAGGTTCCTTCACAGATGGCACTAGCTTTCTGATGAATCCGAGACAAGTCCAGCCATGGGCAGAGCACGATGTGAGGAATCAGAGGCAAGCCGGAACCTTCCCTGGGGCCAGAAGAAGCCAGTGACCCGGCGAAAAAAATAAGTCCGGAGACCCTTCCCCACACCACTCCCCGAGTCAGGCAAAAAGTAAAGTGAAGTCCAGCCAGCAACCATGAGGTTGGAATGTGGACTATCAGCTAATCCTTTCGCTCACCATCGCTTCAGTCCAGGGGAGTGTCCAGTCAGATAGCCTTCTTCCCTCTCCAACTGCTCAACACTTCTCTTTCACATTGGTAAAGGGAAAAAATTCAAAGCAGGATTTTTTTGGTTCTTTGAAAAAAAACCAAAACGCACACAACAACAACAAAAATCCAAACAAACAAAAAACCCACGACAAGTTTAAAGGGCAACATTTACCCAAAATAAAGCATTCCACAAAGCATTAACTTAGCAAATGCTAACCCATACAACTTAGCAAAATCCAACCTATCTGAATTTAGGTTACCCAAATATCAAGAAAGGAAATTAGGAGAAGAAGAAGAAGTAAAGACAGAGAGAGAGAAAAGATAGAATTACAACTACCACCCCATAGCACCCACAGCCACCACCCAGGTCCAGCATAGATCCAGCTACCAGGAGTCTAGGAGATGGCAAGGCCATGACCACATGATGGCCACAATGTGCCGGTTTTATCTGCTCTGGCCCGCTGTGGCCACCCCCACCCCAGGCGGGACTTCTGGTGTGCCAGCCAATCTGGGGCTGTGTCAGGGGCTCCAGCGGGTATAGTTTGGGGAAATGCTCCTGGTGTGCCAGTGACTGACAGCTGCTCTGGGGCTGCCCAAGGAGGTTCCAGGGGGCTGGGATGTGGAACAAGGCACTACTACACCTTCGCAAAATTCAACCTGTCCCTTCCACATACACACACACACACACACACACACACACACACACTCTTTCTTGAGTTGGTACGAGCCAATAACTAATATAATAATCCTGTGCCTCGCACATACGAGTCATAGTTTATGCTTTTACGTGTACACACTTTTGTTGGAAGGCATAGTTGGAAGAGTTGTAGTTTCTACTTATTGCTGATTTTAATGGAAGCTGAATATGTTTATGTCAATTTTGAATTAAGTTCTCCGTCTCCATTTTGAAGCAATTAGCATGCTTTTGTGCTATTCTATTAGTTGCAAAGTCAATCAAAGAAGCTTTTCATTATTTTCCTTTTTCTTAAGTCAGAGACATTCTCCACAAGGAAACAAAGAGAAGTTCAGTCTCTTTTGTTTTGCCTTTATTTCATAGGCTGTTCTTTGTTCATAGTAAACTTCTTTTGGTGGGTTTTTTTTAATGGAAAATGGACATGGTTTTTCTCTGAGGAATCTAAATTAATTATACTTCCTCAGAGAAAGGCAGTCAAAAATTTCTTTCTACAAAAAGGATGATTAATACCTCCATCACTCTTTACAGACAATATTAAAAATAATGGCTATGTTTTCAAATAATTTTTTTATTATAACAAATTATCACATATAGCCAGAAAATCTCATTAAATTTGCAGAAAGAACCGTTCAACATAGATATTTTACAGTAACCTGTAAAATGTGAATGTCAAAACCAGATTGGCTAGGTTGACTAAAGGACAAGCAGGCACATAAAAACACAACCTTAGATTCTGACTGATGTTCCATCGGTACCTCAGATTTAATCTTACCACTCTCCATGTTCCTAACAGTACATGAGCAAAAACAGGACAGCTTTAGTCAACACAAATTCTTACCTAAGCATCTACAGTCTGGAGCATCCTCTACTTACAGTCCTGTGTGGCTTAACTTTGTATCTGCTGCTCTCAGAGGAAACCTAATCAGTTATCCAAATATCTCTCCCAGCATAAAGGGATTCTGTTGCTTTACAGGAACCTAATAGTTGCTGGTGTCTCAGACTAAAAGACTGATGAGGCCTTGAAACAAAGACCATAAGTCAGATTTTTCCTCCTGGACTTCTCCTAATCTTTATACTAGAAAATCCCACGTGTCTTGCCCATCGTTTCAAGAGCAACAGATCTTGCATATGTGCCTGAACAGTTAACAGCTCCGAGTCTTTGTGAGGAAGAGTGAAAAGGACCTTTTCTAATCAAGAGCATAAAATCAACCTTCTCTAGAGAAGGCATTTGCCTCCAGAATGCAATTAATTTTAAGTTACTCCCTGTCATCAAGTCTACCTTTATGTGGGCAGTTATCAGTGGTAAACTCACTGAATATTTTGGTTATTTTGTCATGCAGTTCTGAAACACCTAATTCTCCTCCCCTACTGGGATCCCAGGAACTTTAGAGTAGATTTTTACCACAGAGACTAAACCTCTAAAAGCTATAAACCATTAGCATTGTGATAAATGCAATTCTCTATGGCATTTAGTCCATGGGGTTCGCAAATCCAAGGGACCACGTATTCTTGAGCGCCATCTAGTGGGGTTTTCATGTTTTACAGATGCAGAGATTTAAAACTACTCTCATAGCTCTTCGCTACAATCAGAAGGATTTAAAACATGATCCCATATGTTCGCTAAACTTTTCATTGCTGTTAAGAGCCGTGGGCTTTCTTTTTCTCCTGAGTGTGCAAGGGAGTAAAGAAAAGTGAGCTATTACAATAGTTTGATGGTCTATATCCAGAAAATTTTTTAACTTCTCTAAGTTAAATCCTAAGGCCTGGACCAGGAATCACACAGACACAGCGACCTTCAAGCCCAGAACTTTGGAGGAGCTCCAAGGACTATATGTGCTGCAAAGAAAGATGAAGATAAGGAAGAAGGGGTCCCACACGCCCCCAGATCCAATTCCCAGAGGGGCGTGTCAGGGGGCAGAACTGGGCAGAACTGGGGGTGGACAGATCTGGGATTGGATGGACCTTATTATAAAATCATAGAACCACCATCTGAGTGCACGCGTCATGTGTATTCCCCAGGCCTCAGGCCTGAAATGAAAGGATCTACTCCCTTCATCTTATCTTATACACTAAATTGACCTGGAGTTTTTTTCTCTGCGGTCTCTTAAGGCAACAGTTTGACTTAAGAGACCTCAGAGAAAAACTTTTTGCCTGTTATTTTTTTTTTAGGAAGAATTAAGAACGGTTTACAGGTTTCTCAAAGCACAAAAAGGAAAATGCAAAAATAAGAGAAGTATAATTGGGAAACTTTGTACCTGAAAGTGAAAATTAAGAGAAGAAAAACTATTCCCTGAGAAATCACTTGAAATCCATAAATTGAGTTTACAAACACGGATGCAAAAAATTTCTGAACCCATGACTAAACCCAGCATTTTAAACTGATCTAAAACTTAATTTATAGACATTTACAGCTATGGCCCCGTTTAGAGGTACTTTTCCATAGAAAAATTCAAGGTAATACATTAACTAAAGTCTTGCTAACAGAAACAATGAAGTAGGATAAATCATCTGTTTACTTTATGGGGATTCTTGCAGAGGTGTTTTTCTGCACAGTTCTCTTCTTTATATCTGAGGCATGATTCCTTGCAATGTATAGCTTCTCAAAATGGCTTACAATTTAAGAAAAAAATCTATATGCGGAAAATAGTTGTAACTGACATGATAAGTAAGCGAAACAGGAGTAAATTCCTTTCTACAGGTTTTTTTCCTAAGCAAATTATAACTAGGAATATATTAGTAGTTTATGTTTAGGAAAAAGTTTAGCCTTTTTGTAAATAACTCTTGTCCTTCTATTTAATATTAAGTGTTTGTGGTGTCCAAGTCAACAAATGTGGAGTATGTTGCAATATGAAATCACATAAAATAGCCTTTTTCACAGAACAATGAATTGAACAATAATTATATTTCTATTGGTCCTTTCCTTACTGTTTTTAATATTGAATATTAAAGGAAACATAGGTTTACATTTTTTACATTTTTTATCATTTAAAAAACCCACTTTTTCTACTTTTCAACCTTTCATTTACTATAATTCCCTTGAATATTAATACTATAATCAAGCTACATTTATGTTATTTATTATTTTATCCTTGTAAAATTTATAGGAAAATTAAAAATATGAGCAAAATATTAGGGGGAAAAGAACCCCTTATAAAACCCAAATTATTTTGTTACCGAAGACAGTTTCCAAAAAATAACCTATTCTAAACTGCAGAGTACATTAAGTGTTTGCTGTAGGATTTTCATAAAATGGTCTCTAAGAGAAACAGCAAATATAACCACCAAAGCTTCTTGCTTTTTGCCTTTATTTAGGTTTTCTTTTGGAAGTCAATAATATAGCTAAGAGTTCGTCAGAACTTGTCATCATGACAACATTCTTAGAGAATGAGTTATAGCAAGAATGATATTTCGATTTTAGTACTCTAACAGTACCTATGGATACAGTAATTTACCTCCATAAATGAATGGAAGTCCTTTCATAATCCTCAAACATATCTTTATATCTTCATTTTCCCAAGCAGGAAAAGGTGAATCATGTTTTGTCTCTGGAATATCACATAAAACTCCCTTGTAGAGGAAACCATTTATACAGAAAGGGAACACCATTTTGGAGTAAAGGGCAAAAGTTAAAAGAAAAATATATTTTCTGCTCCAAAGTTCTTTAATGGGGAATTATTTCCTTAGAAGCATCGGCAAATGTGAGAGGAAAATAACAGAAGATATATGTTCCCTAGCAATCTACAGTACAATTATACCCAACGGGTCAAAGTTCATCATTTCCCTGCATCTTTTCTGGGGAAATAGCACAAGCTCTTTGAAGTTTTCCAGCATCAAGACTATGGGTGTTTGGAGGGGTACATGAACTGGCCATAAATGTCAGAAATTTGATTATTTTTGCACATATCTGCATTATGATTATATGTGCACAGGAAAAACTTGTCCAACTAATGTGCTCTATCACTGATTATTTATTATCAAGCAAAAACATTTTTTTTCTCATTTTTACTTCTTTGGTATTTGGAAGTGTTTTGTTGATAAAGCAAACTAAATATGAATTTAAGAGAGTTGTCAATGAGCATTTTCATGCTTTTAAACTTGCTAAAAAAATGGAAAGCATATGAGTTTTAGTTCAGCACTCTCATCCCTATTAAAAATTGTTTACATTTGACCAATTTTGTCTCTTTTAGGGGGTTATTTAGTATCTGAGAATATAAGTGTTCTGCTTGTGTTAAGGCTTTGCTGTTTGATGGAAAATGTGAAGCTTCACATTACCCAACATAGCCTTTTCTTTCGGTATACCACAGTTTCAAGATCAGATACAAAGCTCTCAAGGTGCCTGAGTAGTTAGCAAAGTCTCCAAAGCTCATCATCCTGAGTACTTAGCTAGACTCTATCACTGGTGCTCTCACTCATCACTGATCTTGTTAGGTTTTCTGCTACTCAGCAAAAAGAGTAAGCCTATGTGGAAGATAGAATGGTCCCTTTTTTGTCATGAAATGAAAACTAAGGGGTTCACTGTTAAACACTCAGGTAACACATATAAAACTAAACAAAAAAATATTATGTTTGATCTATTAAACTTAGAGCAACAGGATATCATGGAAATCAAAAACATACGTAAGTTCAAAAAGTGATTTGTAAAACTCCAGGAGCTTGTCAAGGATTGGTGAATATTGAGCCTGATAAGATGAAGAGACTCTGTATTGGTTCATATTGTTCTTGAAAGGATCACATATTTTAAGGGGTGTGGTAAGGTCTTTTTATTTGCGTGATATCGATTATAACAAGTATTGCTTTAATGGAAGAACATTTGGCAATTTGTCTGTTACACAATCTGTATGGAATCGTTGTTCTTCCTTATTAATGGTTTTGATGTTTCAATATGATGACATCAGAGCAACAGTGATCTGAGTAATTTCTATTCTATAGAAATGGCATCTGTCATTATTCACATCCACTTCGGAAAGGAGATTATTTCAGCTAGGCATATTTTAATCCACATAATAAATGTTAAAATTAAGCATTAAAAAGCTTATTTATTTACAGATTGATCCTTTATTAGTATTGTCGTTACTCATTCCATCCCTAATGCTAAAGAAATTAATCATTCCTTCCTGGTTTTTATGTATCAGAATAATCTCCTTCAAGAGTTCCTGACAATACATCTTCAAGGTGATTAGCTCTACTCAGATTCCTTTTTGCTGCATTTCAACTTCAGCAAAGAAAAAGAACTGAAATTCTACATATTTCACTTTGAGCTCTTACTGACAATTTTTTATACTGATATTATCATTTCTGTGTGTGCCCAGATGTGATGTTTCTTAGAAACCTGGGGTGTGCTAATTAACTAACAGAAAGAAATGGTGGCATCTTCACTAAATACCTGTAAACAATCCTTTATGTAAAAGGTGCTTGATTTCCGATTATTTTCTAAAGAAATTATTAATTTTTATTAAGAGTATATTAATTCCATGATGGTTGATATAAGAGAGCTTGGGTATTTTCAAGGCTATATCCTAACAGTGAAATTCTTTTTAAATGAAAGATTGTAATTTTTTTGTTAGAATGCAGGCTGGTTAAAATTGAACTCTCTCCCATGCTGAATAGTTGGTTCCAGCAACATCAAATAAGCCTCACTACATAAGAGGTTTCAGATGCTTCAAGCTCCCTGTCACAGAGGCAGAAGCCTCAACTCTGTGTTCTGTATCTTGAACCAGAACTCCCAGCAGCTTCATTAGAGTAACCTGGAAGTTAGAAAGTCCTCTGTCTTCTTCAGAAAAAAAAAAAAAAAAAAAAAGAATAGCAGTCTCAGGCAATCCTAGCCCCAGGAAACATAATTTCAGTGCAAAAATACTTGTTTATATGATAGCTGAACATTTCTTAGGCTGTGTTGCTTGTAGGATTTTTTTTTCACTTGGTTTTGATTTAAAATGAGTCCAGATCTTGACATATCAGTGTTTCTGAGAAATAGAATTCTCAAGTTCAGGCCAATTCTATTAGCAGTTCTAAAATTGCTAACCTTAGCATGTTCAGAAAGTGAAAGAGCAGAAGAGAGAAAAGTTGCTTTAAGAAAACCTAGGAAAACCTGACATACACTGCAGAAAAAATAGGCATGAACAAGATTTTTTGCTTGTGTCTATTTCCAGGAAAAAAAAAAGGGTCCAAATCCAAAAGCTGTTACTGAAGGTTGGAATAGTTCTATACAATATGAACAACCCCTTTATGTAACAGCATCAGTATTCTCTGATGAATATGTCGCATTCTAGACTTTAAATATATAACATTTTAGTCTTTCTGATCACTAATTCTCTTCTGAAGACGCAAAATCTTGTAGCATTGATGAATGGTATCTCAAGTACTATCTACTTTGACTACCAATATGACACTAGAAACATAAATTTCTGATTCCTACAACATAAATATAGATATAGACCTACATGTTGACCCATATCCACTGACATAAACATCCCTTTCTTACCATGAGTAGTTCCACTGGCTTTAGTAAGACTCACGTGAGTGGCCTAATTCAATGCATTAAAGCTTAGAAACCTAAAACACCTATAGACATGAAAAATTAGCCAATAAAACACCTCTGTCTGTTGCTTCTTTTATAACATCTACAAATTCTGAGCTCATTAAACTTAAATGAACCTAAAGGTTTTAGCTACCCTGTTGATTGTTTTTTCTCTGTGTGCCTTTGTGCCACAGCAGGAGTGTTGTATGCCTTTGCAATATTAATATTTCTAAACATCTGGCATCTCCAATATGAGTTCACAGACTATTTGTAGAGAAAATCTAATGAAAAAGGAAAAAAAGTGAAACTGTAGTTTAAAACAAGTTTCCACAAATAAATCTCAACCAGCAGCCTCCTCTGAAATGTAACTTTCAATAAGATATCTCTTTCTGTTGGAGGTGTTTTAAAAAGGTGAATTAAATTAATTGAACAGACAAACTCCAGCAGTGTGGAATGATCCAGCAGAGAACATATATCCCTGTATAATCTTTACTTTGACTCTCACAATTTATATATTTATAAATTTTCAACCAGACTAGAAGGAGAAATTTAGGTATTACAGAGACACATATACATGCACGTCGTCAGTCTGACTTTGGGAATTTACACAAAAAAATATAAATACATGAGATCAAACAGTACACTTTAACCACTTCAGCTCTTACCATCAGAAGTTATAAATAAATAAAACCAAAGTTAAGGTAGTTCTCATCACTGACAAGGAAAAAAAGAAAGAAACCATTTCTTATTACAAGACATGTCATTCCCTTCTCATTAAAAGTCTGTAGAGAGGAAGACAGGATAAAGCCCACCTGTTTCAGAAACTATTTTGCGCTTAAGATTTAAAATTACATGTTTATTATAAGATTCAAGATGGACCTTTTTATTGCACTCTGAATATTTCAAACCTATGCACACTAAAATTATGGATACCCCAAGAAAATGTTTTTTCTCTATTCTGTATTCTACTTAGCTTAGTGCCTTGTTTTTACTGCTTTTCCTGAAAAATCGTCAATGGCACATCAATTGAAAACATTATTTAATTCCCAATGTCAATTACTTTCAGAATTATTATATTTAGAAACCAACTTGTTACCCTATTGAATTGTGACTTAATTTCCTAAGAAAGTACATAATTTTTAAAATATTATGGAAATTAAGGACTTTGCTATTGATGCCTCTAGATTTTTTTGAATTTTTAGCTTTTTGTAGATTTTAGAAATAACTATTTTAGAACAATAGTTTACATTTACCCAACCCTATTACCCCATTTCATATTGAACTTCCTAAATTCCTTAGCTTGTTTAGACTCCTCTCAAGGCAGGCCTTCATTATGTTTTGCATTGCACCCCAGGCCTCTACAAGAAGATACCACATAGTCAAAGCAACCTTCAAAACCCAGAACCTTGAAGGAAATCCAGGACTTGCTGTGAAGAAGAGGAAGATGAGGAAGAAGAGATCTTAGAGGACTCCTGACTCAATTTCTAGAGGGTTGTGCCAGGGATCTGAGGGGCAGATAGATTTGGAATCGGACAGACAGTACCTGTGGAAGCCCTGGACACATGGGTGCGCATGTCTGTACTCCCCGTGGTTGAAGGCCTTCAGGTAAAGAAACTGCTCTATATCTTACCTATACTAAATTTCCCTGGTGAGTATTTTTGCTCCTGCGTGTGATCTTTAGGCATCAGTATTAACACATATTAACTTAGTCATTTTAAAGTTCACTGTAATCAGGGTAAAACTTGTAAGAATCATATCTTGCACATGTGGCTTTTGCAAACACAATGATTATT
The DNA here is from genome assembly GCA_013396775.1 of Cephalopterus ornatus. Lineage (NCBI taxonomy): Eukaryota > Metazoa > Chordata > Aves > Passeriformes > Cotingidae > Cephalopterus > Cephalopterus ornatus. Next base: position 522,132 of record VZRE01006430.1, on the reverse strand, counting down.
CTTGATGCTGCATGGCTGACTGGCCTGACTTTCGGTAATTTCTTTTGTTTTGTTCTATGTAGTTCTAGCCTGTTTATCTGCCCATAGTACACTCCTTTTACGTAAAACTTTAGGGTCCTCTATAGAAGGTGAAATCCTGACTTGCAAACATCTACACCTGTGCATGTTAGCAGAGTTAAAATGAAACAGATGTTTAAATGCCTACTTTCAACTAAAATTAAGAGGAAGACGATTTGATTACCAAGGGAGTCAGGCAGTTAATATTTCTTGCAGGGAGTGAAGGATTTTAAAAGTAACTCCCCCCCTATTCAGTGTTGCTAAGTAGCTCCTTCTCACCTCCTTCATCAGGAAAAAAAAAGTATCTCTCCCTAAAACAAGAATTCTGGATTGTAGAGTTAAATGGGCTATGCATTTGTCATACTGTTCCTTCAAATAAATAATAGTCTGCAGTTTCATTAGCTCCTTCACTGTCTCCCATCCACAGTCCCTTTGCTGAGCCATGTTCAGCCTACTTATCACCAGAATGCACTTTTAAAACACAGCACATTTCAGGCTTCATTTACTTGATTGTGGAATAAAGTAGAAGACCAGAGGAAAAATAGAGAAAGTGGTTTTTCATAGTTCTCAAACTTCAGTTTTATAGAACCAAAATCTGACATTAGAAAAACCATGTAATTCTTCCAACAGAAAAACATTTCTTTACTTCAGAAATTAGCATTGGAACAGACTTTCCAGAGAGGTAGTGGAGTCACCATTCCTGGAAATGTTCAAGAAAGGACTAGACACGACATTTAGTGGTTTAGTTGACATGGTGGTGTTCAGTCAAAGGTTGGACTCAATGATCTTAGAGGTCTTTTCCAATCTTAATGATGCCATGATTCTATGATTTTATGAAATTCAGACAACACATCACAATAAAGTTTTGAGATCTCCATCAAGCATTCTTTCTCACATACACATTCTGAATCAGATAACATTATTCATTTTCTCTTTAAATGCTTTGATTAGCAGGAAAAAAAATGGTTAATATGTCATCAGAATAATCATAAGGCTTTAAAGTTACTACCCTAATTGAGCTGAGCAGGGGAAATTTACTCCTCCCAAAGGCAGTCTTTGCACTTGACCTACTCTTCTTCAGGTAAAATAAGTAAACCTCAGCTGCATCTCTGCTGCCTCCATTCATCACCTCTTAAATGAAGGGTCAGTGTGGAACAGTACTCCAGAAGTGAGCATGACCAGGTAGATTGATCACAGCTGAGAAATCCTAGTCTGCCAGAGGATTTCTTCTACAGCCAGCTTGGGAAGTGTTTAAAGAAACACCAATTAGTAGAACCTGCTTTTTTCAAGAAGAGCTAAAAAGCAATATTATCTAATGAGTCCAGCAGAGTTGCATTTTATCTCTGTCTCGTATGTGCACAGGGAAAGTGAGGTGTCGGGAAGATACATTGATTGAATCATTTTAATTTCATATTTCTCATTAATATATTGAATTTTACATTATTTAGCTCAAGTAGAGACATTATAAATTTATGACTTTTATCAATCAAGTAGAATTATGGACATATCCCATGCAGTTAACCATCAGTTTTGTAGTTAAAGCACAGATTCAATAGATTCAATCTCATATAGATGTCATCGGAAAAAACAGCAATCCTTTCCAAATTACAGCATTTATTTTTCATAGATAAAATTGAATTTGATGAGGTTTCAAAAGCAAATTAGTAGCTAATTTAACATCATGGCAATGATAAAATTGGCCTCCTTGTAAAAATTCAGCTGGGAGCTGTTGTGTTGTGTTATTTTGGTGTCATTTTTGGGTTAGTTTTTTTTTCACTTTTGAACCAGATAGCATTATTGAAGTTGTTTAGGATAGAAGAATATATACAGATATATATACTTTGATACATATTTATCTCAAATATATATATCAAATTAAGAAGATAACCAGGAATTCACTGCTTTTTAGAACAAAAAAGATAGCAGAATTATTCCAAAGGCAGCAGAATTAAAACAGAAAATGATACTTTCTTATATGAGCTGAGACTGTAATATGGAACTCACTCATTTTACCTGACATAAGAAGTCTTCACAAAGGATTTAAACAAATTCATGGAAGAATTTTTTGTAAAACATGCACCATATAAGCATCTATTACAATAGGTCTATCAAGACCTCTGCAAATATTATATTGGGCTTAAAAAGTCCTGATTGCTAGAAGCTGGAGAGGAAGTTTCAGTCCGTTCTTGTCCTGTAGTCACAAGCTCCAAAGTGACTGTTGCTAGAGCTGGAGAACTGGAATAAGGTGAACACTTTGGTGTGGCCTAAGTTAGCCATTACTGTTTTTCTAACTCAGATTTAGTTATTTAAATGTTGCTGAAATGGCAAGCTTCTTTTGAAGCGGGGATAAGGGAAGGATTTTATCAAATAATCAGAATTTAAAAATTTTTACCACATTTTCTTTTAATATTCTTCATAATAAAAATTTCCTTTTTAGTTAGGCTGAAGGGTAACACTTTCCTCGGGCTATTCCACATTGAATAGTCTGTTATACATGATTTCCATATTCCCTTATTTTACTGAGCTTGAAATAAATTCTTTCTTCTGTATGATGTTCCTTTTTCTGACTGATTTTTCCTTCCATTGCACTCACTAGGACTAAAGTGCAGATTAGCTTACTCTAATATAATCATTGTCAGTTCCTCTCAACTGTTTTCAGCTGTTGAAAATATATTAAAAAAAATAATATCTTGTCCCTTTTGAGAAAATGGGGATGCTGACTACCTTTTGAAAGAGATAGCTCTATTCTGCTGGTTGAATTCTCAAATCCTTTCAGATGCAGGTCACCAGGAAAAAAAAAAAAGGCAAGAAGAAAGAAAAAGGTGGAAAGTTATTCAAAAAGAAAATTCTTTAACTGAGAAATTATCAAATAAGAGGCAAGGGGAATCATGTGGTTGTGGAAAACTTGCAGTATTGTCCAACTAGCATTTGCAGGTAGGTAACCTCTCTGAAGATTTTAGTACTCAAACACTCACTACTCAACTAAATTGTTAAAGTATTGCTCCCAGCTACTTGGAGACTTTTCCTTTATAGGCTCCATGTTCAACAGGAGAGGAAGGCTATTCACAAATAGTCAGTGTTTGTTATATAAAATGTGTTGCAAATGTACTATATAAATTTAAAATAACATGATTTAGATCAACCTACTTGATGAAGATTACTCAGAGGTCACTAAAGCTTTGATTTTCCTGTTAGCTTATTTTATAGGTAGTGCTTCAGAAGCCATCAAAACTATAATGAGAGAGATCAATCAGATTGATTTTATTGGTCTACTATGTAAAATTCTATATAGGCAACAAGAGTAGCCTCTGAATCAGACTTTGGAGTAATTTGCACTACACAGTGACATAGCTTTAACATTCAGGCTGCTAGGAAAACCACCAGCTTGATAATTACTCAATATATATTTTAATCTGAATAGTATGTCTGATTAGAATTTACTCTTTTTTTAAGAGCTTCAAAGAATATAATGCTGATTATAGGTTTCTCTGTAAGTCTTCAAATCTGCTGCAGTATTTTTATTAGGAGAGTTATAAAAGGCTCTCATTTGCAGTCAAGTCAGAATAAAAACTGTGATTTTTTTTTATAATTTATTTTGTATTTTATTTTTTAAAAATAAAAATATATGTGAAAATGTAATAACAATATATTCCCATGATTGATGGATTGTTTTCATGCGCTATTAGAAAGATTTCATTTCTTCTTAGAAGGTCTGTATGAGTAAAGTCTCCAAGTGACAGATACATCAGTTATTGAGATGAAAAACTACAGCATTTCAGAAACTCATAGCCGGAGAATTATTTAGGGTTCCCCGTAGACCCGACACTTATTGCACATCATAAAGGTCATTTTGATTGTTGTAGAAATCTTTGAACATAAGGTAATGTAGAACAGAATAGACAAAAAGACACACACGTAAACAATATGGATTTAAGGGGGAAAAAAAAGTCTACTCAATACTAAAATTTTCCTGCTTTCTAGTGGCTAGCTTCCTATGATTACATGTAAAATTGTCCAAAACAGTCAATGCCTCAAAAAGTACTCTAAGAATCAGTGCCATTAGTTTTAACTACACTATAAATGCTAGAAAATATTGCTAATATATGAATATATCTTTAAGTTGTAATCTCACTTTGATGTCATGTTTGTCTCCAGAAAGGATGTCCTACAGGAGGGAAAGGAAGGCCAGGTTTCCAGTTTGTGTTGTAATTAAACGTGACAACTCCAGTCCATTATTTGACTATAATAAATACGAATTACAGTGACAAAGTGTAGCAGAACAGTTGAGAGAAAAGACTCTCAGTCAGGCACAAGAAATTACACCTCTGTAGCTACATTGGGATTTTATCTCCATATGTGACCAGAACTCAGCACCTTTACTTACCCTTCCAAAAGTGAACCCTCCCATCAGGCTGGAGGTACCTTCCAGGAGTCCCTGCCAGGGGCAAGGGGTGGGGGAGTGAAACAAGACACCCAGAAGCTGCCTGAAACCTGGAGAGATAAGCTGACCCACTAGGCCCACTCTCCAAGAGCATTTTAGACCCATTTGAAGGCCAATTTGTACCAAAGTCAATCATTGCAGCTCCCCCATCTCTGGAATGCATCGATTATAGGAGCATTTACATAGGTCCTCCTGTAATTCCAACCTGGTATTCTTTTTTTAGGACAAATCACATTGCCCATCAGAGACAAGGACAAACACAAAGGAGAAGGGGTGAGGGGAGGGTGTTTCAAGAAAGCAAAAATACTTTCCACTCCATTTGAAGAAATGCAAATGAGACTGGACCTACTGTCCTATACAGTTTGGTGCATGAGTTAGTAGTAGAAATGGCAACATGCACACTTTTGTTTACCAAGGATGTCATTTGTAAATTATTAACCCACATCATGCAAGAGCAGACCTCTGACTAGTGACAGGTTATGAGTGAATTCTCCAAGACATGTTCCTCTGGAAGTGGTTTAACAGGGAAATCCTATGAGCAGGTGGGAAAGGAGGATGACATACTGTGAGCATATGGGGCACAGTAATCTTAGCTACAGATGTAAAAGCTGACATCAAAGTTACTCTTAAAGGTATTAGCCTTTAAGTCTAGTTTACCTCAAGATTACTACTTTACTACAAATTAAATAATTCAAAAAGGTGAGCTTAGTAAAGTAGCTCAATTAAATAAATAAAATTCCACATGTCTGTGGTGAAAATAAGCTATCAGAGTTGCACAGGCAAGACTGGAAACTTGCCTCCATGTTGTCTCAGAGCACCTAAGGAGAACAGCAGAGGTTAAAAGCTGTGAATCACACACTCACATGACTTAGGAGATACAACCCTCGATGCAAAGAGAAAAGATAGTATCTTATTCTATGCTAACATGCTCTCCAAGGATGAGGAGTATTTTGACAGATGTGATCAAGTGAGACACTGGATTGTGCTAAAACTAAGCCGTATTTCTGTGAGACAGTCCTACATCAGATTTTCCCCAGTGAGTCAGGTAGCTGTGCAAGTCATGGGGAATTTTAATGTTCTAGAGAAGGGGCTGATTAAGCAATCACCTTGGGTATCTTCAATTACATTTGTAAAAAATGCCCAGTGGAGAGCTGTGGCTGTAAGAGCTTTAACTTGTAGAGAGCTCAGAAAAGCTCCCCACTTCCACACACTAGATGTCAGACACAAATATTTCCATTGTTGGGATTTGATCCCTGGATATCATTTCATTAAAGTAGCACTTAAGAATCCAAGTTAAGCTGCTTTTTCTGATACACTATGGATTGTCCCGAGGGTTTAGAATGCCCTCTCATTCATGAATATAACAGCGCCATCTGCTAAGATAATAAAGTTAACTAACAAAGGAAATAATTTCCTTTTTATTGAAGAAAGAGAAAAGAAAAAAAGATACACATTTAAATTATTTAGTGTCCTTTTTTTTTTTCAAAAAAAAAAAAGTTATAATTAAGCATTCAGGAAGCCTTCAGCACCTTTCCAGTAAATACAATAAGTGCAAGCAGATGAAATTTCATGTCTAAAAACTGATTATTACAAACTGCTGCAAAATCCCTATTGGGTTGGAGAAAATATTACTGTCTGTAGGCATGATGATTTGAGGTACCTCTAACAGTTTAGTTTCTGGCTGATTTGTTAGACATCAAAAATGTTTCTTACATTCATTTGGCTTTCAGGCTTCTAATGTATATCTGTCCATCTAAGGATAACTGCCTAATATGGAAGCATAACACACAAATAAGGAGATAAATGGTTAAATCAGATCTTGGCAAAACAGATTTCTTCTTAGAAAACTGGAATTTAAAAAGGGGAAATTCTACAGCAGTATTGCAAAGTGAGAAAGAGTCTGAAAAGAGGTTTGAGAAGAGCCTGAAAGAAATAACAACAGGGATCTCCCAAGAAAAGTTTGAATAGATGTTAAGAGATATTAGTTGTTTAGCATACATAGCTAAGGTTTAAGTGGAATGAGTTACATATAGTTATAATACTGTGTGATTAATACGCAGTTTACCTCACTTTACTGGCTCAACATGAGTAGCCAGATTAGATGAAGCCGTAGGCCAATATCTCTGAAGTTATGTTTAGAGATGTTTTAGCTGGAATGGAGTAAATTTGCTGAGTAATTTTTCTAGTAACCGGTACAATGTTGTGTTTTGACTTTTATCAATATCAACAATGTTTGATTGTTGCTAAGTAAGGTTTATCCTAAGTCTAGGGCTTTTTTAGTTCCCTGTGCTCTGCCAGAGAGCAGGTGCACCAGAAGAGCAAACCAGAATATCATGAGACTACCGCCACCTGCAGAAGCTGCAACTCCTCAAGACAAGAATTATGAACTGCCTACCTACACAAAAACAGGGAAGGAACCCAATAAGGTGGAATCTTACTAAATTTACTCCAAAATACACTTGACTAGGCATCTCAAGCACAGACGATGACTTTCATATTACCATTGCTAGCAAAAACATCTGAGATAGATCTTAATATATTGAAAAAAGTCAGAAATTTTGTGACTCAAGCAAGCATAAACTAAAAGTTGTCCAGAAGTACAGCAGAAAGAAAGTCACCTATCGTGATCCACACAGAATAAGACAGTTAAAAATTGGTAACTGGTTGTTCAGTCTTTTAATGAGTACTCTAAACAAGGGATGAACTGTGAAGTAAAGACAACTGTTGGTGAAGTTACTCAAGACAGATAAGACAAAGGTCAAACATGAAGAACTTCAGAGGACCCTACAGTTTTGGCTGTCTTGATGTCAAATAGCACATGAAATTCAATACAGGTAAATTTAAAATTATAATAAAACAATCTGAATTTTAGACATAAAGAGCCATCATCATTTAGAAATCTGATTTCAGAGTAGTAATTGACAACACCACTAAAGTGGTGCTCAACACTGATCAGAAAATTAATCAGATATTAAGAAAAAAATATAAAAGCTTGCAACAAAAAGAAACATGGTCAAGTTACTGAATCTACCCTTAGCTCACCCCCCATTTTAACCATTAGGTGCGAGTCTGGTCCTATCCAGTCCCAAGCAGAGATAGACAGAATGGAAGCTACTGTAAGAAAAACAGCTGCAGAGACCAGGTCTCTTCATATACAGTAAGAAACAACTAAGGGGTATATGATGAGATATACAAAATCATGGACAGCAACCAGCATCACTATTTCTTCCAGCAAGAGGGCTAGGGATTATCAAATTAATCGAAAGTACACATTATTATACAGTAAGTAACAGTAAGTTAAGACAATTACTTAGGGAAACCATCAAAGGCTTGGGTTTTTTCCCAAACCATATTAAAGAAAACTGACAGTTCTTGTTGTAGCAAAGCAATGCTATGAAAACCTTTAAGGAGACACCTAGTTTCGTGTTTGGGATTTTCAATGTCTGAAAGGCAGATAAGAGTAGCATGCAAGCTTATAGTAGAGGTAACACATATAAGTATTCTTGAACAATAATTTGCATTTGAATAATAATTGGCAAGATTCATGAAAATAGAGATAATCTTGAAACTCTAAGATGTCTTTGGAAGGTAATTTATCTCACTTGGCTTGAATACTACCTGAAGATGGGAAGAAAAAATATTCTTCAATGGAGTTGCCTATGGGAGAGAGTTTAGATGACAAGCCTCAGTTAACTGCCTGACTTCTGGTCTGCTTGTGGTAGGTATGATAAATGCTGGCCTAAATCAAGAGTCTAGAGAAAATAAAATATAAAACAGAGCTGTACAGGAGTGGCTCATGTTGGGATATTTTGAAAAATATATATTTTCTTAAGATGTATTTCCTGTGTGGTAAGTTACTGTGCCTACACACATGGCAGTCTTTACCTCATAGAGCAACACAAAGTTCACCTGATATTTGGGACAACATTTTCCATGGAGGGAAAATGCATTTTACAGCAATGTTGCAAATTCAGTCCACACTTATTGTGACACTCACACAGCTGTAGAAAAAAAGGAGCAAAAAGACAGTGATAAGTCACTGTAAAATCTGCAAGCTGCTGGAGTATAGCTAAATGCTGTTATCCAAGCTGTCATAACTGTATTGCAGTTTAAAGATATTTCTTGACAAGAAAATTGAGAAAGCTGTCTGGCCAGTAAATCAAAACCTTCCTCTTCTTTTGGTGGCCAATGAACTGATGCAGTTTAGGTCATAGATAGTGTTTTTCACCTTTTGGTCTCCAAGCACAAGTACTTGCTTTCTTTATCACTAGCAGTGAAAAGTACCACTATCCACAAACCACTGGTAATTTCAGAAGGCAAAAAGCTGCTGAGCAGATAAGGTTCAGAAGTGCAGTCTGTTTTTTAATGATCTCATAATTTAAGATGATAGTGCATTTTACCGTGGAATAGGTTATTATGTGATTACATTCCCTTGGGGAGATTTAGGAGAAGCAGAAATACCATCAAAACAAAAGGTATCTGTAAGTATTTATTGGCTTACGAGTCTAAGTTAAAGCTTCCCGAGTGGGTTCAACATTTTACTTATAGTGGCCACTTATTTCTCTCATTTCCCTTGCAACCCACAAGACTGTTTATCTTGTCTCCTGTGCTTCCTGCAAGGGCCCTCTGCTTAGCACAAATGTCTGTCAGGAGTGTCAGCAACTGCTGGCCTGGCCAGCATGCTCCCCAGGACATGTGCCATGCCGGGCCTTTCAAGGTCCCTTCAGTCAGGGCAGCACAGAACGAGCATCAATCTCTAAAGGTTGTCTCCTATCTCCTGAATGTGTGTTTTCAAACATTTAAAATTCAGAACTTAGTATCAAGAAGTATTCCTCACTGCAGCACCAGTTCCAGAAAAGCATGTCTCCAGAATGTTTACCTTCAAGGGATTTGACAGTTTTTCCTTTTTTTTTTTTTTTTTTTACCTTTTCCAAAACAGTGCTCACTGGTGAAGTTGAATAAATTCATTTTCAGTAACTGTTTGAGAACATGTTATTTAAACAAAATGACGTTTTGGGCAAACTTTGTATAACATGTCCATGAGAATATATATAAAGCAACCTTGAGAAAATCACAAGTTGATACCTATACATGAGACTAGTGGGATTCTGTAACAATCTGTGCAAGCAAATGCTTATTTTTTACAAAAATGATCTCAGTGTCAGAGGAGCTCAACAAGTTTATGAAAAGATTTTTTATTAACAGCTGACTGAATTCAGTGACTTCAGAGGCAGTTTCTGAATGTGTACTCATTTAAGAGAAAAAAGCTTGCTAGACCAAATACAAATTTAAATTTTAAAGAAATCCAGAACAAACTTCATGAACTAAACATCTTGTTCAATACAAGGAATTCATTAAAACTATTTTCATTAAAAGTAATTTCAGTAAGGCAACAGATCCTATCAGGCAAGAGGAAGATGAAGACCACTGAAGAGTTATCAGGTGCAACTTACTCCCAATTCAAAATTATAAAGTGATGAAATAAAAAGAGAAAATCTAAGTAGTAATTTTACCATACAGAAAGATATACCCTGCTCAAAACAGTATTGGTTCTGATTCTTCTTCATGTGTTAGCTTATGCACATTCATTTTTTAACTAACCTTGTAAATTTTAGTTTGCATTAGCATTCTGTAAATATCCACGAAAAATGGCAAGTGTTCTTCTACACATATAGAAAATTTCTTCTTTTAATGTTTCATTGATCACAGTCCAAGTAGTCAATACCTGGACTGTAAGTAGTTTAAGTACAGAGTGAATAACCTGTGACAGAAATGGGAACCTTTCCGATTATGCTGGAAGAGGAAAGGATGAACTGTGTCAATAATTCTTTTCTTAGTTTTACCACCAAATTTCTGCATGAATTCTTGACTGAATGCTGAATTATATTCAGATCTTTAATAACTACAGACTGGATTCCCAGAAACATTTAATTACCAAACTCATGAATGCAGATGGTTTACTTCATTCTTGTCTTTGAGGAATTATAAGCAAGTCATTTACTTCCGGATCTTCAAAGAACTTTTAACACCTAATTTCCATTGAAATCAATTAATAACACCAAGACCAAAATAAGTGGTTGCTTAATGTTGAGTTTGAGACAAATCCTTAGATTTATCTTTTTTTACATACTCAGATATAAAGAGACCCTAATAAATTAAGGCATTAGAATAATTTAAAAAAAAAATAAAACAAAAAGGAAAGCAAAACCAAAAAAAAAAAGGCAAACCAAACCAAACAAACAAAAAAACCAGTTAATTTTACAGGGTCCTAGAGAATGGAAAAGAAAATTATATATGCAATACCATGATAAATAGGGATTATTTCAGGGTCAATACATAATTAAAACATTATGTTATGGACGTTCTGGTAACTATTTTTCATTGGTCTTTTTTGAATTACATGTTCATTGACCTTAAAATCAAATGTTTCAATATATCTAAAGGTTCTTATTCAAAACACTATACAGTTATGCATTTCCTTCCTGTGGAATCAACTGGTCTCTAAACAACTGCTTGAAAAGAAAATGGGGATGTATGGAGGGGCTTAAACTGACATGAATATATATATCTAAAGAATGACAGCCTTCACACTGAATAAACTATTTTGTTTAATCACTGACCCTTTTCAGATATTCATTCGATAGATATGATTCAGTAACTAAATCATGAGAGGAGACGTTAAAGTCATGCAGCCTAAAAGGAAAACTATATAGAAATTAACTTTATCTACTCGCAGTCACATAGATGTCAACAGT